>MU225795.1:2363021-2451534 GCA_018584345.1 Thuja plicata | reverse complement strand
ATGCCTTATTAATGAAGATGCCTTAAGCCTATGTCTCCTCCATGCCTTATTAATGCCTTGGGCATTAATGGCTCTTACACCTCCATTAATGAGCCCCTTCACTCATTAATTCACCTTGTCCCCCCCCTCTTTCTCTCTCATTCTTCTATAAATATAAGCCATTTTTGAGAGTAAATAAGCCTTCACCTTAGATTGTAAATGCATTGTTATGCTGTTAGATTAATCCTAGACTAACATTTCACTTCTTATTTCATGCTTTTACATTGTTATTATTCACATGCTTAGAGCTAGAATGCTTGTTTATCATCTTCTTAGCTTGTTTTTAACTAAAAATCCTTCATGCTAGGTTGTATTCGTCACTGATTGTAGCATATTTTGAGGGCTTATATGTTACTAATCATAGTCTTCCTAGTTAGCAGGCAATAGGTCGATATTAGGTGGTTTTACATGCTTGTCTAACCGTTTTGAACTAATGAAATGACTTATTAAGTGTTTGTGTGTTTCTTAATAGGTTCCCAAATACACACGCACAAGATAATGGGTTTAAAATCCCCAAAAAATCAATATTTGCAATTAGTATTTTTCCACTATAAGTAATTTCTTCTAATTATCATCACAACATTTTTTTAGAAAATATTTGATAAAGACATTAGAATCACCATTCTCATAATTGGTTGTATTTATTGAATCTAGAACACTTTTTACACTAATAAATACGTCTCTTAAGATATGAATTCATTTCATTAAAACAATTCATAAATAGATATTTTCATGTAAAAGTATATTTAATTAATTAATATTTTTATATTTTATCCATAAACATGGACATGCCAACCCCTAATTACATTTATAATAATAAGAAAATATCACAATTGATACAATCAAAACTCTAGAGTACAATGGTTGCTTCTATAGTAAAATGTCAACATACACACTAATTGAAGGATATAACTAGTCTTGGTGATACTAAACTTTAGCACAAGCTATATAATGTTAGTTAGCTATGTAGCTCAATATTATACATAATAGAAAGTATAAGCATAAATTTTAATATAATTAAATTATATTATTAGATACAAACCAATAATAATTATTTAATATTTAATTTAATACATGGCTATTAGATCCTCTCCTCTAGCTTATACATGATTTTTTAATATTCGCATATTTACATTTACTCTTATAACATATTTAAAAAATATAATCCATCACTTTTAAACTTTAAAATTTTATTTTCTTATAAAAAATAAAATAAATATCACTTTTCTTATAATTCAATTATTGTCAAATTTAAGTGTGAAATTAAAGTTTACGAGTATCGTATTTCCTTGTTAGATTATGTCCTTGTCCACTAACTTGCACATGGAGTGTTAAAAATGTTATCGTGTTTATTCTTATAGTACAATTTACCATGACAATGCATATCTTAATCATTAAAGAAATTTAACGAGTCTTGAGACACCTTTTTGTATTTTGACCTTCACTGGTCTAGAGTTATCTATGATTCTAGAAGACTCTCAAGATCCAACATAAGTCTTATAAATTATGATTTGCAAGCTAGCTTTTATATTAATCATGCTCTTTATTTTGATTGTACCATTCTCATTTCTTTCTTAAATTCCTACCAAGATTCAAATATATCTTAAATGTGAAAAGAAATTCACATAATATTTTGAATTTTCAAAATAATAATTTCACTTTATTAATAATTTTTATAATTAAAAATTAATAGAATATTTAATTTTTAATATTTTATATTAAAAGTGTAAACATGTTTAAATATAATGACTAAAAAAAGTATGTACATTCTACAATTCTAACATAGTGACAATTCATTTATAGTCCTTGTTGAAATGAGTGTAGATATTGCTACTAATAACTTTTGGTAGCAAAGCTCTTATACTCAATATCTAAAGACTATAAGAATATATATAATTATAAGTGTATAAGAAGGCTTTTCCTATACATAATTATATATTCTTATTGTCTCCTAACAATTGTAATAAGGCTAATTTTTCTTCACCCATCACTAAGATCTTTGAAAGAAGTGACAAAAGGTGTGTGGTGTTATACCTACGCTTTGAAGAATTAATGAGACCATATAAGCATTTGCATTAGTATCATATGGTTTTTGAAACTTACCATCAATTAAAAAAGTACGAGGAGCAATTGATTACTTGTAGAAACCAACAAACATTGAGGTGACTAGATTAAAGAGAAAGGTATAAGGTATATCGGGGGGGCGGGGGGGGGGGGGGATCTAATGNGGGGGGGCGGGGGGGGGGGGGTATCTAATGCTTTTATAGGTGATGATTTGTTTATATTGTACACATTGATTAGTATGATAGTATTTAAAGCTATTATCAAATGAATAGTAAATAATATTTATATTTTCTTATTTTCAAATGTTTTTTAATTAAATTTTATGTTTTATGTTTAAAAATGATAGAATTTAATTTAAAAGCATTTGAAAATATAGCAAGATTAATAGTTATGGTCTTGTAGAAAGACCCCTTGTCAATGATAATTTTTTGCAAAATTTATATTTCTATTATTAATAATATATTATAAGCCTTTGGCCTTTTGCTTAAAAAAAACATTTGAAAATATATCATATTAAAAAGTCATACAAAATTTAATTAAAAATACTTAGAAATAATTTATAGTAAAAGATGATAAATAATTTAATCTAAAAATAGTTGAAAATAAAGTAGAATGTAGAACGAAAAGTGTATTCCTATAATTTATAATTTTCAAAATTACATATTTAATGTTTATTACTTTTTGGAAGGGACATTCTATAAAACATATACTATTGTTTATGATTTATACATAATTTCTTTTAACAAGACATATCAAATATGCGGAAGTGTGCATATTTACTTGTTTAATTTTCACAAAAAATACATATAGCTCAAGCACTTTTTGGAAGCCTTATTTATTTAATGTTTAAAATATCAAAGGTAAAATGTATACTGCCTACATTTAGATTTATAGTCGCTCATTAGTTGGTGGGAAAATCTTATCAAAATAGGATACAATATGCTTACTTTTTATTGTGATCATTTAGAAATGATTACATGAGTGGTGAAGATTTATTACCAATGATATAAAATAATTGGTAAAATGTTTGAAAGAAAATTTATAAATTTTACCATCCTAAATTGTACTCACCTACAACTGGATGCTTAGTTGGGTCCTATTTTAGTGTTCTCAGGCTTCCATGTTCATTATGTTTGATCCAACCCTGATTCCGCTTTTCATTCTGACATCTTCTCCTAATTCAAGACCACCCGACCCATATTTCTAAGCCTTTTGGGGGGATAGGTCAACCCAGTTGGCCTATTCCCAGGAATAGGCTGACCTAGTTGGTATATTCCCCGATGTTTTCTCTACAATTAAATTTGAGAGTTGGTCTCAAATGTTAAGCAGGAAATTCGAATTCTAGTCAGTCCTCTTTGAGTTTTGAGCTCCTAAATTCTTTTGAGGGGTATATAAGAAACTTACCTCTCCTCATTTGACATAATAAGACAAGAATCACATCATAGAATTCAATCTCTCTCCTACAACTCTACATCTCAAGCATTCTAA
Organism: Thuja plicata; assembly: GCA_018584345.1. NCBI lineage: Eukaryota > Viridiplantae > Streptophyta > Pinopsida > Cupressales > Cupressaceae > Thuja > Thuja plicata. Next base: position 2,447,943 of record MU225795.1, on the reverse strand, counting down.
GGTAGATTTAAAGCATCCCAGACATCTTTTCAAGGCAATCTTCTCCATTTCAGAAAGACTTTCTCTCATTTGAAGATCAAGAATAGGAGACCTCAATCATGAAAGAAGATCCTTTTCCAACTACATGAATATCAATGTGAATCTATTCCTTCTTAAGGAAAGAGACATCAAGCATAACAATATTGGAGATTTGAGGAGTACTTACAGATCTAGGCATTTGTAAAAGACGTCCTTGATTATTCTCTATAATTAAAGATACTACAACCACATTTTAGACTACTTCAAGCATCTTTATAGACATTTCAACTCCAAGTTCATTTTTGAAGGTATAAGCACTTAGATTTCATATCTAACCTCTTCTTTACATTAGCTTTATTTCCATTTATGCATATTTCATTTCAATTTTAAGTTTGATTCCTCAGCTAGGTTTTGGTTGAGGAAAACCTCTCTCTACACAATATTTCCTCTCTTTTTTGTGTGCAAGAAGAGGTTGTATCAATTTTGGGTTCAGATCTAAAAAGTACAAGACCTTAGCTACAATCTGCAACTGAAATCATTGGGAAGTGTAGGGAATAAAATGATCTAGACAACCTAGTTCTGGGAACAAGTCAACCAAATCACCATATTCCCTCCAAAACAACATAAAACTAAATTCGTAGGTCATTTTTAGTCTCTATACTTAGTTTTTATTTATAGAATTGGTCGGTTTGTTCTTTATTAGTCTGTGTGTTCTGAAATTTATCTTTTATCCTTAAGTATTGCATTTCTCAACCAAACTTTCATAAGAAACCTTGATTATAGAAAAGGATCATTGCACTCACTCATTTCTTAAGCCTCATTTATCCTAGTGGGTCATCTTCCTTCCAATGTAACAAATTTTGGCCTTTTCTCATCATCCTAAAACCTTGTCTCCATTTTGGGAACATTTTCCAAGGTACATAGTGGCTTAAACACTATGTAACTGAGTATATAGTAGCCTAGTTGTTATGTACCCCTAAAAATAGGCTCAAATTGGGCCTAAGGCCCTTTGTCAGGGTTTCAGAGGGAAATATCTCTCTATGGCTGACCTAGCTTAATTCTGAATCTTGAAATGATGGAGTAAAGGATATAAACCCTATATCTCTCCTTATTTTGCATATCATCATCACACTCGAGCTATCAAGTGAAATCATTTTATGATTAAGTTTTCAAGAGATATTCAAGAATTCAAGATATCAATCCAAGGAATTCTTCTTCAATCCTATCAAGGAAATCTTATTCAAGTTGGAGAAAGATTTCCCATCCCATGGTGGTCCATTAGTGGATCCCTCAAAAAAGAAAGAAGATCCATATTCATTCTTCCCATCATTCATCTCTCTCTCTCCACCTTTCAAGTGTTATTAAGCATATAAACAATCAAGATTTAGGAGTTGAACTCATAGATCCATGCATATGTGAAGGCATCCTTGATTCTACATCTCATTCAAAAGGTCAAAAACTACATTCAAGTAACATATTCAAGAATTATTAATAAATTTGAGTGATACTAGATCTATTCGTGAGGGTAAGCACATTAACATGGTAATTTACCTTTGTGTTTAAATTACATGCTTTACATTCATGCAATTTCCTTTCATATTTCAAGGTTGATTCCTAAACAAGGGTTTGACCAAGGAAAAACCCTTTAGACAACTCTTTCCCTATTTTTATGTGTGCAGGAATTGGCTACAAACCTAGAGTTGCAAATCTAGAAAGTACAGACTCCAACAAAGCTCTCGATGAAATCTGAGCCCAAAATCTAGGATACATAGTGACTCATCCGCTCTGTACCTGGGTACATCATGTCTTATCCATTTTTTAACCTCTTTTTCAACCCATAATTTTTAAGGCAGAAAGTTGGTAGATTGCAAAGCTCAAATCTGGAGTTACAGCCAGTTTCGAAACTCTGACTGTTGCAAAAACAATAGTCTAACAACAAGGTCTTGTTTATATCCCATGCACACTTTTATTTCATTGCATTTACAATTCCTATTTTATAATCATTTATACTTTTCAAATCATCCCCTCTTTAAGGAAAGACACCTTTCCTCACTAGTGCTTGAATCCATATTTGAGCCTATTGGGGCATTTCCTTTCCTAATGAGAAATACACTTGAAAAGGGGATGTGATTTCACCTCTTTTTAATTGCATTCCCCATTTCCTATTGTTTATTTTTGTGAACTTGACTCTTCTTACATACTTTTGATTTTGGTAGTTATATTCCCTTTATATGCATTTAGATATCTAGATCTATTTTGTATGCATTTAAGTAGTCAATATTTATATCACAACTTTGCTACATTATATGCATTTAGATATATCCTTTATTCATGTTTGATGTGATTCTTGATGTTACTTTTCATTAAGATTTCAATTAATTTAGCTTCACTTATTTCTTGGATTTAGCTTTAGATCTCCTTTTTGCATTAGATCTTCTTTCTATGTTGTATTTGTATGCTTATAAAGTCATCTAGTTTAGATTATTTCTTTAATTTGGTACATTCGATCTAGCTTTCATTCAAAACTATTAATTCATTAGGCCAATTCAAAACTATTATTATTATTTTCTTGGATCTATCTATATTTCCCTTTCTTGTGCATGAGTCTTAATACATTGACTCCTACCTATAGCATTGCAGTTAGGGTAAGACATATAATTATAGGTTTCTTTGATCCTGAGTCCTCTTTATTTCCTAGGAATCTTGATGATACCAACATACTTCCTAATTCTATTACTTCTATTTTTGAAAACAACTCTTCCAATTCTTCTCATAATGAAAATGGGACCTTAAGAGTCCCTCCTATGCAAGTGAAAAATCTTTGTCATGACTTTGAAAATTTTGAGCAATGGTTAGGAGAAGAAAATTCTAATCCCGAGGTCATCTCCATAGTAGAAGGTTTGAGAAAGATAATTCATAATGATGAACATGGTGTTAATGTATTGCGTACTATTTCTTTCCTTATTCATGACAATGTCAAACGTATTAGAGAATGTGGTTAGGAAATTGGTTTCACTCCACCTCAAACTAGTGTTTAAACTTACATTCCTATTACTACCTCAATACCTAGTGTATCTACTTATGATCCACCTATCATAATCACTTATGTTAGAAACATCAACCCTACACATGTTAGCATTCCTAATCCCATTGTTCCTCCTCCTAAAAGTTTGGCATGTGTTTCTTTACCTTCATCCATGCCTACATACAATAGTGTTCCATTTTCATATTCCACCATCCCTTCTATTTCCCATTATGGTCCAAACATCTCACACATATCTCCTACCATTCTCTCTACAAAATCTACTATCAATATCCTTTCTCAAATTGTTCTTCATTACAACAAAAAATTGCTTCCATGACTCAATCCAAGTTCAACATTCCTACTTGTGACATTGCTAGTCCTTTGTCCCTAGACATTATTTGTGTTGTTATCCCTCAATACATGGAAATTCTACATCTAGAGACTTACAATGGTAAAGGTGATCCCTTTACACATGTCAAAACCTTTCAAACATTGTGTAGTGATTTTTCTCATGATCATAGGTTCATGGCTAAATTGTTTACTAGAACCTTTTGAGATAAATCATTGCAATGGTATTGTTGTTTTCCTCCTTATTCCATTGGTTCCTTTCAAAAACCTTCTAATGGTTTTATAAAAAATTTCAAAACAACATTGGTCCTAATATTTCTTTGACTGATTTAATGCATTGTAAATAAGGTGTTAAAGAAAAAGTGACTAATTTTGTTAGTATATTGAAGAATTTGCATGCTCAGATTTCTTATCTTGTTCCTAATATGGATGTGGAGCATATTTTCATTGGTAATTTTAAAAAAGACATTATAGATAAGATATTTATTTCTAAATTCTCTTCCTTTACTCAATTATGTGCAGTGCTTCATAATTATCAGCTTCAAGTGAGTCAATTTGAGAGAACCATTCCAATGGATTTGTTTCATAAGAGTGATGTCGCATCCCAATTCTATAACAAGTTTTAAAAACCAAATAATTTCATCAAGATCAACAATTCATCAAAAAATGTTGATGATCAAGTGACAACAACATCTAAAGGTGTGGCTCCTTTATCATCTTATTTCTCTCATACATTTACGCAACTTTCACAATATTTGCATAATGTGATGTTGAAGTTAACTATTGATAAGGTGTTAAATCTTCCTCCCATTAAACCAATTTAACCTTCCAAACCTTTTCCCAATTATTTTGATAATAAAGCCTTTTTTCAATACCATCGTCAACCTGGCCATGATACTGAGAAGTATTTCTGTTTGAAATCAGTTATTCAAGACCTCATTGATTCCAATGCTATATTTGTTGAGGGTGTTAATGATCAAGGAAATAAATTTGTAGCACCTCCCAGTCAAAATTTTCAAATCTATACTAATCCCTTACCTTCTCATTCAACCAACATAGTCGAGTCTACACAGTCTTTACTTTCTTCTTCCACTCATGTTGTTGATTATGATGATAAGTGCACTGAGGCTAACACTGTTGTCAACCTTATTAATCAATCTGAATCTGAACCTAAATCCAAACCTGAACTTGATCTTTTCATTACCTTTGATCCTAGTGAGACTATTAAATCATATGATGGTTCTCTTTACATTTTCACAAAGGTTAATTATCTTTATTCTCATGGTGTCCTTATTGACCCTACTTGCATGGTGAATGTGATAACTGAAGAACACTTTTACACAAGACAATTGCAATTGGATTTCTATGATAAATCTGATGTAATGATCCAAAATTTGCAATGGTTTTGCTTATCCTACCTATGGTTTTATCACTTTTCCCATAGAAGTTGGTGGTAAAAATCTAGATGTCACCTTTGTTGTCATCCCAACTTCTGATTAATTTCAAGTTAGATTTGGTCTTCCTTGGCTCACCTCCATGAAATCCATGGTATTTTCTATTCATAAGTGTTTGAAATTTCCTCATAATGGAGAAGTCATCACTATTAATCATACTCTTTACCAACATTTAGTGTCTTGAGAGTCCATTGACCTTGACTTCTTTTGGCCTTCTATGCCTCAACCCACCTAGCCTTGCAAAGACAATATCTTTATCAAAACTACAAAATCCAAAAGATTTGTGAGCTTAGCAATCCTAAGGATGTTCCATCTCCTTTCCCTAGACTTATCTTTCTTTCCACACCACCTACACCTCCTCTTCATGCTTTTGTTCCTCCCCCTATATCCTATAAACTCTCTTTTGATGTTCTCTATCAACCTAGTGTGGTGCCTTCTATTTTTACTCCTAAAGAAGAAAAGGACATGATGTTGATTGATCCTACACCAATCCAAATTTCAAGCAAAACCAAACATATTCAATTTTCCTGTGGTTATCATCATAAACATTGTGTTAGAGCCCATATGCATGCTTCCAAGAACCTATCCTCCCCTAAGAAACCTCCTTGTTCTTTTCTTCCCTTTGACCAACCTATGTCTATCCCTAGGAAGGAAGTTAATTTAACATTGAAAAAACATGATAATTCTATAAGTATCTTGGATTATATTATAATTAATTTAGATGAAGAAGATACTCTTGATGATAATTCTTTCACTATTTATAATGTAACTAAAGATTATATTCATACTAGTGATTCTGATGATATGTATGAGCTTATTGATATTAGTTATGATTTGCTAGTAAGATTTTCAAAACAATTATCTCTTAGTCCCAGTGACGAACAAAATGACCCATCTTTACACCATTATGATTGTTTGGAATTGGCTATTGTTCCATCTACCATGCTTCATGTTTCTCCTCTTGCATTTTTCCCTCCTTCCCTAAAAACTACAAACCAAGATGGGGAGGCAGTCAATATGCTTGACTAGATCCTCTTGTGTGGTGGATTATTTGTGTTTTCTTGTTTGTCATGATGTGCTTCCCCCGTGATGTGTTACTTGTTATATATATTTTTTTAGATTTCTTTATACAACCCTTGTTGTTCCATTGGCACAAGGTGATAAAGGAATCAACTTGTTGTGATATTCCTCTATTTGTATCTCATTTCTTCTATATGTTGTTCATGTTATATCATGCATGTGTTATTATTCACAAATGTGCCTTTGTGTTGTCTGATTGGAGATGATGCAAAATAGTAGCTACCTATTATTTTTAGTCTTCGAGATGCTAACCCAAAAATATTCTTCTTTGTGACTCTAACATAATATTACTCCATTATGCTTGTAGCTCTACTACCTTTGCAGAATGATGACATTTCATTTTGATAAAATAATTCATGTATTATCATATGATGATACTGACCCCTAAGTTAGTAGGTCACTTCCATGCTCTCTTTTGTCATTTTTTTATTTCCCTTGGTATTTCCTTTCTTGGGGGAAGCTCATAGTGGAAACATCTCTTGTTGGGTACATGTATGCTCTAGTAAAGTCAATGCTCACATTAGGGCATTTGTAATCTGTTTACGATGGGGGGATACACTCAACTCCTAGTTTCATATTTTTCACACACACACACACACACAAACACACATCGAATCAATGCAATATATTTTATGAAAATGGATAAGGAGACAATTATTTCCTTACATTCATATTTTCATTATCATTATTCCTTCTACTATTTAGTGGATCCCTTAATAGAGACAATTATTTCCTTAATGAATGATCCTCATTTTCTTGATCCCTTTGGAGACAATGCTTTCCTTAGGCTTGATCAATTTTTTGGATCCCTTAAAAGAGATAATTATTTCCTTAAGGATTGATCCCCTTTGATGGGTTCACTAGCATAACACAACTTTCTAGACCTTCAATGCCATCTTTTGCAACACTTCTCTTTGCGTGATCCATAGTGAGCCAATACCTTACTAGGCTAGTGGTCATGCTCCCTTTCTTTCTTCTCTCTCTCCTCTCTCTCTATTGAGGGATGCCTCTCTTATCATGTTTTTGGATTTGATAAAGACTTAAGTCACTTGGGGGCTTGATGTTTCTTTGTCTCCTTGACCTCGATAAGATTATTCATATTCATTGATCTAGTTTACCATGAGCATGAGTTTGTCTCATACTCCCACTAAAGTGGGGGCTAAATATATTATCTTAAAAAGTTATCACTCATGATTGGTTTCTCTATCTGGTCTTGTAGCCTCTACTTTGGTGATTTCAAGGTATTTTTGTCCATTATGCTTTATCATGGCAACTTGTCCATTATGCTTGATCATGGCAACCTGTAATTCAAATTCTGGCATTTTCTCATCATCTTGATACCATGGCCCCATTTTGGGAATATTTTCTAGGGTACATTGTAGCTGAAACATTATGTACCTAGGTACATAGAGGCCTATCCATTATGTACCCTTGAAAATGGGCTCAAATTAGGCCCAAGGCCCTATGCCAGGGTTTTAGAGGGAAATCTCCCTTCGTGGTCATCCTGACTTAATTTTGAATCCTGAAATGATGGAGTAAAGTATATAAACCCTATATCTATCCTTATTTTTCATATCATCATCATAATCAAGCTATCAAGTGAATGCATTTTATGATCAAGTTTTCAAGAGTAAATCAAGCATTCAAGGAGAAGTCAAGATGTCAAGCCAATGCATTCTTCTTCAATCCTATCAAGGTAATCTTCTTCAAGTTGGAGCTAGATTTTCTATCCCATGGTGGTCCATTAGTATAGTTCTCAACCAATAAGTAATATCCATCTACATTCATCCCACCATTCATATCTCTCTCCACTCTTGCAAGTGTTATCAAGCATATCAACAATCAAGATTCAAGAGTGACATTCACATATCTATGCATATGTGAAGGCATCCTTGATTCTACATCTCATCCACAAGGTCAAAAACTACATTCAAGCAACATATTTAAGAATTCTTCATGAATTTGAGTGATATTAACATTCATTCATGAGGGTAAGTACATTAACATGGTAATTTTCCTTTGTGTTTGCATTACATGCTTTAAATTCATGCAAATTCCTTTCATATTTTAAAGTTGATTCCTAAATAGGGGTTTTACCACGGAAATGTTAGTTTTTTAGGATCATAAATGTAAGTAATCATAAAAGCAAAACATAATATGATGAACACAATGTTTACCCTGAGAAAAGAATCCTACTCGAAGGTGAAAAAATGAGACACAAAAATATCTCTTTATTGATGAAAAATTAGAAGTCTGAATTACAATACACACAAGACTAGCCTTAATGAAGTAATAATCAGAAAATCTAAATTTTTGCAAAAATACTAAACCCTATATATAGCAGATCATCCAAGCATATGCAAATACTAACAATAAATAAGGACTAGACTTTCATATGATGAGGCTGACTCTTCACTATCTTTGACAATGAAGAGTCAATCAAGGCACATAAAGAAATTGCCAATACAAAAGAAGGTGACTCTTCATTTTCTTGAACCTTCTACCAATGAGAGAAAGAATATTCATAGTCTTTAACTGTTCATCTTCAATGAGAGGATAATCACCGATGACATCAGATAATATAGATTAATATTTCAATAAAATTGGAAGCAATAGAACACATCACGTAGAAAGGAGGATTAGAACCATATCATAGAGATAACTATAGAAGATATATTTTAGTAAAATATATCTCCTGAAGCTATATTTCAAACACTCCCTCTTAGATAGGGAGGTATTTTCCTAGATATCCAGGTGATGGAATCTCTCAAAATAACACCTACAATGGATACACCCATTTTTGGAAAATATTTTTGTCAGAAATCTCTCAAAATGATAATGTCATGGAATCACTCAACATGACATCCACCATGGCTACTACCATGTGTGGAAAGAAACATATACACAAGCTCACCTCACGGAGTCACTCAACATGATGTTTTAATGGAATCTATCAACATGATGTCCACCATGGCTACTCCCATGTGTGGAAAGATGCATATACACAAGTGCCCATCATAGAATCACTTGACGTGATATCTTCATGGAATCTCTCAACATGACATGCACCATGGCTACTCCCAACACTGGAAAAGAAACATCTCTCAAGGGATTTCAGATCACATATATCCATCTTAGAGAAATATGCATTACAAGATCTTTCACCTCATATTTCTCTCTCATGAAGAAATATACACTACAAGGGTTTTCACCTCATATTTCTCTCATAGAGAAATATAAATTACAATATATTTCACCTCATACATGTCTCTATCATAAAGAAATATACATTACAAGGCCTTTCACCTCATATTTCTCTCTCACAGAGAAATATACATTACACCAAATATTCGTGATGATGTGAATCCCTTTGAAGCTCCAAGCACTTGTATCAACCTCTTGACCTCATCGATCAAAATTTCCTGCAATGATTTCCTTAGAGGAATAATTTTCAAAATACATATTGAAAATTATGACATGCTAGAGTCCAGGACTATCCTCCTCAACCCAATCCTAGATCACTCTATTCTGAATAAGTTTGTGGAGCTACCAATGTAAAATCTAGATTGACTATGCAATTCTATTCTTTGCATCTTTAGCATCTAGCCTTGCAATAGTGTAACCCACTTAGTTGACATCTTCACTTCTTAACACAACTCTCTCTTGATCCCTACCTCAGAGATTGAAATTAAAGTATCTAGAAGTGAACTCCCCTCTATAGATCTTATAACCATAATACTCTCAACTCATGCCTTGAATTATTGGAATTTAACTCCCTTTGAATGCCATTTCCTCCTCTTAGAAGTAGATGATCACAATGATAGGTTCTTTGTTATTTAGTGTCTTCATATTTTTGAACCTCCTTGCTGATGCAAACTCTCTATCCAAGGCTAACCCAACCTTGTTATGAGATAAAAACTTAGACTCGTGACTGCAAGTTAAGTCTTCATGTATGTTCATTTATCCATCTGACATAACTTCCTCACTGAATGTCTTAAGCTCTTCCTCCTTTGAACTCCTTATGCAATTTTGGATAATTAATCCACCATCCTTTTTCTCCTTTATCCATCCTTGATTTTAGAGAGATTAATAATGATTCATAGAATCAAACTACCCTGAATAGAAATATATAGACCAATGATAAAAGAATACATAATTCACTATTCCTAATATTATTACATGAATTATTATTTAATTCATGATCATTATTAAAGGTACAAACATAAAATACTTATCTCTTTATTGGTTATCAATTTAGCAATTTTGTTTCAGATTTTGATATGAATCAAAACCTTATTGTCAAAATCCAAGCCGTCATCACTTAGGAAACTTGAAGCCAAACCAACAGTACTACCCAACTCACCAATGGTCTAAACTAAAGTTGTACCTTTGATACAACACCTCTTGTAAACAAAATGCTATAATTGAGATTAGGTCTTTTATGCACTTTTTAGCATGAAATAGATCTGTAATGATATTACACCCCAATGCATCCTCCAACCTTACCAAGGATCACCACAAAATTTGTAAATAAACTCAATATCAACTTAACATTGTAGTATAGACGTGCAAAGAGATGCATTTTTCAGGTCTAAAATGAGATGCAATTTTTTTTGTAGGTCTACTGTCATAAATTGTAAGAACTGACAACCATGAAAAGTACCTCATATGTCTAGACCATTTCATTAAAGTAATACCCAAAAATAACAATCATCAACTATTTTCCTATCTGACACTAATCTGACCATTCCAGAACTGATGATAACCTACATGAAATTAACCTAGAGACTAATCTGACACTACAAGACAAGGGTGATTTGTTTCATATATTTGTATCTTCATTAATATGCCATGCCTTCATTCTCTTTGAATTAGATCCACCAAGACATCAATATATTAATATCCTGTAATGAACATATTTGTCCTTCGATATATCTTTCTTACAAACTCACTCTATTACCCACTTGAAATGCAATAAATTACTAATAGTTGGGAAAGTGTTATTTAATCACTTCCCTCTGAATTTTATCTTATGTACAGCTCCCTAGAATTGATCTTCAATGAATTTCTAATACTAATTTATGGGTTTGGATTTTTACCAGAAAGCTTGAAAAGGTTTCTTTATCATTCTTAGATGACAAGCACACCAACATTACTTAAAGAAAAGAGAGAGAAAATGCATAGTTTTTTGCAAATAGTAACTATGTCAAAACTGAATGACAATGATTTAAAAAAAAGATGAAAGATTATAGATCAAGTCAAGCTACTGTGAAACTTTCAAACACAATAGAGAATGAATTAAAATTCCAGCACAAAACATTCATTCACTCATTTAAAACAACACAAATTTGAAATATAATAGTATATGCATATCACTATTGCAACACAGGAAAAAATGTATATATTGTTTCCACAGTAAACCAGATTCATTCAGGTATCTAGCTAAGAACTAATAAGCTATTCCAAAATTTTATCTAGTTCCTTAGCTAAGAACTAATAAGCTTGGACAAGTTCCTTAGTGATCGATAAATGCAAAGTCTTCATGTTCACGATCCTAGCCATTGAGGCTTCTTCACCTCATTTCAACTTTTTGACTTTTTTGATTATCTCAGAAAGTTGATCAATGCATAGGTAAAGTAGGGACTCAATCCTAGCCATCTTTGTGAAGTCTATGGCTTTTGGGTCAACCTTCTCCTTAATTGTGTTCATGGTAGCTTAAAATACTTCCTGGTCTCTTTTCGATTCTTGATCACCATAACTTGTTGAATATGCATAGGTAGAATTTATAACTTTCACCTCATTTAACATAGCCTTCTGGATTCATTTAGCCTCATTTTTAGTTTTAGTTATAGTATTCCTGATGGTCAAAATACGCCAGCCAATGTTCTTCCTTAAAATGAAGAAGGTTAACTCATCAGAAGATTTCATATACTTTTCAATACATAACTTGGCATAGCCGTACCTTTGAATCTCAAGGAACATTGTCATAGCAGAAACCCATTTCTCCTCTTCTCTATCCCATCCTTGTCATTGAGTCTACAATTCTCCAACCAGGGATTTAGTATCATGAAGAATAACATGGGAATCTTTGACATAATTGAGACCACTTTTAATCATCTTATCCATCCATTCATCTACAGTGGAAACTAGGGCCCAACCGCGTTGAACTTGTTTCAACATATTTTTATTTCATTAGAGTTCAGGTTAAAGACCTGTAGAGATTGAATTAGTGGCATAGAATCAAACTTGCAGAAGGTGTTTATGAACTGAGACAGTGACAAAATTGTATGTTTCATTTCTTTCTTTTCTTTGTTGTCTTGCCAGGAAGTCAATAACATTTTTTGGGCTATTTCTTTGAACAACTGATTATTTCCTACGTGGCCCATGGTTTCCAACCCAACTTTAGTGACTTCAAAATATTTAGCCATAAGTTCATGTTCTTCTTCCTTTAGTCTATAAGTGGCTAATTTAGTGGTCCACTTCCCTATTTTGCTTTCGCAAACATTCGAGCAGTGCTCTTCACCTTTTTGGCCTTGGGAGTTTTCTGAATGTATTTACTGACAATATCCTGAACAAGAATTGAAACAGGAACCAAACTACACTTCTTATTCAAAGAAGAATTCAACCCCTTTGGTGTTGTATTGACTGTAGCTTATTGTTCAGGTGTCTTCATTGGTGTTTCTATGATCTCTAGCATCACATCATCAAGATCAAAGAGATATTTTCCCACCTGTTCTTCTTCACCTATTTGGTAACTCATATCTCTGAGTTTATCATCATCTAGATTGATAGTTTGCACATTATCCTGAGCCATTTTATTCTTTATCTTAGACATGTTCTTTGATCTTGTGAGCTTTTGAAAAGAAGCTCCAGGTGTACAATCTGTTGTAGGTTTATTTTGAGTAGCCTTAATTTGTTTCTTCCCTGTAGAACTTGCATTATCAATCAATGTAGGAATGTTAGAAACAAAGTTTGGGGAAGGTAAAAAGGTAATTCTAACTTCATCTGACTTATATTTAGACTATTTTTGTTTTCTTTTTGCTAACAACCATTCTTTGGTCAGGTGGATCACATGTTGTGTTCTTTGTTCAATGTTATCTTCCTCATCCTTAGTCCAATTAATGACATACTCATCTTGTTCAGCTGACTTCTTGAGCTCAGGTTCAATCAAACTAGAACCATCATAATTCACTCCCTCTACATTTATTTGCAGTTTCATGGATAAGATTTGTGATATACATAGCATGTTGTGTTCTCTTTATTTTACTTGATATTCATCAGTATAATCTTCCCATAATTCTTCAAGGTGAGGAAAAGGAAACATGTGTGAACTAAGCCCTAGACTCCCACTGGCATAATTCTTGTTATCAAACCCTTCTCTCTCAACATAGAATTTGAAGTCAAAGGGTCAAAGGTCACTTCCTATGCTTATTGTATAATCCATGGATACACATGAAAGCTTACCTAATTTAATGGGAATGGCCTTTTCCCATTCCCCTTCAGAGAGAAATCTTTTTAGAATAGTGGCAAGTTGCCTACAAATTTTAGCTAGAACAAAATAGTCAAAAGCATATCTGGGTAATCTCATAGGTGAATCTTCAAAATTTTGGAATAATGGAATAGTGTGTACTGAGAGGGGAGGGGTGAATTGGTACCCTTAAAATTTTTAGTCAATTAACCTTAATCCTTTTAGTAATCAATTCCTTGCATTACCGACCATATGTGCTATTGTATCTTTATGCATGTAATAATAATTCATAAACTTAATTTGCATGTAAAAATTCATAGAAACATTCATGAAATGCAATGACACATGACACAAGATTTGGTAATGCAGAAAACCCTTGTTAGAAGGTAAAAACTACGGTGGGGCTGAAACCCACAAAACTTCACTATCTACAGAATGGAAGGGGTCAGTTAAGGCTTACAAGTTTGATCACTTCTAATGATCTTACCCTATTAGGAGTAACATGTTTAGACTGGTTAAGGTATACTCTGTTAAGAGCTTTAGCAACACTGTTTAGTGTGCACTCGGTTAAGAGATTTACAAAAGGATTGTTAAATCCACCTTCTCAAAGGATTTCTTCTATTTGCTACACTTGTTAGAATGTAGTAAAAAATACTTATGAACTTGAGTATATGCAATCTAGAATTGCTGATTATAGATCCATTAAAGTTTACAATATGATCTATCACCTATAGTGACTATTTAATACCCCTGTTCTATTTGGTAGCCTTAGATCTTGTTCTTTATAACTGATTCCATCTTTTGTTGTTCCTCTGCATAAAACTCTATCTCTGATTGATTGATGTGTCCGTGGCTACAATCATCATCACATCATCTTGTTCTGATTGATTACACATCTATTCATACAATGATTTTGACCTAAATAAGTTTCATGCTTTACAATGATAACTCTATGATCAAAGGTTTATAACTTGACCTTGATCTCCTAGTTTACATGTTTTAAATCAGTTAGACTGATTAAAACAATTATAATTACTTTACTTTTCCCTCAAGAAATGGATTTAAAGCTAAGCTTTAAGCTAAATATAAAACTTAAGTGTTTTATCTGACATGTAAGTTAGATCCACATTTCTTGGAATAAAGCTATCTCTCAGTAGACTGGTGCTCGGGTTGCTCTTTAGTCTACCTATCGGTTTGCTCTGTATACTTTCCTCTCGGGTTGTGTTGTAGACTGTCTGCTCTGTCGGTTTACACTGTTGGGTTACACTATAAAGTTCTATCGGGTTGCTCTGTGAAATGTGTTGTCGGTTTATACAATAATATGTTTGTCGGGTTCCTCTATACTTAATTTCTATATCAGGTTTCACTATAAACCTATCTTTCAGGGATCATGTACCGATGGTTCAAAAATTGTTTCCTTTGCATGCTAATGGAAAAATATGTCATCAATCTCCCCCTTTGACATTAGTATCAAAAAATGATATGTACAAAACTAAAATGTTTAGTATATATACCATGTGTTCACCTTGTCAGTATGACTCCCCCTATGTGCATGCCAGTATAGTATATGTACATGTATATACACTTGCCTTTATACTATTTCCCCTTTTCACCTTATTTCTTCCTTTTATTATTTCTTTCTTTGTCATATTATTTCCCTCTTTTTTGATAATAAGGACAAAGGTGTAATACTTACAACTTGTCAAAAATGTGGGAATGAGAGTTCTGCATGTCTTCCATCATTTTGTCCCATTTCTCCTGAAGGTGTTCCAGGGCCATGTGCTCCAATGTTATTCTTGTGTGCATACCATAGATACTGTCAGTGACAGAAATCTCTGGGGTGGCAATCAATTGTTTTCTCGTAGTCAGATGTTGTTGTAGTAATGTAAGATTTGGTAGAAGTAGAGCTTGAAAATTAGTCACCTCATCTCTAAATTTTGATTCTGCCTCTAAAATCTCTAGTCTCAACCTTTTTGCTTCCATAATATTTTCATAATGCAACTTAAATGCATTGTCATTGGTTGTAAGACCCTATGCACTAGCATTTAGATCTGCATCTATCTGTGCAATTTTCTCACTATTCTCCTTAGTGAATTTCTCTATTGTGCATAACTTCTGAACTAAGGTTATAGCTTCTGAAATAATTGGTTCCAATTCATTGACTAGTTCAGATAGATTTACCTTGTTCTCTGCCACTTCTTGGCTGATTTTATCTTTCAATTTGTATTGGTATTTTTTCTCTACACATTCTTCTATTTCTTTCTCTGCATCTACATTCTGTGATGTGATGGCATTTGTAAGAACTACTAATTGATCAAGTATTGGAGCATCTTGATCAATGTCGATATCAGGTACAATCTATAGAAGTATTTCCTTGGTTGTCTCAAGTACCTGAGTGTCCTTTTTCTCCTTTTTAAGCTTATCTTGGATAACTTTCCTTTACAAAGTTCTGCATGCTTTGTAAGTGACTCTGGATCCAATATCCTCAGATCACAGTCTGGTATTTCAATGATCTCATCCAGGGTGACTGGATTCTTATTATTATTCTTCTTCTTCTTTGAAATTCTAGTGTAGGCACCTATATGGAGTACCATAGCAAGTTCTTTTGCTTGGTCTAATGTACTTGATGAAGTCTTTGGAGGTGTTGTTCCTTTTAACTGCTGCTCAGTTTCTACTTCTTAGTTTGGTGTGGATGTCTCCACATCAACCTTATCTTTCTTTGAAAATTCTCCTTCCATTTCCTTTGGAGTGGCATCACCTTGCTTCTCTCCATCTGTTTCTTTCTGTTCACTGGTTGTGTTTTTCTATTCCTCTTAACCCTTATCCTTAGGTATGCTTGCATCATGCTCTGGTGTTGTATCTCTTATTTCTGTCATTATATTGATAGCTTGTATCAATAATGACACTTGTCCCAGTATATTATCCTGTGCAACATCTATTTTTGTGTCCTGTTCTTTGGTTTTCTCGAAGGTAATAGTGACATCTTCATCTACCTTTACTTCTTTGGTAGGATCTTCAGTTATATTTATGATTGTCACATCTTGGATTATGACATCTTTTGTGTCTCCTAATGACTTCAAAATCTGAGGTATGTCATCCATTGATTTGCTTGCTTCTGTATTCAATTGAATTGAATTGACATCCTTGTTATCATTTATAAGAATGTGCTCTGGGCTTGGTATAGCCTCTTTTTCTTCATTGTGTGGCTTGTTGGTAAGTTCTAATACTCACTCAGGGCTTGTGTTCTCTTTAGGTACATTGAGTGTTTGTCTCCAAGTATCCTCACTTTCCTTATCAAGCTCAATTAAGCTTCCCTGTAGTACTTTGTAGGCTCTCAATATTGCTGAGAACTTTGAATGTAAATTCATCATTTCTTCAATTTCTTCCATTTTGGACTTGAGTGGCATAACAAAAACTACGGATCTTTTCCTTATTTTTTTTTCAGAATGTAATGTGAGTGTCTACCTTGCCAATAACCTATCTAGAAGTTCTTGTGGCATCTTATTTTCAAACTGTATAGGTATATATTTGAAAATACACATTTTCTTGATGATGGCTTCTTCTATCTTGTTCTGATCCTGGGGATTCAGAGTTAGCCATTTTCTAATCTTAGGATCAGATATTGAACCTGACCTGATAATTGATGTAGCAACCTCATCAATTATGGTAGGAAATTTTTCCTTTACACGTTGTTCATCTTGTTCAGTGTCTTCTATATCTTCCTTGCTTCAGATTAGTCTTTTCCTTCTCTTTGGTTATCAAGTTTTTGCAGTTTGAGGCTTCCTCTTGTAAGTCCTCACTTGTCCTTTCTTAACTAGTGATGAACTTGCAGCTTTTGTTGGCTGACTCCTTGTCCTAGATGCAGTAGTAGTTCTTGGCTTCTTTGGAGGTGGTCCATCAGACTCTATCAATTCAAAGTCACTCACTTGTTCACCTTCACTGACGGGTGACTGTCCCTCGGTGTCTTGTTGTTATGTTTCTTCTTCATTGACCAACAACTTTTTCTTAAGTGTCTTCACCATTTTATCCTTCTTTCTTTCTATTTCATTCACTACTAGGCCGGTCTTTATTCTTGCCTTAGCCTCTTCATAGGTTCTAAACCTTGGTAATGATTTGTCTAATGGTTCATTTAATAATGCTTCAATAGAACTGGTGGCTTGATCTATGCTAATCTCATAGTCAAGTGGATATAACCATGATGTCCTCAGTACAACTGGTTTGATCAAGGTGGTATTGGTGTCCACCATAAAACAAATATCAACTTTATATTATTCTACCAGTTGTTCTAGTATCCTCATCCTTTTCTGCATTTTGTCGTTGAATCCAGTGAAATATTCATCCATGACTGACGTAAATTTGTCACCTTTTGACTTAATGAATTCACTAATCTGAATTTTCACTAGTCGGGTAGTGTCCCAGTTGACATTATCGACAGATGGGAAAAATTCTTCAAATTAGAAAAATATGCACATTAGAAGTGATTCGAACTTACATGAATTGGAATTCGCAGACCTGATTGTCCTCATGTTCTCATCTAACTACTTCAATAGAAGCTTGGATAGATCCAACTGTAATCCCTTCTTTACAATCTTGCGAGAAGTGTCTACTGCTCCACATGCAATACTATTCATTGTGCTGGCTTGGAATATCTTGTACCCCAACACGCATGCACCAAATTTTAGTTCTGGATCTTTGATGGAATTTACCTTCAATCCTTTGGCATCCCATTTTGCACCTGTCATCTTCTCAATTTCAGGAGGAGGAGGGTGTTTAAGTGCCTTGGCGTTGTCAGTTATTGGATAACCAGTCACTATGTGTATCACATCCCTAGTGATCTTCTTTTGCCTCATCTAGCCACATCTTTTGGTTATGCACTTTGCTCAGCCATATCCAGATCCACTCGGTTTTAAACTCTTTTGAGAAGATTAGGGCATTTGTCAGCCCTTTCACCTCGATATGTTTATGTTCATCCTTGATTGTTCCATATGTGCAAGTCTTCTTGTAATCTTTATCAACCTCCAAATCTCTGATTTCTGCAACTTTGTAGTGGATATACGCTCATACATCCCCGATTAGCAAAACCATAGGTGGTATGCTTGAAAATGCACCAGTGTCATCGGGTTGTGAAGAAACCTCTAGACATGTTTTGTATTTGGGTTCTTCACAAGTGGTATTCTTGATTAGGTTAACCTTTTTCTTCTTGGCGTTCTTGATCTTGGAAACACGAGATTTGGTTGCCATGGTTTCTTAAAATTATGGCTTTTCCCATAAATAATAGTGAGCTTGACGAGTCTTTCATTACTCACTTTTCCTACTGTAGATGTTGTTGATTTGTCTAAATTTCATGAAACTTGCTTGTGAGATGCTCTAGAATCTAGTCATTGTTCTTCGCTCTGTGCTCTACTCTTCGCTCTTAATCGCATGGTGAGTGAATGAGCTATTCCATTGCCTTTTTATAGATGAGGCTCTAAGTGGTGCATTTAATGCTTTACCCACTTCTCAGTGTTTGAAGATAGAGTTTCTTGGGTATCACACAAACTTCCAGCTCGGGGTAAGTGACAACTCACATAACCTTTCATAGGTTTACCGGTGGTGCTCAGTAAGTGGCAAAAAATTCAATGTCTTTTACATGATTACCAACAAGTCTTAGTTTACATTGTTTAACTTGGCTTTCATATATACACTAACAATTCTTGGTATGTATTGAATGACGAGATTGGATTCACAAATTCATAACAATTAATACCATAGTGCATCTTTATTCATGCTAGTTTGGAATTTTATCATTCTATAATGGAACTGATGTAAAATATAACTTGGTATAGTGAAGTTCCATACTTACTTGTTCTGCTTAAGTGGGGGTGGTGATGTCACTAGATCCATTGGATAAGGTGTCACCAATTGTATTGCTTGGTCTAGGATCATCAGTGTTTGTAGCTTTCCTCCACATTTTGTTTCTCATCTCCCTGATGTCTTCAATGGTGTTTCCATTGGCAAAAGTGCTTATCTCTGTCACTCGGTCTCTGCACTCCTTGCTTAGATGACCGACCCTATGACAATGTAAGTATGCTATTCCAGTGTTAGTCCAGCTTCTAGACATTATTATCCATTTTCTCATTTAGTTTGTAGCTATGTGTCCATATCTACCACATGTTGTGTATTTTTTCCATGTATTTTAATCCCAAAAATATGAGTTACCGACTCTTTTAAGTTGATAAGAATTTTCTTGTTCTTTTGGCTTCCATGCTTGCTTTTTCTTCTTCCTGCATTCAAGAGATGTGTGCCCATGCATTTTGCAAGTGGAATAATATTTTTCCATGTAGGTTTCCATCTTTCGTTGTTTCACCTTAGATTTACATTCATATTCTTTATGTCTTTTCTTGTTACTGTTATAATAATTTACAATGAATGTAGAAGTGGATTTAGGAATACCTTTAATTTTTCTTCTGCAAACATTTGATGTGTGGATTGGTTTTCCATAGTGATTGCATGAATGCTTCCTTGGTCTTGGATTTTTGTAGAAATATTTTGGATCAGCTTGGTATGGTGATTCTCCATGCTCGGTATACCCTAATATGGTATTATTGTTGACTCTTCTTTGTCCATCCATAAAATCATCCATTCCTTTTGTACTTTCTTCAGCTTTCTTGATCATATAATTATGTTGTTGGTGAATTCTTACTTCATTCTTTAGTCTTTCATTTTCTTCTCTTAGCTCACCAATAGCTTCCAATTTCCCATTAAGTTCTATGTTCATTCAGTTTGCCTCTTGACTCATAAGAATAATCTGATTACTGATCTTGTGATGATGTTCAGTAAGTCTTTGTATTTCTGATTCTTTCTCTTGTAGATTTTTAGTGATCTTCCTCCTATCATCAATAGCTAATATTCTTTCTTTCTCAGCTTGTTTAGCATTATTCATAGCCTCAATCATTGTTACCATCTATGTCTCTTGACCGATTATCAGTGATTTCACTTGTCTAGCCAGATGTTGATTGATTTCATTCAGATTTGTAATGCTTCCTTCAGATGTGTCTGATGTATTGCAAGATGTAGATCCTGATGAATCAAATAAATCAAGTATCTCTTCTTCATGATAGTCTATTTCATTACAGCGAGATGCAATAACCTTTCTTTCATTTAGTATCTCTCTCATCTTGATTCTAGCTTCTTTATATTTCTCATAGAAGATCTATATCTCTAACTTCTGATTCTCAATACTCTTGTCTATCTTATACCTTTCCATTGTATGATCTTTTCTCTCAAGTGATTTAAACTTTTCCAAATAAGAGATCTAGCTCTGATACCAATTGTTCAAATAATGGAATGGTGTGTACTGAGAGGGGAGGGGTGAATCAGTACCCTTAAAAATTTTAGTCAATTAACCTTAATCCTTTTAGTAATCAATTCCTTCCATTACCGACCATATATGCTATTGTATCTTTATGCATGTAATAAAAATTCATAAAATTAATATGCATGTAAAAATTCATAGAAACATTCATGAAATGTAATGACACATGACACAAGATTTGGTAACGTAGAAAATCCCTGTTAGAAGGTAAAAACTATGGTGGGGATGAAACCCACAAAACTTCACTATCTGTAGAATGGAAGGGGCCAGTTAAGGCTTACAAGTTTGATCACTTATGATGATCTTACCCTGTTAGGAGTAACATGTTTAGACTGGTTAAGGTCTACTCTATTAAGAGCTTTAGCAACATTGTTTAGTGTGCACTCGGTTAAGAGATTTACAAAAGGATTGTTAAATCCACCTTCTCAAATGATTTATTCTATTTGCTACACTTGTTAGAATGTAGTCAAAAATACTTATTGACCTGAGTATATGCAATCTAGAATTTCTGATTATAGATCCATTAAAGTTTACAATATGATGTATCACCTATAGTGACTTATTAATACCTATGTTCTTTTCAGTAGCCTCGGATCTTGTTCTTTATAACCGATTCCATCTTTTGTTGTCCCTTTTCATAAAACTCTATCTCTAATCCATAGATGTGTCTACGGCTACAATCATCATCACATCATCTTGTTCTGATTGATTACGCATCTATTTATATAATGAATTTGACCTAAATAAGTTTCACGCTTTACAATGATAACTCTATGACCAAAGGTTTAAAACTTTACCTTGATCTCCTAGTTTGTATGTTTTCAATTAGTTAGACTGATCAAAATAATTACAATTACTTTAATTGTCCCTCAAGAAATGGATTTAAAGCTAATATTTAAGCTAAATATAAAATTAAGTGTTTTATTTGATGTGTAAGTCAGATCCACATTTCTCAGAATAAAGTTGTCTCTCGGTAGACTGGTGATTGGGTTGCTCTTTAGTCTGCCTATTGGGTTTCTCTATAGACTTTCCTCTTGGGTTGCTTTGTAGACTGTCTGATCTGTCAGTTTACACTATAAAATTTTGTTGGGTTCCTCTATGAATTGTGTTGATATTTTACACAGTGACCTGTCTGTCGGGTTCCTCTGTTAGGTTCCTTTGTACTTAGATATTGTGTCGGGTTGCACTATAAACTTGTCTTTCGGTGATCATGTACTGACAGTTCAAAAACTGTTTCCTTTTCATACTAATGGAAACATATGTCATCACAAAACCCCCAACCCCGATGTAGGTAAATTTAGTGAATTGAATATAAAAAATTCTATACTTAGTCATAAATTCCTAGGCTTCTGGATAGATTCTTTTAACAGAGATCCCAGCCAATTCAAAATAGATTTTTCCCATGAAGGCATCATGCACCCTTCTATAATTTTTAATTATATTACTTTTTTGTAAGATGGTATAATATTCATAAACACACATGCCATCAACCCAGGGTTCATGAGGCATTCCATACCATTGTCTACTACAAGACAAACTATACATAAGGTAAGAAGACATAAAGAAACTGATCCCAGTTAATTTGGACATATTGAGCTTCTCCCTCATAGAACTGGCAATCAACTCAGCCCAATCTAAAAATTGCTTCCCTTCTAGAATGATTTTAATATAATAGAACATCCAATCAGAGAAAAGATAGGCTTCTGGTGATCCTCTTACTCTGTCTAGAATTGTCATGACATCATTGATATAAGGGTGCATATGATCCCTATTCAACTTCTTGGGTAACTGTGAACCTCCCCTCTATTAATTTAGTAACCAGCTTTTAGCCATGGAATTTTGATTCCCATCACTATTCTCCTTAAACTTAATAATGGACTACGCAGGAGAAAAAGAAGAAAAGGTTTGTTCTGGGATTTGAAAAGATAGAGATACAATCTCTATTGATAGACATCAAGATGCTACCATCTCTTTTCCTAATTGTCTCAGTGCGTTGATCATAATTTTTATTACATTCAAAAATCAGTTCCGAGCATATGACGACAGGAGGGAATGTTGCAGCTGTGCACAACCCACTATGAAAATTTTCTAAGGATGGTGTACCCATGAGGGAATTGGAAAGGTGACCTGATAAACCTTCTAAATTACAATTTTCTAGTGTTGGATGATATCAGATTTGGATACTATTTATGTTGTTGATATTCATGTTTTATCACTGATGTCAACATATGGTTCTATGGAGAGAACATACTGGTTATGATAACTGACAGAAGTGTACAAACATTGTACGGATGAATCAGAATGATCGAAGATAAGGATATGAAGAAGGATGCGTGATTACCTTATTTCTAAGCTCACTTGACTTAATATTGCATATTGGTGATGTTACAGATGTTTTAGTGAAGACTGGTTTTTGGACTGTGACAGTGATGCTTGATAGAGCAGGTCTCTGTATTTTGGGTATATCTTACAGGAGAAGATGTTTTAGGGTATGTGAGCTTAAAGGATGATAGAAGACACATTGCATAAAATTGGATAGTGATTGATAGTCATGAACATGTTGGTGACATCAGCTGTGGCATGTATTTTGGAGGTGACCTATTTGGTGACCAACTTCAGAGATGTAGCGTGTATTATGGATTGTGAGCGTGGATTGCAGATCTTAGAGTATATATGATGTATTATAATTGATGTTTATTTGTTTTAGGTACCGTGTGTATCTTAGCAAGGGGTTAAATAATTATTTATATATTGGAAATGATGAACTATAACTGATTGAATGTTTGAAGATGACAAAGTTCATGATTACCGAGATGAAGAAGGTAAATGCAAGATATTAAATAAATTAATGTATTGTATTTTCATTGATGGTAAATTGATACAGTATGATTTCTCATACTCATATTGTCACAACACTTAAATATCTGAAGAGACAAAGTTTTTGCGATCGGTAATCATGAGCACCAAGTGACAGTGAACCCCGAGCACAGAAGTTCACAGTGTTACTCGACAGATAGTGTTACCCAAACAAGTGATACCTGAGAAAGAATTACTGAGCTAATTGAAGTTGTCACCAAATAGAACTGAAGTTGATGCCTGAGCTATCTGCAGTTGTCACTAAGCACAACTGAAGTGTTGACCGACAGGAACTGAAGTTAGGAAAATGAAAAAATAACTTAGCTTGCAAGAGATAATTATAGAGTTAACTATTTCATTAATTTGTTTTCATTGATCAGTTAAAAGCTAAATATCTAAAGCAAGCATGGCGATATTTACAGATCAAGAAGTGATCAACAAAGAAAATAAGAAGGACAAGAAATGGTGAAGTCATGTTTATAAAAGGAGATAAGTATTTCATTATCAAAAATAGGGAATGCTGAAGAGAATTCTAGTAAAGATAGAAGTCTTCATACAAATCTGATCATACAAACTAAAGAACAGAGCTAATATTTCTGTAGACACTGAGCAACAAAGAAGCAACAACATTCACCGAGAAGAAAGAAGTGGAGCAAAGGAATTGAAGAGAACATTGATCAGAAGAGGTATTATGAGCTTACAATATATCTGAACATCTACAAGATTTGTTAGGATTGGATAATACTAAGAGGGGGGTGAATCAGTATTATAGACTTTATTAAATTCTTCAACCATTTAAAATATTAACCATAAACTTGCAGTAAAGAAAAGAACATAAGAAAATGACACAATACTCATAACACCATATTTTATTTTTGAGGAAACCCTGGCAAGGGAAAACCCCGATGGGGATGGTACCCAAAAGCATTTACTAAAGTATAATGTCCCTATTAGGAGACCTAGCCCTGTTAAGAGCTGAATATTATGTAGCACATTTCCTTGTTAAAGGAATTGCAACCCTGTTAAATGTTCACAACACCTTGTTAGGGGCCAACTGAGCTTACAACTCTTACAAGATAATTTAGGTTACAAAGTGTTCTCAGTCATGAACAAAAGCAAGCAACACTGGTGCTTAGATAGTTCCTTTATAGTTATTCAATGATCTCTGTCATTCTCTGCTCTGCTATTCACTCAAAAACTCATCCAACTAACTAACATAATCTATCTTTATCAAAAATATCTTACATATATATCTCACAACTTTACAAATTTGGCTCTCAATATGAATATTACAAATATTACAAATTCGGCCTTCAATACAAGATACATTTAATATAGTAATTATCAAATGCATAGTTGGCACTCTTGCATATTCAATGTGGAGGTTATCAACAACCAAAATACAACTTTGATTGTCTGGAGTCCAAGTCATACTCCCTGAATCTTCGCTATTGTCCAACTTCTCTTTATCACTATTCTGCTGCAGTCTGTCTATCTTCAATTATTTCTAACTCATCATAGACTTAACCAAAACCAAAGCGATCTTAGGTGGAGGTCACACATACCCCAGATTGTCTTCCTCTAAGCTTTCTTTCCCTAAATCATCGATCTTGATCTTCGACATCCAAAACACTTTTGTATCTCTGCTTCTATACTTAGTCGATTTCTAAATCATCAAAACTTATCTTTACTAGAATTGATCTAAAACCCATATGTGTTGCCATAAATGACAACCAAAAAGTGAATCACATTTACACAAAATTGATTACTTGCCAACAAGATTAAGTTGTATTTATGAATAGATCATATATTGTTTCAATTTAACCATTGATTCATAAAATCTCTTAATAGAGTAGGATTTAACCATCCTTTATATATTGAGATACATCCCAAGGAGTATCAAAAGGTTTTCATGTTGACAGCATAGTGAATTCTAGGTCAAGTGATAAATTTTTAGTGATAAATCCTCTAACAAGGTCGCACTTAACAATGTATTTGTAACCTTTAATAGAGTTGGCTCTTCACCGAGCTCACTTTAGAAGAGTGAAAATTTTGGGTTACCGGTCCCAAGTGATTTTTCCCCTAACAAGGTTTCTAGGTTAAAAATCCATGTGTCAAATGTGTATATGGTTCATTGCCTTGATATTTTTCTTTACACATTACTAAAACATAATTGATCGGTAAACATTAAGTTATTTACTGTATTTCGGTAAAGGTTAAGAAAAGACAGACTGTTATTCAGTAAAACTTAAGGAAAGAATAAAAATTATAAAAAATGAGCAGTATATACATGTTAGTTTCACACAAGGCATACATCTTGTAGGACTGAAGATAAGTAGAGGTTTTATATCTGTGGTATAAGGTTTTGGGATGATTTATTAGATTAATTTTTGAGGCCACTGATTCACCCCCCTCTTAGTTATTCTAACAGGAAAGCCTTAAGAGGCCGACCTAGTTAAGTATTTATATATTGGGAAAGATTAATTGGCCAACCTAATCAATTATTGTAATAGGGTATATATGAGAGATCTTTTATTTTGAAAGGATTTAGTAGAGATTGAAAAGGAAGAGAAGTGTGAAAGTTATGAAGCTTGTTTCGCTGCTGGATGTAGAGTAGAGTTTGTGATTGTAATACTTCATTGGAACTGACCAAGAAAAGACATTTGCTATCAGATAGTTCACTGGATTGAATATTTCTCTATATACACTTGTTCAGATTGTTAATCCTTTAGGGTGGCCTTAACCTTCTTTGGGAAGTGTGTTTGGGTAGTGAGCCCACTGTTACTCTTGACTCCTAACAGGGTCTGTCCTTTAATAGGGACTATGTACTGTAATATTGTAATAAGCTCCTAGCAGGGATAAATCTTTTAACATGGATACTATACTCTCATTACATCATTTTTGGGTGCTAATTCCCACTGGCGTTTTACCTTTAACAGGGTTTCCTCAACAACAAGTATTGTGTTATTATGTTGGCATTTACTGTGTTATCATTTGCATTAAAGTTTTGGTTTTTAAAGTTTAAAGTTTAATATTTTTTTATCACAACTGATTCACCCCCCTCAGAGTTGTGCTAGTGGACTGTTATTCCTAACAATTGGTATTGGAGCTACTGGTCCTTAGAGATAAATCTTAACAGATTGAGGTGATCTCGAAGATGACTTACTATAGGAAGGATAGTCTGAAATTTGATCCTGAAAACTTTGAAGGTTAGAAGAACAAGATGAGAACACGTTTGCTATGTTTGGTAATTAACTATTGGATGATCACAAAAAAGAAGGAAAAGATAGAGACTGAGGATGAATTGGAGAATGCTACTGAAGATGATAAGAAGCCATTTTCATGTAATATGGTTGCAAGAGAATCACTAATCAACACACTTTCTGAATTTGAATTCATATAAGTAAAAGACTTGGAATCTGCACATGAGATTTGGACAAGATTGAAAGCACTGTGTATAGGAGATGAGTTTACTAAATAGGAAAATCTATAAAAATGGAAGACAAATATGAAATAAATGAAGATGAGAGATGATGAGAACATTAGGGCATATGTATAGAGAATTAATGAAGTGGTTACTGGCATCAAAAACTCTAGAGTTACTTACAGTGAGGAATAAGTGATTGCAAAGATACTCAAATATTTGACACCTATATAAAAAACTAAAGTACAAGCTATAGAGGAGATTATACCTTTGACACTGAAATTCACTAGAGAGATGTTGATTGGGAAGCTAACTACTTTTGAGGTCACAGAACTGGGAGATTCTTTACCTAAAGTAGACTCAGCATTCAAGGCGGCTGTCCATAGAAATAAAAAGACCTTATCTGGAATTGAAAACATCAGCAATGGTGACTTGATAGAAGAGCTTGGAGATTATGCTGATGAATGGGAACAAATACAGGAGGAAGAAAGAAAGATAGATGAAGTTGTAGCCCTGATTTCTAGAAGAGAAAAGAGAGGTAAGAGTAAATTTGAAGGCAAGTTACCTTTGAAATGTATTTTATGTAACAAGATTGGTCATTTTGCATCTCGATGTCCTACAATGGTTCCAAATCATAAACCTAAGTTTTACAAATCAAAATATTCAAAAGACAAAGAATGTTATTATGCTAGTGAAGGTGTATCTGATGATGATGTAGAATATGATGAAATTGGATTTATAGCTATTAAGAATGATGAACCTATACATGAAGAAAAAGCCTTAGTATCCCTTGTTGAAAAGAAATCTGAATGGGTTATAGATAGTGGTTGTTCACATCAGATGACTAGAGATAAAAATAATTTTGTTAGTCTGAAAAGATATGATGGTGGTGTTATTATATTTGGTGACAATACTCCTAATCTCATCATTAGAGTTGGATCTATTTCTCTAGATGGAAAGACTAATACTGACAATGTACTGATTGTTGATGGACTTAAGCATAATCTCTTGAGTGTTGAGCAGTTAGTGGACATAGGTTATCAATTGAAATTTATTGATGGGAAATGTTCTATCATAAGTAAATCAAGATACTTGATCTCATCTAGTACTAAATCTAGAGGTAATGTATTTGAATTGAATACATCTGAAACTTCTATTTTTATTGCAAAGGTTGATGAAAGTTGGTTATGACAGAGAAGATTTTGTCATGTTAACTTTGATAACATTGTGAAGGAAAGTATGACAAATGTTATAAGAGATCTACCTAAGATTGTGAAACCATCTAACACTATGTGTAGAGAGTGTGTTATGGGGAAGTGGACTAGAAGTAGTTTTAAAAGAAAATTTTATTCAGCAAAAGGGAAGTTGGATCTGGTACATATAGATCTATGTGGTCCTACAAGAGAAAGATCTTATTATGGTGAAAGGTACTTTATACTTTTTTTGATGACTTTTCAAATAATGTGGGTTACATATTTGAGAGAGAAATATGAAGCATTTGACAAATTCAAGTTATTCAAAGCAAAAGTTGAGAAGAATCTGGTTTGAAGATAAAATGTTTGAGATCAGAAAAAGGTGGTGAGTTTACATCAGATTTATTTAATTCCTACTGTGAAGAGCATGGAATATTTAGACATACATCTAAACCTAGGACACCACAATAGAATGGGATAGCAGAGCGAAGAAATAGAACAATATTAGATGCTGCAAGAACTATGTTGCTGGAAGGAAATGTATCACATGTTCATTGGAGGGAAGTTGTTGGTACTGTTGTGTACACCTTGATCAGAATTCAGATTAGAGAAGGTACAAGTAAGACTCTGTTGCCAAATTTTAGTCTAAGGGTCTTTAGGTCCTAGGGGGTAAAATTTTTCTTTGGTGACCTACATCTCATTCATCCTGAAACTTTCCCATAATGTGCTTATCAAATAAATTATTTGCCTTGCATATTTGAACCTAGTGGGTTTTCAATCTTTCTACTTCATCTGATGTTTAGGTGATCTAGGTATGTCGAGAAAGGGGTGTCATAGCATCTTCCAAATGAGAAGTAGTCACCCTCAGATCTGCAGTGCTCACATGTTTTTCTGAAAGATAAACATGTGTTTTATATAGGTGATTGATAAAGCCTTTGTTTGTAAAAAGAGTTTTTTAACTCTCGGAGATATCAAGTTACAGAGTAGTGGCGGTGATCATGCAGTGTCTGGAAAATTTGGTCTCAAAGGTGCAATCCCAACACAAGTGAAATTAGAAAATAAAAATTTAAGTGCTCGCGATGGAAAAGAGGTTGTTTAAGTGCGCAAAGGATAAAAAGTGAAGCCGTTGGGATACTTTTCTGAAATAAAGGAAACAGGCTTACGGGAAAAGTATTCTCTTATATTCTTTTTCCGCACAAGGTAAAATGGTCTAATGTTCATTCATTTTGGCATTGGAAGGAAAGTATGTTCTTTTTCCGCAAGACTAAAGATTTGTTTCAGCAAGTGGCTAATGAACATAAAGGTAAGTGTAAGTTTGAGGATTTTGAGGCTGTTAGTTTCTCCAAAACTGGAATTTCAAATAGCCATTGATTATCAAAAATTAAATGCTAATCTTGTCGTTGCATCTATTAGGTCACCTTAATGTCATTCATGTAGTGCCAATGTTTAGATCTTAGTGGCTATTTCCTCAGCATTTGCCGTTGTTTCCTTCTCACCATTTTTGATTAACAAGCCATTTGTCTTCACTCATGTTCTCAGTTTTACAGTAAATGGTTGTTAAAGCTTCTAATTACGACAGATTAATTGGTATTGAAAGTGAATTGAAAGAAGTTTCTGAAAAATCTCTAATATTATTTGATCTCAGAGATTTGCACAAAAGATTGTATTCTCATCCAGTTCACCCTATTACACAAAAGCTTAAGGACAGTGGTTTGGTAGAAGCTATAGGGTTTCCAATGGCAGTTCAAGCTCCTAAGCTTGTTAGAGAATGTATAGAGAAATATGACCCAGCGACAAAGAAAATCTTGTTCCTAGATCATTCGATTTTTCTAACGATTGATAAAGCCCTAATCCAATCCGCTTTCGGTATTCTGGTGAAAGATGTGTATTGCGATATTGACTTTGGTTCATCTGTGTCTATGTTCAATGAAAAGAAGACTCTAAGGAGGGAGGACATGCAGAAGACCTAGTTCCAGACCCCTTGATCAAAGAAAAGTAAGATTCAAAACACTCCCTTTGAAACAAACCTAAAGAGGGAAATTGTTGATATTCTCGCCCTGTTGACTAGATTGGACGGAAAACCTGAGATCTTGGATCTCATTAAGCATAATTTATTTCTTGTTCAAGCTGTCTGTGCAGCAAATATGTTCATTGATTGGGAAGAAATCCTATGTGAGAAGCTAGCATCCTGGATTAGTTCATTTTAGGGATTCAAACAGTTCTACATGTCTTCATACTTGATCTATGCTCTGGTGACACAACACCTGTGGCCTGATTTACCAACAATCCAGAATTTTGACAACAACACCAAAATATATAAGTTCTACCCTAATATAAAATTGCATCTAAGCTTTGAGGAATATACTACTATGAATGATGCATTCAAAATGAGAATCTGTCAGGAACTTCAAGGTTTCCCAGAAAGAAGATTCTTGCCAGAGCGCACCTCGGCAATTAGTCAGTATGGATGCTCTTTCATCCAATTCCTGAGTTTCTCTTATCTTCGGATAGGAGCCTTCTCCGGATTTCCTAAGAGATTGCCCCAGTATCCTAAAGATAAGGTGGTCTTGGTGGAGCTTTACTGACAGATATTGGAAGAGAACACTCTGTGTTCAACTGTGAAGAAGATCGCCAGAATTTCCTTCCCCGTGGTGGTTGGTCCGTATTCCTGTGTGTCCAGATCTGATGCCCAGAATTTAGTAAAGTGTTTTGAGGATAAGATCAAGCTGATTGATTATGAGGTTCTTAGGCCCCAATATGATCCTATGGGTTTTTTTAGAGATCACCCAAAGCTCAGACATGCCTACAGACATGTCTCAGATATTGAAGATTTCTTGACCGAGTGTTTTAATGAGTATCAAACATGGGAAAAATTGTGGTCCCATTGAACTTTGGATGAAATTGCAACGTATAATAATGCTGTTGATGTATCTGATCTTACATATGATAGAATCTTCATGCATCCCTTGTCCTACAACTAGATCAAGGTGTTGCCCATTTCTTCCTCTCCACCAATTAGTCTAGTGATTGATTCATTAGAGCTTCTCAGGAGAGGCATTATCAAGAGAATCGACAAGTGGGTAGAATGGACCAGAGTGCAATGGAAAATATATTCTGGCATAGGTTCATCTAGAGGAATGACTTCAGGAATTGAGAAATCATCTTCAACAGTTGCTTCTTCTATGGCACCATCAGTTTCAGTAGGTGCAGCACAATCTACTGGGCAAGGAGGTGACCAGCCCCCAGAAAAGAATATTCCCATCACTCCGAACTATGGAGATGGTTCTCTCCCAAACATTGGAAATAAAGAGGAGAAGGAAGAAGATAAGGAAAAGGGAAAGAAGAAACAACAAGAGGTTCTTGTGACTAAGCCTCCCTCACCAAGTCAAGTTATCACCTTGGATGATGCAAATCCCATGGATGGTCAGGATTCCTCTCAGCCGGTAAATACTCTGGTCCTTTTGGTGACTAAGGTTGCCTCCTTCCTTGTTCCACCACAAGACAAGTGAACTCCTCAAGTGGATCGAAAGCTATTTGATCCTACAGCTCTTCAGTCTACAATTAAGGTACAATCCACAGACTCATGGTTGGAGGAAACCATTGAAAATAAGAAAAAATGACATGAGGAGGCTATTTCTTCAAAGGACTTGATCCTTAAGGAAACCTCATCTTAGCCACCAGCAAAGAAGGTCAAGAAGAAAAATTCCATGGTGGCCCTTTCCCATGATTCCACAATCGGGCATATTCTAATGGAAATAGCAAAGCCACAGAAAGAAGGAAAGTTTCATGAGCTTTCAGCTCAAGATTTCCAGATTAAAACTGTAGACCTAAGGGTGCTAGTGCATGACTCAATGGTGAGTATTTGGAAAACAACCAATGAGAAAATTGAGGACAGGTTACAAGAACTCCGAGTAGACAAGGAAGTCCTAAAGTCTCAAAATAAGGAGCTAGTTGAGTATATTAAATCTTCTCTTGGCACTACTTCATCTGCTCAGTTTGACGCTAATGCGGAAGAGAATAAGAACTTGCTACTGAAGCTGCATCAAGAGAGACAATTTGGGAAAATTGGTAGAGCATGGATAGAGGCGATGAAGGTTCAAGGTGCCATTATCATTGATAATTTGGGGAACCTTCTACTTGATGTAGACAAATTGAAGGATACAACATCAAAACACTAGGAGACCATCTATAATGTATCCACTGGATTGACAGAGCAATTAGCCACCTTGCAAGAGGTGATTGATATGAAGACTAGTGTTGCAATCTCCAATGGTATCCTCAAGAATGTATAGGAGCCATTGTTTCACTAGAGACAGTCTTTGGAGTTCATGGTTGAGAACTCAAATAGATCAACAAATGAACTCAAGACTATGGTTAAGTTAGTACAAAAGGAGATGGATAAACTGTTTGAGTTTTTGAAAGTGTTGCACATGAAATCTCAAGTTGCCGCAAGTGACAAGTTGGTGAATATAGAGTGAATGAAATCTAATTTTCTTGCTTTCATAGATGAGATTGCTGATCCGGCTAACTTCCAAGTGTCAAGAATCAGTGAGCTCTCCGCGATAGATGCTGTGATCAAAAAGGAATTAGAGAAGCTCCAATCTCAGATTGCCAGAACTGGCAGAGATGCATCATTTTTGGATGATCCAAGCTGACAATATAATGATTCCGAATGCTCAGGATTTGGGCAAGATAATGAATGCAATGAAGGCTTACAAAGAAAAATCTGTTACACAGAAGAAGGCAAAGAATCTGTTGACCTGTGTCGTCTTCTCAACCTTTGTATATTGTAGCCATTTTTGGCATTTTGTCAGCTTTGTCAGTTTTTGTAACTAACTAGGTTTATTATCAGAATGTTCCTCTTAGAATATTCTAAAGAGGCAATCATTTTTGTAATGAGTCATTTTCTGAGAAGACCTATATATGTAAATTTCTATAAAGTAAATAACATCGGCAAAAATTACTTTGGGAAAACCCGTATAGCTGGGACTACTGTGTGTGACTCTGAGTTTGAAGTGATTTTTGTTGTTCATCTTGGTTATTTGTGTGATGTTTTGAATGAGGATGCTAATACTGGAAATTGAATGAATAAGTAATGAACCGAGTTTTTTTATTTTCATTCAATGGATTGTATGTTTACTCTCTTTAGCATAAGCACTCTGTCTTCATTTTATTGCACATCTTAGTTCAATAGATTAGGTCTTGCATAAAGATTTGGGAGGAGGGTTAATAGAGAGTGAGATCAAGATAATCTGGGTATTATCAAAGTTTCACAATCTTAGCAATCTGGGAATTGCATTGTTACACCTTCTTTCTTCATCTCCATTGGTAGATGGTAGTTTGCATTCATCCCACACCGCATAATAATTTTCATTTCAGATTGCATGTCATTGAGTAGTTCCCCTTTCATTGCCTAGGTTTCTTGAAGCTTTGAACAACTTGGTTGAGCCTCTTCTGCTCTCTGGTTAAGAGCATACCCCTATAAACCAAAAGACAAAATTAATTGCATATCTTTCACATAAGGGATACTATACCTTTCAATTCAGGGGTCATTGATAGATTCCTACCATTGACCCAGTCTATGGTTACTTTTTGTTCTACAAAATATAGTATTGGGTATTTTCAAGAGTCATTATATAAATCAAATTTAAAGTAGACAAACTGTAAACCAACAATTTTTGGTGACTCTACTGGGGAGAAATCCTAATTTTTCTAAGTTTGCTTAGAAAGTCTGTCTGTGGCTTTACTAAGTGATTTAGAACTTATCTATTTGGCATTCCTAATGCTACATTATGCATATCACTCTTAAGGAGAAATGGTGTTGCCTCACAAAGGACAAGTCCCACTAGAGCAACATAATCTTCACATCCAAGATGAGCAAGATGACATTATAAACCAGTTGAATATCCTTGCCTAGAAAAACTAAAAATCCCTTGACCAATATAGAAGAATCAAATTTGAGCTAGAAAGAGAAGAGGAAAATGTTGAATATTGGGAGGGAGTGTTACGGGAAAGAATATTCAGAGTTGCGCAGCTATAGTAAACAAGTTCGGTAGCTCTAGATCCTAAGTATACCCGAAGTGTCTGGAGAGAGGGACATAAAGATCCTGTGTTTGAAGAATTGTAGAAAGCCAATTTCCCTTTATTAGAAGACCCTCTCATAAGAGGAAGAAACAATGTACGAGATCCTATCTTTCTAGGTATCTGTGGTGCTCTCTTGCCACTGCCATGCCCCATTTCCCAGATTCATAGCCATTCTTCTATACCTCCTGTCGTCTGCAATACTACCCTGTTATTGTGTAACACCCTTACTATTCATGGAGTAGTTTCTCCTACCAATATAAACTTTTAGGCTGTGCCAGTAACCCTTCCTGTTTCAATGGCCATCCCTTGGGGTAATGCCATTGGGCCTCTTCAGCTAGGAGCTAATAATGACTTACCTCGAGCTTCCTGAAAGAACTTTCCCAAGTTCAATGGAGACGGGAAAGTATCCGCTGATGAGAATATTGTAGCCTTCTTTGCCACATGCAGCATTGTAAACCCTCAGCATGAAGACGTGGCAGTAAGAATGTTTGTAGAGACTTTAATAGAAAATACAGCTGACTGGTTTCAACATCTCCCTACGGGATGCATAACTAGTTGGAATGATATGAAGAACCACTTTGAAGCTCGCTATAAAAGTATAGAAGATGAGCATACACTTCTGACTCAGCTCACTCAGATAAAGAAAGAACCTAGTGTTCCTATGAGGGATTTTATTGCAAGGTTTAATAAGCTGGCTAACAGGATTCCCACTGCTAGTAGGCCTACAACTGACAACTAGAAGATGTTCTTTATTAGTTCCATGCCTCTTGACATAAGTTTACAAATCAGACAAGTGCATGTGGCTAATGTGCAAGCCACTTAGACTCTAGCAATTGAGTTAGAGGATGACCTCATAGCTGCTGGGAAATGGAAGCGAGAAGTGTAGAGTGGTGCCTCCACAAGCTCTGCTTCCAGTGTAATTGGAAATACTGAGGCAATGCTTCAGAAATTGTCTAACAAGATGATTTCCCTTAAGCGAAAAATGGGAAAGTCTACCCCATCCTTCCAGCAGCCTTACCAGTATATTACCAGAAAACAACATGAAGGTAAATAATTGCAGTTGCCAACGGCTCAACAAAAGCTCACCATTAAGGCAACTAAAAAGCATAATATGTGTATTTTTCATTTAAGAGCTGACCATGATGGTAATAGTTGTCCAGAGATGAATAGATACAGACAGCTAGCTTCAAGCAATGAGCTAACTATTGAATATCTTGAAAGTGAAGAAGATTTTGCTCCCCATGGCGACTCCGGTAATTTCTTTTTGGAGTATGAATCTGATTTTGAATTCAGAGGTGATTTCTTTGCCACCATAGATGGAATTCAAATGGCAGTGGAAACAAGAAGTCAAAGAGATGAAAATCCATGAAACTCTTTTCCTCCCCAGAACATTGCACCTGGTCCTTCAGCTGGTGCACCTAGAGCTTCTACTTGTTCATCTTGGAAGAAGGATCACTCAAAGTCCAAAAAAAATGGTAAGTCTCTGTCTTCCTTTGATATAATTCAATACTGCAAGGATGCTAGAATCCAAGTGTCTCCCTTAGAATATTCAAAAACTCATCATAATGAACTTCAAAAGCTTGTAGATTACTGTAAAAGTGATGCTAATTCTAGAATGTAGCCTAATATAAATTCTATTGTTAGTGATGAACCTCCTAGTAGTGGCCCTTTAAATGATGGAGAACCTATCCTTCCCTTGCTCTTTCAAGAAGAAGATTCTTCAATCTTAGCCACTGCTCCTAGCTAGAAGCCTGACCCATTCTATGTCTCCCTTTTTGTTAATGTTCATAAACTAAGCAATTATATTATTGACTCCGGAGCCTCCGATAATGTCATGCCTGCCTCCATTGCTAAAGCCCTTGGATTGACCCTTACCAAAAACTTTGGTCATTGATATTCAATGGATGCTACACAGGTTCCACTCCTAGGTCTGGTAAAGGATGCACAAGTTTCATTGGCCACACACCCTGCAAAGAGGATAAAGCTAACAATCCTGGTAGCCGATATTCTGGCCAGCTACTGTATGCTTCTAAGTAGAAGCTTTTGCAGAGACATAGGTGGAGAAATCAAGATCGACTGGTCCCATGCTATAATCTTGGTGGGTACTAAAAAGATAAAGCTGGAGCCTGAGGAAAAGGCCAAATTCATAGTAATGAAGTATGATGACCCTAAGGCTCAAATCCTCTATCAGGAGATGGAATTTGGAAATTATATGTTGTTTTTAGATTTCAACCATCAAGATAAAATACCAGAAATTACTAATAGTTAGGATATCTGGACCTTGGAGTTCGACGACAATCGTGCTATTGCAGGATCAGGAGCTGGCGTAGTTCTTATTCCCCTGGAAGGAGACATGATACAAATTTCTTATAAATTGTAGTTTAAGAACACTAATAACATGATGAAATATCAAGCTCTGTTGCTAGGCATTGCTGCTGTGAAGCAAAGTGGGGTGAAAATCCTTAAAGCACTCAGTGATGCAGAGTTGATAGTGAGGCAATTTTGAGCGCAGTGCGTAGTGAAAAATGCGAGATTGCAGAGTTATAGGAACAAATTCTGGGATGAGATAGAGGACTTTGATGCCTTTTCAATCTAGGCTGTTCCAAGAGAAAAGAACACTAGAGCAGATTTATTGGCAGCCTCAACTTCACTTCTCCTCCCGCATCTGGAAATAGGAGATAAGCAATACAAGGTTGAAGTTCTCTTCAGGCTGAATGTTCCAGATAATGTGGAAATCTGGAAAGTCTTCATCAGTGACAAGCAGATACAAGCTTTCATGGAAGGATCAAATCATTTCAGTGATCAATATTTTGAAGGAAGCTCTAGTACTTGCAAGGATCTCTCTCTAGATAGCAAGAAGGAGTTAGAGCTTGGAGAAGAAAAGTTAAAAGGTAAGAAAATTCCTCGACACCTAATCTCCCTTGAAAAACTTTTTGATAGACATGATGTATATATTAGAAAAGAAAGAGATAGGAAAGGTGGTACCTTAGGGGATTTCAAGGGGATGAACATAGGCACTAAAAATAAACCTAAGATGATAAGTATTGGTAGTTGGTGCACAAAAAAGGAAAGAGAAAATGCTAAACACCTACTTTCCCAATATAAGGATGTGTTTTCTTGGGGCTATGAAGACCTCAAAAATTTCTGGAATGGTGACTTCAAGCACATGATCCCTCTCAAGCCTAAAGCTATCCCTTTTTGGCAGAAGCAATGAAAGTACAATCCTAAGGTTTCAGATGCCATATTCAGGGAAGTTCATAAGATGTTGGAGGTGAAAATTATCTACCCCATACATCACTCTACATGGATAGCCAACATTGTGCCCATCTGGAAGAAGAACAGAGAAATCAGAATTTGTGTAGATTTCTGAAATCTGAACCAGGCTTCTCTGAAGGATAATTACACCTCACCCAACATGGATCATATACTGAAAATAGTTTATGGATCCGAAATGATGTCCATGTTGGACGATTTCTCAATTTTTAACCAGATTTAGGTGGACCCTGAAGATAAGTATAAGACAGTGTTCACCATTCCTTGGGGAACATTTGCTTACAATAGAATGCCCTTAGGGATTATCAATGCTGGAGCTACCTTCCAAAGGGAAATGAACTCTTCATTTATGGACCTCCGGGATAGAATAATAGTTATATACTTGGATGATTTAACAGTCTTCTCAAAGAAGAGAGAAGATCATTTAAGAGATCTTGAGAAAGTGCTAAAAAGATGCAGAGCCCATGGCATCTCCCTTAACCCCAAGAAGTCTATTTTCTATGTCACCGAAGGTAGACTACTTGGTCATATTGTTTCCCACAAAGGAATCTGAATTGACCCTGAGTGTGTGAAGGACATCCAACAATTGAACCTGCCGGGAAGCAAATCCGGTACAAGATCCTTCTTTGGGTAGGTAAACTTTCTCAGGCGGTTCATTCTTGAATTTTTTGAGATTACAAAATGCATAATTGATATGATGAAGGGTAGTCAAAGTTTCAAGTGGAATGGCTCTGGGAAGAATTCCTTTGATTTAATCAAGCACGCTATAGTCAGAGAACCTGTGTTGGTGCATCTAAATTATACCAAGGAGTTCATATTGTACTATTACACATCAGCCCATACATTGTCTGATATCCTGATGCAAGAGAACAATGAAGGAATTCAGGTGCCTATTGCATTCATGAGCACTCCGCTCAAGGATCATGAACTGAGATATTCTCAAATGGAGAAGCATGCATATGTGCTGGTAAGGGCACTGAAGAATTTTAGATTCTATGTATTACATTCCCATTTTTTTTATTTATATTCATGATTCTGCTATTAAGAGAATTCTGACACAACAAGAAATAGGATGTAATACTAGAGGTGCATGGATAGAAAAGGTACAAGAGTATGATATTGAACTCAAGCCAATGAAGCTGGTTAGAGGAAATGGCTTGTGTAAAATAATGGCAAAAAATCAGGAAATAGCTCAAGAGGAGGATTCTTTGAGGTGATAATGGTTAGTCTTCATGATCCCTGGTTTTCAAACATTGCCTATTTCCTTACTTATGGAGATTGCCCAGAAGGATTGACATACAAATAGAGAAGAGATTTGAAGACCAAAGCAACCAAGTATGTCATTTATGATGACTAGTTATATAAGTGGGCAATAGATGGAACTTTCTTAAGGTGTGTGGACAGGTCACAACAAGAGAGACTGCTCCAGGATTTCCATACTGAGGCGTGTGGTGGACACTTATCATCCATAGTCACTGCATATAAATTCTTGAGGCAATGTTACTACTGGACCGACATGTTTAAATATTCCTACAACTGGGTGGCCAAGTGTGATAAATGTCGTATGTTTACCAGTAAGCCTTAGTTGGCTGCTCTCCCATTAAATCTGGTTGTAGTTGAGGGTCCCTTTCAGAAATGGGGGCTTGATTTAGTTGGTCTAATAAATCCTCCCTCTTTTGTAGGTCACCTATATGTCATAACTACCATGGATTACTTTACCAAGTGGGTTGAGGCTAAGCCTACCAAGAAAACTACATCTGAGGTGGTCTATGAATTTATCAAAGAGAATATCTTGGTAAGGTTTGGAGTGCCATTGAAGCTAGTGATGGACAATGCCACATATTTATCTTCATCAAAGATTACATAATTCTTCTACAACAAGAGTATTCATCTTAGTCACTCATCTGATTATTTCCCTTAGAGAAATGGTCAAGCTGAGTCAAGCAACAAGAACCTGATTAACATAATGAAGAAAATAGTTTCAGAGAGTCAAAAGGATTGGCACAAGAAATTGCATGAAGCTCTATGGGTGGATAGGATAACACCTAAATGAGCTATCAGGATATCCCCTTTTGAGCTAGTTTATGGAATTGAACCTAGTCTCCCACTTCCACTGGAGTTATCCATTTGCAGGCTGCAATAGGTAATTGAAGATCCAGTTTTCTGGAATGGTCTAGAGAAACAAATCATGTATCTGACCAAGTTGGAGGAAGAATGGGAAAATATTTTTGACCACATCACTGATCATTAAAGGAGAGTGAAAACATTCTTTGATAAGAAGGCCAAACCAAGAAATTTTATGCAAGGTGACTTGGTCCTATTGTGGGATAAAAGGCGTGAGTCCAAAGAAAAGCATCATAAGTTTGACTCACTTTGGAAATTACCATTCAAGATTATACAGGTGAACTAGAATAATTCCTTTATTCTAGCATATCCTTCTAGAGAGATTCTATCATTCTCCTACAATGGCCAGGATCTGAAGCTCTTCCAAATACTCAAGTGAAAGCAGGTTATCCCTACAGGTTAGTGTTAGTATAGGTAGGGTTTCTTTGCATTTCTCCTACTTTCTTTCCTACTTTCTTAGTCTATTTTTAGTTTAGTTTCCTTTCCTATTGTGTGTTTTAGTTTAGTCTACCCATTGCTTTTCCTGCTGGTCTTGTTGTGCAAAACCAAAGACTCTGGGTCCCTTCTCAGAAATTGGCATGTCTAAGTCCCCAGTCGGAGCCAGTTGTTGCCAAATGTAGGCCCTAGGGGGAAGAATTGTTCTTTGGTGACCTACTTCTCATTCATCCTGAAACTTTCCCATAATGTGCTTATCAGATAAATTATTTACCTTTCCTATTTGAACCGAGCGGGTTTTCAATCT
This sequence comes from Thuja plicata, assembly GCA_018584345.1. Classification (NCBI taxonomy): domain Eukaryota; kingdom Viridiplantae; phylum Streptophyta; class Pinopsida; order Cupressales; family Cupressaceae; genus Thuja; species Thuja plicata. The sequence continues at coordinate 2,407,500 of MU225795.1, read as the reverse complement.
TTCTACTTCATCTGGTGTTTAGGTGATCTAGGTATGTTGGGAAAGGGGTGTCATAGCATCTTATGAATGAGAAGTAGTCACCCTCAGATCTACAATGCTCACATGTTTTTCCAAAAGATAAACATGTGTTTTATATAAGTGATTGGTAAAGCCTTTGTTCGTAAAAAGAGTTTTTCAACTCTCGGAGATATCAAGTTGCAGAGTAGTGGCGGTGATCATGCATCATCTGGAAAAGTTGGTCTCAAAGGTGCAACCCTGACACAAGTGAAAAGAGAAAATAAGAAGTTAAGTGCTCCCGATGGAAAAGAGGTTGTTTAAGTGCGTAAAGGATAAAAGGTGAAGCCGTCGGGATACTTTTTTGAAATAAAGGAAACAGGCTTATGGGAAAAGTATTCTCTTATATTATTTTTCCGTACAAGGTAAAATGGTCTAATGTTCATTCATTTCAGTATCGGAAGGAAAGTATGTTCTTTTTCTGCAAGACTAAAGATCTATTTCAGCAAGCGACTAATGAACATAAAGTTAAGTGTAAGTTTGAGGATTTTGAGGCCGTTCTTTTCGCCAAAATGGGAATTTCAAATAGCCATTGATTATCAAAAATTAAATGCTATTCCTGCCATTGTGTCTTTTAGGTCACCTTAATTTCATTCGTGTGGCACAAGCAATCGGATCTTAGTGGCTATTTCTTCAGCATTCGCCATCATTTTCTGCTCACTATTTTTGATTAACAAGCCATTTGTCTTCACTCATGTTCTCAGTTTTATAGTAAATTGGCTATTAAAGCTTCTGGTTACAACATATTAATTGGTATTGAAAGTGAATTGAAAGAAGTTTCTAACACATCTCTAAGATTCTTTGATCTAAGAGATTTGTACAAAAGATTGAATTCTCATCTAGTTCACCCTATTACACAGAAGCTTAAGGATAGTGGTTTGGTAGAAGCTGTAGGATTTCCAATGGTAGTTCAAGCTCCTGAGCTTGTCAGAGAATGTATAGAGAAATATGATCTAGTGAAAAAGAAAATCATTTTCCCAGATCAGTCTATTTTTCTAACGATTGATAAAGTCCTAATCCAATCCACTTTCGGCATTCCGTCGAAAGACATGTATTATGATATCGACTTGGGTTCATCTATATCTATGTTCAATGAAAAGAAGACTCTAAGGAGGGAGGACATGTAGAAGACCTGGTTCCAGACCCCTCGATCAAATAAAAGTAAGATGCCAAAGACTCTCTTCGGAACAACCCTAAAGAGGGAAATTGTTGATATTCTGGCTCTGTTGACCAGATTGGATGGAAAACCCGAGATCATGGATATCGTTGAGGATAATTTCTTTCTTGTTCAAGCTGTCTATACAGAAAATATGTTCATTGTTTGGGCATAAATCCTGTTTAAGAAGCTAGCATCCTGGATGAGTTCTTGTCAGGGATTCAAATATTTCTACATGTCTTCATACTTGATCTATGCTCTAGCGACTCAGCACTTGTGGCCCGACTTACCATCAATCCAAAATTTTGACAACAAAACCAAAATATATGAGTTCTAACTGAATCTAAAATTGCATCAAAGCTTTGAGGAATATACTACTATGAATGATGCATTCACAATGAGAATCTATCAGGAACTTCAAGGTTTCCCAAAAAGAAGATTCTTTCCAGAGGCCATCTTGGGAATTAGTCAGTATGGATTCTCTTTCATCAAATTGCATAGTTTTGCTTATCTTCGGATAGGAGCCTTCTTCGGATTTCCTAAGAGATTGCCCCGACATCCTAAAGATAATGTGTTCTTGGTGGAGCTTTGTTGACAGATATTGGAAGTGAACACTCTGTGTTCAACTGTGAAGAAGATTGCCAGAATTTCCTTCCCCGTGGTGGTTGGTCCGTATTCCTGTGCGTCCAGATCTGATGCCCATAATTTAGTAAAGTGTTTCGAGGATAAGATCAAGCTACTTGATTATGAGGTTCTTAGGCCTCAATATGATCCTACGGGTTTTGTTAGAGATCACCTAAAGCTTGGACATGCCTACAGACATGTCCCGGATATTGAAGATTTCTGGGTCGAGTGTTTTAATGAGTATTAAACAAGGGAAAAATTATGGTCCCATTTAACTTTGGATGAAATTTCAATGTATAATAATGTTGTTGATGTATATGATCTTGCAAATGACAGCCTCTACATGCATCCCTCATCCTACAACTAGATCAAGGTGTTGCCCATTTCTTCCTTTCTACCAACTGCTCTAGTGATTGATTCATTGGAGCTTCTCATGATAGGCATTATCAAGAGAGCTGACAAGTGGGTAGAATGGAACAAAGCATGATGGAAAAGAACTTTTGGTGTAGGTTCATCTAGAGGAATGACTTCAGGAGTTGAGCAATCATCTTCAGTAGTTACTTCTTTTGTGGTGCCATCAGTTTCAGCAGGTGTAGTGCAATTTGCTAGGCAAGGAGGTGACCAACCCCCAGAAAAGAATATTCCCATCACTCCGACCTATGGAGATGGTTCAATCCTGAACATTGGAAATGAAGAGGAGAAGGAAGAAGATAAGGAAAAGGAAAAGAAGAAAGAACAAGAGGTGCTTGTGACTAAGCCTCCCTCACCAATTCTAGTTATCACCTTGGATGACACAAATCCCATGGATGGTCAGGATTCCTCTCAGCCAGTAAATACTGTGGCCCTTTCAGTGACTAAGGTTTCCTCCTTCCTTGTTCCACCATAAGACAAGTGAACTCCTATAGTGGCCCGGAAGCTATTTGATCCTACGGCTCTTCAGTCTACAATTAAGGTGCTATCCACAGACTAATGGTTGGAGGAAACCATTGAGAAGAAGAAGAAATGACATGAGGAGGCCATTTCTTCAAAGGAACTGATCCTTAAGTCAACCTCATCTCAGCCACCAGAAAAGAAGGAGAAGAAGCAAAAGTCTGTGGTGGCCCTTTCCCATGATTCCACAACTGGGCATATGCTAATGGAAATAGCAGAGCCACATAAAGAATGAAATATCAGTACAAGAAGGTACTTATCTAAACCACATACAAAGAGATATTGTTGGCTACTACAGAGCTGTATTACTGATGGACAAGAAATTGAATGATATATTTTTGTTTGGCATTGTTGTGAAAGGGAGAGAAGTATTCAATGAAATATCTATCATGAACATACAAATGGAGAGAGATTAAATGAAATATCCAAAGATAAGGAAGAGAAGAGAAATATACATCAGGGAGAAGATCATCTTAAGGGAGAAAGATATTCAATGAAATAACCATCCATCAAAGGGAGAGAATTGAAGAGAGTTAATACTGCATATCTATCCAGAAAAGGGAGAAAATATTCTACAAGAAAGGGAAAGGCAAATTCAGAAAACAAAATTGCTACACCTATCCATTAAAGGGAATGAAGAAAGGGAAAGCACACAACAAGAATAAAATATAAGCTAGAAGAGCTTACCGAGAGTTAGATATTTGAATTGGTTATAGAACAATAATTTTGGTATGATATGGAATATTTCATATTGTGTTTCCATCAATGCCAAAGGGAGAGATTGATGAACTATAACTAATTAAATGTTTGAAGATGATAAGTTGATGATCATTAAGTTGCAAAAGTAAATGCAAGACATTAAATCAGTTAATGTATTGTATTGTCATTGATGTCAACTTGATATGTTTTGATTGGTAATACACATATTGTCATAAACTTAAAAGAGTTGAAGGGAAGAATTTTATGCAGTCGGTAAAAGATAAAAGTTCACTATACACCGAGTGATAATGCACACCGACGGACAAAGAACACCAAGCAGTTCATAGTGTATACCGAGCACCATAGTAACCGAGCAAGTGGTTACCAAGAAAGAGCCATTTACCGAGCATAACTAGAGTGGTCACCGAGCTAACTGAAGTTGTTACCATACGTAACTGAATTCAATGACCGAGCTAACTAAATTTGATCACCGATCAGAATTGAAGATAAAGAATGAAAAAAACACTTAGTTGGCAGGAGCTATATTTAGATTGATCGGTTGATTTCTTTATTCTTATCGATCAATTGAACTAAAGAAAGGCAAGAGATTTAAAGCACGTTTTAATCACAACTATCATGGAGAGATTTGTGGAATAAAACTGAAGGAGAGCTTTACGGATTAAACCAAGAATGCCAGTTTTTATGGATCAAGAAGTGATCTACGATGAAAACAAGGAGATTGAATGGATAAATCATGTCTATATAAAGAGACAAGTAATTCATTATGAAAAGAAGAATGAAGAACATAATTCTGATGAAGATAGAAGTCTTCATGCAGATCTGATCATATCAGTTGAAGAACAGAGCCAAGAAATTCTACAGACACTGAGCAAAAAAAGATAGAGCATTCACTGAGAAGATTAGAAGAAAGAAGGGGAGAAAATGAATTGAAGATCATATTGATCAGAGAGGTATTATTGGACTTAAAATAGATCTGAAAATATACAAGTTAAAGTTGTATTATTGAACAGATCATTTACTATTTCAGTTTAACCATTGATTTAGAAAATCTCTTAACCGAGTGGGATTTAACTATCCTTATTATATTGAGATACTCAAAAGAGTATCAAAAGGTTTTTTTGTTGACATCATAGTTAATGCTAGTTAAAAAGACAAACTACTAGTTTTGAATCCTCTAACAAGGTCACACTTAACAGTGTGTTTGTAACATTTAATAGGGTCATCTCTTCACCAAGCTCACTTTAGAAGAGTGAAAATTTTGGGTTACCGATCCCAAATGGTTTTTCTCTTATAGTCCCAAAGGATAACTGAGAGGGGGGTGAATCAGTTATCAACTATTTTAATTCTTTTCTTCACTTAATTATAAATTAACATAAATAAAATGCACATTCAGATAACACAATAGAGAACACAACAATTTGGTTACGGGAAAACCAAATAGGTAAAAATCCCAATGGGAATTAGCACCCACAAAGAACTATACTTGAGTATAATTATCCCTATTAGGAGATCTCGCAACCCTGTTAGGAGTTGTTCTTTACAATGCAATAAGTACAGTGACCTGGTTAAGGGTATGACCCTATTAGGATTCTTTTACGAATAACCCTATTAGGGGTGAGGACTCACTGTCCAAAAGCTCACTACTAAAATGATGAAGGCTGCAACCTTCAGTAAAATAGATATGCATTATATCTGATAAATGAACTGTTTGAGTAGACCTGCTGTCTTGATTAGTTCTAGTGTGTTGTATACTTCCACTTCTTCTTCACATAGATCTTATCTTGATGAATGAAATGTCTCTACTATCCCACAACAACAGACATTCTATTATGTACTTTTTCTATCTCTTTTCTTATCATTCACACTTAGTGTTCACCAAATGAACTACTATAAGTATCTTCCCAAAAGATGTGATCTTCATCAGCTTTAGGAGTGCCTTCATTACTTCTTTAGTTGGCCACATCAAGTACACAACCTGATTAGAATCATGCAACCCAAATTGAATAGACGCGATGCTTCACAAAGTTGGCTCCCCCAAATTAAATCCAAATTCATGAATCTGATAGAACATGTTTGGCACCTTTAGATAATTATCTTTAACTCATAACTAAACATGAATACAAACACACATATCCCAAAGATAGGTGCAACTCAATAAATAATGTAATTACGTCGGCTCTTCATAGATAATCTTCATTCACTGTAACTGTCATAACTAATTAACATAACTCAATTGAAACTTCATATCTGACTCAGCGTGAATGCACATAACATCTAGAACATGTATACACCATGGAAATAAGCACGCATAGCTCCAGAACATTTGTACTGATAATTGCATATAGAACACTGTTGTATATTATATGTTGTCATCAATGAAAAACATTCAATCAACTATTTGCACAGAAGAAAATCTCCAACAATCTCCCCCTTTGACATTGATGGCAACATATGATATCATCAACTCAAAGTGTCTTCCTTATTTTTACAATATTCTCAATATCCTCATCAAAATTTCCTCTTCATAGCTGCTGCTCTTCTAACTGTATACTCCCCCAGAGTATATGCTCAGCCTTACTAATACTCCCCCTTTGACATTAAAGGAAAAGGGTGTTAAACACCATTGGGCATAGGTACTACTCCAAAAGTAGAGTAGTCAACCATTCATCAGTCACCAAGGACTAATGTTCTTGCTGCAAATTCTAATCAAACTCAAGAAAGGGAATTATTCCAACTTCTCCCTAAGATACTAAAAAGTATATTTTGATAATGGCTTTGTAAAAATATTTGCTATTTTTTGTTTAGTGCTCACATAATCCAACTTTACTTCTCTATCTATAACTTTTTCTCTTAGAAAGTGGTATTTGATCTCAATGTGTTTTGTCTTTGCGTGCATCATAGGGTTCTTTGACATGTTGATAGTAGTAGTGTTCTCAAAGTGAATAACAATAGGATAATCAATCTGAATACCAATGCCTTTAATCATTTGTTTAATCCAAACCATTGTTGAGAAATTCAATGCTAATGCAACATACTCAGCTTCTACTGTTGACTAAGAGATACAATTCTACTTTTTACTTGTCCAAGTGACCAATCTGTCTCCGAGAAATACTGCTCCTCCTGATGTACTCTTTCTATCATCAACACAACCTACCCAATCAGCATCAGTATAAACATGAAGTTTTATATTCTCTGAGTTCGGATACCATAAACCACAGTCTATAGTTCCTTTTAAGTATCTGAATATTCTTTTTATTGCCATTAGGTTATTTTGTTTAGGTTTAATTGCAAATCTTCCAACAATGCTAACTACATTAGAAATATCAGGTCTAGATTGAGTAAGATATATGAATTTTCTAATCATAGACTTGTATAGAGTCCTTTCAACTACTGTGGAATCATCATCTTTAGAAAGCTTGCTTCCTATTATCATGGGGGTGCTTACTGGTTTGCAATCTTCTATTTTGAAAGTCTTCAATATCTCCTTCACATACTTAGACTGATTTATGAATATGCCTTTATCTGTTTGTTTTACATTCAATCCAAGAAAATATTTGATAGGTCCGATCATTCTCATTTCAAACTCACTTCTCATTTCTTTGGCGAATTCTGCACTAATTTTGTCATTACCTCCAAAGATAATGTCATCAATAAAAATAACAATGAGTAGTAATCCTTCATCTGTCTCTCTTATGAACAAATTACAGTCTGGTGCTCCTTTTCTGAATCCTATCTTTGTTAAGTAACCATCAAGTCTCTCATACCAAGCTCTTGGGGCCTGTTTAAGTCCATAAAGTGCTTTCTTTAGTCTGCATACCATGTCAGGTTTGTCTAAAAGTTTGAATCCTTCGGGCTGCTCTATGTAAACTTCTTCCTTCAAGTCACCATTCAGAAAAGCTGACTTTACATCCATTTGATATACTTTGAAGTTCTTTAATGTTGCATAGGCCAAAAACAACTTGATAGCTTCCAGTCTACTCACAGGGGTAAATGTATCAGTGTAGTCTATTCCTTCTCTCTGTGCATATCCTTTACATACTAATCTTGCTTTGTTCCTTACCACTGTACCTTCTTCATTCATTTTGTTCCTTAATATCCACTTTGTTCCAATCACATTTTTATCATGAGGTCTAGGGACCAATGCCCATGTTTCATTCTTGATTAATTGATCTAATTCTTCTTGCATAGCACTTTTCCAATCTGAATCTTTGCACACATCTTCAACACTTAAGGGTTCAATCTGAGAAAGTAAGCATACCTCTTCATCAGCGGTTGAAACTTTTGCTCTTGATCTTGTCAAAACTTTAGCACTCTGATCTCTAATGATGTCTTCCTTAGAGTGGTGTTTGGATGTGTATTTTGAGTTCTTACAAGTGACACTCTCATCTGTAATTTGTGATTCTTCTTCACTTGGTTTAGGATTGTTGCATGAGACATCAATACAATCAAAAATTTCTTCAATAACTATGTCCTTATTGATGGGTCTAGGCTCATCTTCAATCATGGGAGCAGATTCATAGTATCTTTCTTAAATCATAAAATTCTCATCAATCTTTACATGAGTAATTTCAATGAGCTTCTTCAATCTTAAATTAAAGCATCTATAGGCTTTTCTTTTAGTAGAGTAACCAAGAAAAATACCTTCATCGCTTCTAGAATCAAATATTTAAATACTATCATCTCTCTTGATGTAGCACTTGCTTCCAAATATTTTGAAGCATTTTATAGTAGGTACATTACCAACCCAAAGTTCATAAGGTGTTTTGTCTGTGCTGGGCCTTATTTGTATTCTATTGATAGTATAGAATGTTGTATTGACCGCATCTCTCCAATAAGTATGGGTAAGCTTTCCTTCAATCATGATAGTGCGCACTATGTCAAGTATTATTTTGTTCCTTCTTTCTGCAATCCCATTCTGCTAAGGAGTTCTAGGTGCACTTAACTATCTTTTGATTCCATGTTCTTCACAGTAATCATAAAACTGGTCAGAGGTGAATTCTCCTCCTCTATCAGATCTCAGACATTTTATCTTCAATCTAGATTCATTCTCAACCTTAGCTTTGAATATTTTGAACTTCTCAAAAGCTTCAGATTGGTCTTTTAAGAATGCAACCCACATCATCCTTGAGAAATCATCAACGAACAAAATAAAATACCTTTGTCCGTAGTATGATCTTATTTGAGTAGGTCCACATAGGCCTGTATGTATCTGATCTAATTTTTTTTCAGAAAAGTCTTGTTTGCTCCTGAATGAAGTCCTCACATGCTTCCCCATTACACATTCCCTGCACATAGTGTCAACTAGTCTTTCAATACTTGGAAGGTCTCTGACTGCCTTTACATTACTTATCTTGACTATGTTGTCAAAATTGATATGACAAAGTCTCTTGTGCCATAGCCAACCGTCATCCACTTTTGCAACAAAACAACTTACTTCTGAATTGAGCTGAAAGATATTACCTTTGGTCTTTGAGCCTGATGCAATCATGTCTCCTTGTTTGTTGTTAATGATGCACTAGTTGTTTTTGAATTCCAAATGATATCCTTTATCAAGAAACTATCCAACACTTAGTAAGTTATGATGTAATCCATCAACATAAAGAACATCTGTCTTATTCTTTCCATCTAAGGTGATAGAACCTCTGAATATGATAGGTTTGGGAAGGTTATCTCCAAATCTAACCATGCCACCTTTGTACTTGTCCAAATGTAGAAATCTATCTTTGTCTCCTGTCATGTGGTGTGAACATCCATTGTCAATGATCCAGTCAGTTCTAATGTCATCTTTTGAAACTAATACTAACTCTTGTGCTTTTTCTTCATCTTCTTTGTCCATTTCTTCAAGCATCTTCTCAATGTCTTTAATGGCAATGAATCCAATTTCATCTTCTCCTGAATCATCATTAGTTACACCATCTTTAGCATGATAACATTCCTTAGTGTACTTGGGCTTGTAATCTGATTTGAACTTCTTGACTCTTGTAGGACACTTGGATGCAAAGTGACCAACTTTTTTGCATGAAAAACATTTGAACGGTAGATGTCCTTCATATTTCCCTTTACCTTTTCTTTCTTTCTTGGAAATCATATCAATGATTTCTTCTAGTTTTGTATCCACTTCTTCATTATTACTAGAGATACTTATAGATTTCTTGCTGTGGACTGAGGCTTTGAAAGTTGGTTTACTTTTAGGTTCTGTCTTCAATCTCGATATCTCAAATGTAGATATTTTGCTGATCAAAGTTTCCCTCTTGAATTCTTTTGAAAATTGCATAGTCTCATCTAATATATTGTTCTTTCTCTCATAGTCTACTGTTAATGTGGTCATTAGTTTGTCCATTATATCATCCTTTGAAATTTCTCCACCGTTGTTCCTAATACCTAAAACTGCTTCATTAATTCTCTGATTGTAGGCTCTGATGTTTTCTTCAGGTAGCATCTCTAAGTTTTTGTATCTTTTCTTCCATGTCTTTCTGCGTGCATTATTTACTTGGATGTCTCCTTCAAACATATCTTCTAAGTATTTCCAAATAGAGTATTCTTTATTTTCCTTCTTGACCTCTGAAAATTCACTGTCAGATAGGGCACTGATTAGGGCTTCTTTGGCAATTGCGTTTTGAGTGAACACTTCATTTTGTTTAATTGTAGAGTCTTCTTCTGCAAGGTCTTTCAAGGTGGGAACATCAATTTCATGAGTGGCAATCTCATAGATCTCAAATCCAATGCACTGATGATGTGTTATCATTTTGTTCTTCTAGTCAAGATAGTTTTTGTGAGACCTACATTAGACTGCTATAGTTTTACTATTTTGTTCTCATGTTTTTAGTAGTTTATGCTTTGAAATACTTTGACTATCAGAGACTTTTTATACATTTGAGGATTTGTAGAATCCTATGTTATATATATTCAGCACTTGATTTTGTAATCAGGGTACTTTTGAGATGTTTTTTGTTCTAATTCAGTTTTAGTTTATGTTGATATCTTATATGGATTTAAAATGTATGAATGCTACATGATCAATTTGGTTTAGAAAACCGATGCTAGGTTATTTCAGTTCTAATGTAAATGTGGTTTATATGTATGTATATTATTGATGTCGTGTTATGTTTCATATCATGTTGTTTTGGATCTACTGATGTGTGCATTGAGTGTGCAGGAAAAGTTGACCATGGATCTATATTGGGGACCCAGTGCTGGAACCTATGTAAATACCTGTGATTTCCAAGGTCCTGTCTATATAAAGAGACATGGATTTTGTTGTTATGTTTTTATTTCATAAACGTGGTTTGCATGTGTGTCATTAAATTAGTAAATTTTTATGTGAATAAGTCATGTCATTTGTTTTAATTTAATGTGCCAAGTTTGGAAATTATTGTAATTGAACTATTGACAAGGCTAGTAAAGGGGAAACCAAGGTTAGTTAAGGGATAACTGAGGTCATCTAGGAGTAGTACCCAAGCTTACCCCAGGGTTAGAAGTTTCTAGAAGTCTTTTGACTTAGAAATCCGTAGGTTAACTTCAGGGTGAGTTTTAGAAGGTCTTTTGGGCTCCCAGGAGGTAACCGGGGTCAGTTTTAGTCACCCAACTTGGTACCCTATAGGTTAGGGGTCATTTTCTATCATTAATGAGCCTCTAAAATCATTTATTTCTCCCTTTAAGTGTCATTTTTAGTCTTGAGCGAATTTGGAAGAGAAGTGTGACTTTGGTTAACCTCACTCTCTCTTCTACCCATGTTTCATTTGACTTCACCCTTGGAGAGTTAGGAAGTGGATTAGTTTAGGATTGGTTAGAGTTACCTCACCTTTGGGTTAAGCCTTGCTCTTGTTGGAGGTTTGCCTATTTAGGGAAGGATTTAGGATGAGTTGAGTGTTCATCCACTCTCTACCCTTAGAGACAGAACTCAATTTGAAGGAGCTTTTGGAGAAGGAATTTAGGAAGTATAGCTCAACACCATTCCTCTTCTCACCTTAGCTTTGGATTAAAGGTTGGATTTATTTAAAGTAATTTTGTTTGTGTTTATGTGTGTTCTTGAGCTCAAGGAATCCATTAATGGAGTCCTATGTGTTTTGAAGCTTTATTTTCAGTTTTGAAATTTAAATGTTTGTTTCTCAATGTCTTTATATTGTGATTGATTTTGAATGGGTCTTCAAGGTACACTCACCCTTGGGAGGGCAGAGTAGCCTTGGAAGGGTAGTTGGAAATGATTCCTGTTAGTGTAGAGTCTCCCATGTGTGGAGGGAAAAACATGGGGTAACATGATACCCATGATGCCAAGAAGGGCCTAAGGGCACCTAGGAGGCATAAGGAGGTTACTTCAGGACTACATCTTGTGAAGATGGTCCTTTTCAAGTCCATGTGAGGCTTGTGTGTTATTATCATTCTTGGCTTTCTCCTGCAGTGAGGTGTACCACTACCCCTATTGCTGGAAGGTCTCTTGGAGATACTTCCTCTTGTTCATCTTGATGTTGGGAAGCTTCCTTGTGCTTGAGTTCTCTATTTTGTTTCCTGCTTGTTGGGTGTTTCTATTTGTAATCCGTTCCAGTTTGGATCCCCTATCTCGGGGGTGGCCTTGTAAAGGCCTAGGTTGGGTGGTGAGAATCCATGGTTAGCCCTCTTTTATCAGGTTCAGCCAGATGGAGGAGCTTACAAGATTACCCTTAAGAGAAAGATGGGAACAACTGTAAAATGGTCATTTGTAACCTTAGTTGTTTAAAGATTTCATTATTTCAAGTTTGAATAAAGAATATCAAGGAGATTTATAACCTATATTGTTTGGAGAATTTTCATTGTATTCAAATTTGTAATCAGTCCTTAGAGAAAATTGTAACCTTTATGATTTTATGGATTTTATTATTTCAGATTTGTAAAAAGGACTTTCAGGGGTAAATGTAACCCATTTTGCTTGAAAATTTCCATCCACTTTGTCAATGTGATTTCAATATAAAAATGTTATCATTCCCTATTTGAAGTTAAAGAAGAAAGATTTGAGTAATTATGTTATGTAAGTTTAGTGGCATAAAAGTTAGTTATAGTAAAGTTTAAGACCCTTAGAGTGCATTAAACCTCTAATTGAGTGAGTAAACTATTTTCACTATAGTAAAATTATATCTTAGTATTGTTTTTGCAAATTTATAATTTTGAGGTTCCTATAATTTAGTAAAAATACTATTTGTAAGTTTATGTTATTGCTAAATGGAATTAGCTATTCACTATCAAAAGAAAATGGATAGTTAAAATTAACTTATTGTACTATGTTCTTGAGAAACAAAATATTTTACACTAAGAGAGTTTTTTTGGAATTTTTACAAAACAATTATTCTATACTTGGGGATTTTATCAAGATAAAAAAAAAAAGAGCTCTAAAATAAAATTTCTTCCATGCATGTCTTTAGAATAAAATATAGATTCTATTGATGCAATAAAATTTTGAAAAAAAATGTCTCTATGTATTTGCTGTTTTGACACAGACATTTTTTACACCAGTAAATTTAAGTAGTATATGTATGCTATGAGATTAAATCTTTTTATATACTATGCAAATGGAAAGAAAAACATAATAAATAAAGATTCATAATAATAAATAATTAAAAACGTTGCAAGAGAGTGTTTTTTATTTTATTTTGGTTGCCGCACTTTTTTATAAAAATATATATTTGACTCGGGGGTTTGGAGGAATGTCTCCCCTGCACCCCCCCTCCTCCTTATCCGTGCCTGTGGTGGTAGCGGCCTAGCTCCATCTCTTTTTTCTGCCCTCTGTGTTGCCATGGCTGCCACAGACCTCCAAGAAACCAAAAAAATAAAAAAATAAAACAAAGCAGTTAGGTTAGACTTAGGGTAAAAAAATAAAAATTTGATTGTGTGTTTTTTGCCCAACTTTTGGGCGTGACATTTTTCTCCATCAAACTTAGGACTCTCTTTTCTGAAGTATGCCATCTAATCTACCTTAAGCTGTTAGGCTTTCTCTCCAAGGCACTTGGCTCTGATACCAATTGTTGGAATAGTCCCAAAGGATAACTGAGAGGGGGGAGTGGGTGAATCAGTTATTAGCTATTTTAATTCTTTTCTTCACTTAATTATAAATTAACATAAAGCAAATGCACATTCAGATAACACAATAGAGAACACAACAATTTGGTTACAGGGAAACCAAATAGGTAAAAACCCCGTTGGGAATTAGCACCAACAAAGAATTGTACTTGAGTATAATTATCCCTGTTAGGAGATCTTGCAACCCAGTTAGGAGTTGTTCTTTACAATTCAATAAGTACAGTGACCTGGTTAAGGGTCTGACCCTGTTAGGAGTCTTTTACAAATAACCCTGTTAGGGGTGAGGACTCACTGTCCAAAAGCTCACAGCTAAAATGATGAAGGCTGCAACCTTCAGTAAAAAAAATATGTACTATATCTAATAAATAAACTATTTGAGTAAACCTGTTGTCTTGATCAATTATAGTGTGTTGTATACTTCCACTTCTTCTTCACATAGATCTTATCTTGATGAATGAAATGTCTCTACTATCCCACAACAATGGACATTATGTTCTGTACTTTTTCTGTCTATTTTCTTATCATTCACACTTAGCGTTCACCAAATGAACTACTATAAGTATCTTCCCAAAAGATGTGATCTTCTTCAACTTTAGGAGTCCCTTCAATACTTATTTAGTCAGCCACATCAAGCACACAACCTGATTAGAATCATGCAACCCAAACTGAATAGACGCGACGCTTCACAAAGTTGGCTCCACCAAATTAACTCCAACTTCACGAATCTGATAGAACACGTTTGGCACCTTTAGATAATTATCTCTAACTCATAACTAAATATGAATACAAACACACATATCCAAAAGATAGGTGCAACTCAAGAAATAATGTAATTACGTTGGCTCTTCAAAGATAATCTTCAGTCACTGTAACTATCATAACTGATTAACATAACTCAACTGAAACTTCATATCTAACTCGGCGTTAATGCACATAGCATCTAGAACATGTATACACCGTGGAAATAAGCACGCATATATCCAGAACATCTGTACTGATAATTACATATAGAACACTGTTGTATATTATATGTTGTCATCAATGACAAACATTCAATCAACTATTTGCACAAAAGAAAATCTCCAACAGTTTCCATATTAAAATCCATGTGTCAAATGTGCATTTATTTCATTTCATTGATAGTTTTCTTTACACATTACTAAAACTGGATTGGTAGGTAAACACTAAGTTTAATTGCTGCTACTCGGTAAAGGCTAGAAAAAGATAAACAGTATATCTTATTGAGAATTATATATTTGTTAAAGTTATTTAAGGCATACATCTTGAAGGACTGAAAGATAACCGAGGATATTATAATTAAGATATAATTTTTGGATTGAGTTTTTGGAATTATTTTTAAGGCCACTGATTCACCCCCCTACCCCCCCTCTTAGTTATTCTAACAAGTCCAATACCTCATTCTACACTCGGTAACTTGTGTGTTGTGCACCCTAAAATTTTTGCATTCTAACTCCTTTTGGTTTGTCTTTGTAATTACTTCTGTCTATGCAATTTTCACCATCATCTGTCATCTTTGTCATATGTTATTTTTATATGATTTTAAGGCAATTAACCTATTCTATATCCTTCTCCTTCTATGGTGGAGGTGAAGCAGTGCAAGGTTGGTTTCATTCCCAATGCATTTATTTCACTTAACTTTCATTGGTTGAGTTGCCTTGCGGTCATGTACAGTCATGTTTTTACAATCTTGATGTTCTACCTAACTCTAACCTTGAATACTGTAAAAATATTCTTCTGCTCAGTTTCTAGATTCAGTGTATCCAATTTGAATTGTTATGTCAGATCTGATATTACTTGGTAATATGCTCAGATCTTGCTCGGTGACATAATGTCTTCTCGGTTACTAACTTTGCTTGGTGGCTAACATTGATCGGTAATTGTCACTGCTCAGTGACTTATTGTTCTTTTCTCAACTCAGTTCTTGTTACTTCTTAGTACTTGGTGTCTATGATGCTTTTCTTTACCAAATGTTTTCCTTAGTGTAATTTATCTTTTACCAACTAGCTCCTTTTACTATCATGAATTTGAAAAAACTAATGACAACACAAGTACACATTGATGCAAATAAATTCTTGAATAATATTATCAAGTCTCAATCCCTCAGCCTATTTCACTTATCATGGTATGGTATATGCATGATCTATAGGGTTGTTCACATGCTAATATTATTGTCTATATCATAGTCTGTAGAATTAGAAGTTTCATACATATATTTTCCAATAGAAGAATAGAAGAACACAATAATATAATTAATGAAAGATCTTGGAAAAATTCCAGAATCAATATCTGACTTGAATTTGCATTAATAGAATTGTTCCTACAGCATTACAAACTATCTTCTATCTAGCATAGAGGAAAATAATTATAAATTTACAGTTCTTAAAGTACCTCACATATTTAGATGTCCACAAGCTTCACACGATGACAAGAAATGATATATCTAGTAATGGTGCACTGCAGTGATTTCCTGAATCCATTGAAATATTTTGTTAGCACGAAAAAGGATGGAATTTGGTGATTCTATTCTGTAGCACCTGAGAGGGAAAGGAAATGACACACTATTAAACACCTTGTTTAATAGTGTTGGCACATACATATAACCCCTGCATATTTACGGACACTAAGGAATTCATGGAAATAAATTAATCAAACCATAAGGGTTATTATATCACACAAGCACTCAAATCTATGTATAGATGGTGCTCCAATAATAACAATTCCACTGAGTTAGAATCATGTCATGGCACATTGAGATTTGTGTACACCGCTAACACTATGGAGTCATGAAAATACAAAATTGACAAATCCATGCTAAAATATGTTTATTGGATTCTTCTGAAAGTTAAATATGTGTTCGCTACTTATTAGCACCATGAAATGACACCTTATCAAGTTGCCTTGACCTCTTACTCAAATATGATCATATCTTTTCTTAAACTTGGATCTAATACCATGTTGGTTTTTTAGAATATAGAAATGTAGGCTATCATAAAAGAAAAAACATAAGACAATGAACACAATGTTTACCTTGGGAAAACCCTCCTACTCGAGGGTGAAAAACCCAAGCACAAAAATGTCTCTTTATTTATGAAAAATCAGAAGTTTGAATTACAATACACACAAAACTAGATCAAATGAAGTAATATTAAATAACTCTAAATGTATGAAAAAATATTGAACCCTGTATATAGTTGATCATCCAAGCATACTCAAATACCAACAATAAATAAGAACTAGACATTCATATGAAGAGGCAGACTCTTCATTGTCTTGATGATGAAGAGTCGGTCAAGGCTCATAAAAATTGTTGATACAAAAGAAGGGGAATCTTTATTTTTTTGAACCATCTATCAATGAGAGGAAGACCCTTCATAGTCTTGAATCGTTCATCTTGAATGAGAGGATAATCACTGATGACATCAAAGATATAGATTAATATTCGAATGAAATTGGTAGCAGTAGAACACATCACATAGAAAGGAGGATCAAAACCATATCACAAAGATTACTATAGATGATATTTTTTAGTGAAAGATATCTCTCAAAGCTATATCTCCAATAGGATAACCCCTTTAGATAACCTTTTCCCTATTTTTGTGTTCGCAGGAAATGGCTACGGACCCATAGTTGTATATTTGGAAAGTATAGACCTTGATAGAGCTCGAATTAAAATTTGAGCCCAAAACCCAGGGTACATAGTGACTCAGTCACTCTCTACCTAGGTACATAACATCTCAGCCATTCTTTACCCTCCTTTCAGCCTAGAATTTTTAGGACAAAAAGTTGGTAGGTTGCAAAACTTAGATATGGAGTTACAACCACTTTCAAGACTCTAATAGTAAAAAAAATAACATTCAAATAGAAAGGTCTTCATTATCTCCTAGGTGCACTTTTATTTCATTGCATTACATTTCCTAGTTTATATTCATTTCCACTTTTCAAATCAGCCCCTCTTTAAGGAAAGACACCTTTTCCCGATTAGTTCTTGAATCCATATTTGAGCCTATTGGGGATTGCCCTTCCTAATGAGAAATACACTTGAAAAGGGGATGTTATTTCATCTCTTTTTGATTTCCTTCCCCTTTTCCTATTGTTCAATTCCATTTAGTTTCAAATGCAATTATGCTTTATACATGTCTGAAATATATTTATGTTACATAAAATTGATGAATACTTCTATTTCCATTACTTCTTCATTACCTAATGCATCTACATATACTCCACGTATTATTACTACATCTTTTTCAAACATCAATCCTACACATGTTAGTCTTTGAATTATTCATAATCGTATCATCCTAGAAGTGTTCCATGTATTTCCCAACCATCAACCATACCTACTTACAATAATATCCCATTTTCATATTCTAATGCCCTATCCATTTCCCACAGTGTTCCAAATAATTCACTTTCACAAATGTATAATACCAATATATCCACAAAAACTACCTTCAATAGCCTTTCCCAAACCCCTTGCACTGATAAATTGCCTCCATGAGTCATTCCAAATTAAATATTCCTACCTTTTATATCATAGTCTTTTTTTCCTTGGAGATCATTCATGTTGTTATACCTCAATGCATGGAATACCTCACTTGAAGATCAATACTAGAAAAGGTGATCCCTTGAATCATGTGAAAATATTCTAAATATTGTGTAGTCATTTATCTCATGATCATAAACTCACATCTAAATTGTTTACTACAAAATTTGGAGATAAGGCCTTACAATGGTATTATTCTTTGCCTCCTTATTTTATTGACTACTTTCAAAAAATTGCTAATGCTTTCATTCAGAAATTTTGAAATAACAATTTTTCTAAGATCTCTTTGACTAATTTTATTAATTGTAAATAAGGTGTTAAAGAAAAAGTGTCTAATTTTATTGGTATATTTAAACATTTGCATGCTCAAATTTCTTATCATGTACTTGGTATTGATGTTCAATATAATTTTATTTCTAATTTGAAAAAAGACATTACAGTTAAGATACTACTTTTTGAAATATTTTTCTTTACACAATTGTGTTCAGTGCTCCATAATTATCAAATTCAAGTGAGCCAATTTGAGACCTCCAATCCAATGGCTCCAGTTGATAAGAGTGATGTCACCTCACAACCATTTCAAACGTTTGAAAACCCCAAAGGCTTCATCAAGATCAAAAAATCATCAAACAACATTGATGTGCATGTGGCAACTGCAACTAAAGGTTTGGATTCTTTGTCATCTTCTTTGAAACCATTTCATAATTTTATACGTCTTTCTGAATATTTGCATAATTTTATATTGAATTTTTTTAATGCTAATGTTTTAACACTTTCTCCCATCAAACTAATGGAACCATCTAAACCTTTTCCTAAATTCTATGATCCTAAAGTATTTTGCCAATACCATTTCCAAATCGACCATGATACTGAGAAGTGTTTCCATTTGAAGACCATCATCCAAGACCTTATTGAATCCAAGGTTATAACCATTGAGGGTGTTAATGACCAAGGAAATAAATCTCTTTCCCCTCTTAATCAAAACTTGCAAATCTATACGAACCCTTGACCTTATCATTCTACAAACATAATTGAGCCTACCCATTCCTTACCTTCCTCTTTAACGAATATTGTTGAGTCTCACAAACCCATTACTAATATGAATAATGATAGTATGTATAATGAGGGAAACAATGTTGTCAATCTTATTAATCAAACCAAACCTAAGCTAAAGCCTAAACCTTGCATTTAATTTGATCCTAAGGAGACTATTAAGACACTCGATGGTCCCCTTTACATTTATGTGAAGATTAATGGTATTCCTTCTCATGGAGTGCTTCTCATTTCTACTTGCATGTTAAATGTTATAACTGAAGATAATCTTTACAAAATACACTTCCATAGAGACTCCTGTGACAAATCAAATGTTATGATTAATAATTTCAATAGTTTTACTTGTTCTACACATGGTTTCCTTTCCTATTCTATTGAAGTTGACAGGAAATCCTGAAATGTCACCTTTGTTGTGATCCCAATTTTCAACCATTTCCAAGTAATAATTGGACTTCCTTGGCTTACTTCCATGAATTTAATTATCTCTCTTATCCATAAGTTTTTGTAACATCCCCATAATGGAGAAATCATCATGATTGGCCATAGTCTCTATCAACCTTTAGCAAGTTGTGGAAAATTTTACCTTTACTTATTTTGGCCTATCACACCTCAACCATTACAACATCACCAAGATAATCTCTTCTTATTATACCAAAACCTTAAAATCCAAAATATTTTTGAATGAAGCAACCCTAAAGATTCCCCATCTCCATGTCTCAGACCCAAACTCCTTCCCATACCTTCCATTCCTCCTATTTATGCTTCAACACCACCTCATATATCTTACAAGTTCCATGTATCCTCTATCTCTAAACCTAGTGCGGTTCCTTTCATTCTTCCTCCTAACGAAGAGAATGCCTTGATGTTAATTGATCCTAAACCAACCAAAATTTCAAACAAAACCAAAAGCAACCATTGTGCTCGTGACCACTATCGTAAATGACATGCTAGGGATTATGAGATTTCTTACCAAAAATTTAATCCCCTAAGAAACCTTATAATTCCTTTATTCTCTTTGACCAACCTATTCATATCCCAAGGGAGGAAGTTAATCTAAAAAATATAAAATTGAATAAACATGATGATTTTTCTATTCGCATCAAAGGTCATATTGTGATTAATTTGGATGAAGGAGATATTATTGATGATGATGATAATGTTACTAATGAAAATAATGTTAATTATAACAATTATAATCATAAGAATGAGCTTACTAAAATAAATCATGAATTATTTGATAAATTTTCACAAATATTATCCTTATCTCCTAGTGACAAACAAAGTTACTCATCATTAGAGTATGGTCCTTATTTGGAACTTGTGATAGATCCATCTACCATGCTTAATGTTGTACATCTTGCCCCACCTTCCCTAAATAGTAAACACCAAGATGGGAGGTAGGTGATATGCTTGACTCACTCCTCTTGTGCGATGGATTCTTTATGTGTTTACGTGTTAATGTTGTGCTTCCCCCATGATGTGTTTCTCGCTATATGTTATGTTTATATTTCTTCATACAACCCTTATTTCTTGATTGGTGCAAGGTGATAAAGGAATCAACCTATCATGACATTCTTCTATTTTTATCTCATTCTTCTATATGTTGTATACATTTTATGTTGTGTATGTTCTTTTTTCATAAATGTACATTTTTATTGTTTGGTTGGGGAATATTGCAAAGTGGTAGCAATCATCTATTATATTTGGTCTCCACAATGGAAACCCAAAAATACATTTTCTTTGTATCCATTATGTGTTCTTCTTCCATTGTGCTCATATTTCTACTAACTTTGGGAGATTATGTCAATTTATTTGGAATAATTCTTGATATACTTGAATTATCATGTGATCACACTAACTTGAGAGTTCGTAGATCTCTTTGTGCTCTCTTTTTTCATACGCTTCATTTCCATTGCTTTTCCCTCACTGGGGGAATATCACAGTGGAAACATATTTTTAATGCATGTATGTTCTTCTAAAGATATTACTTTCATAAAGGAATTTGAAATATCTTTAATGTGAGGGCATACACTCTGCTCCTTGTTTTACATTTTGCACACACTACACAAAACCAAATTTGCAAATTTTTTTTTTAGATCAATTGACAATACATTAATGCCCCTGCATATTACATTACATTACAACATACCCCTAATCATTAAGTTAGTGGATTCCTTTTTTGAAAATTCTTTCCTTAGTCCTAATCCTCCTTTTGACATTCCTATCTCTCTTTTAACATGGCCCTTAGAAAGTCAAACCTTACTAGGCTAGTTTGGTCATGTCCTTCTCTCTCTTGTTTTCCTAGTGTTTCTTCTTTTTATCTTGGTTTTTGATATTATGAGGACCTAAGTCACTTAGGGGCTTGGTGTCTCCTTGTATCCTTGACCTTGATGAATTTTTCCAACGCTTTCATGTATTTTATCATGAGCATGAGGTAATTTTTAGGATGGAGGAACACTAAGAGAGACAGGGGGTGAATCAATGTTCTAGCACTTTTAACCTTATTAAATTGATTGCATAACCATAAATGAAATATAACTAATATAAAAAAACAAAAACATAAAAAAACATCCAAAACATCATAACACTGTGATTTTTACCATGGAAACCCAGTTAAGGGAAAAACCACGATGGGGATGGAACCCACAATTAATTACTTCTGTAGAAATAAGTTACCATGTTAAAGGTATTAGTACATTAGGGGAATGAACATACATTTAGGCACATTGTATAAAGCTCACTTCTCAAATATAAAACATACAATGAGGCTCACTGCCATACAAAATATTTCATCTACAAAAGTGAACTGAGAAATAGCATCAACAATGCTTGAACAGTTCCATGTAAGTAAAAATTAAATATGCTTATCTAATAACCAAACATTTGATCATTCATGCACAATATATCACTATCACATTAACCATAACATCATATAAAATATCTAAAAAATTCAATCTTATATATCCATCATCAAAGATAATAACTCTAACTGTCAGCCTTATAAAGAAAATTAGTAGCACGTGAATTCTCAGCTAGATTTGACCTCAAAACATGTTCCAAAACTCCAAAAAAAAATAGGTTTCATCACACATGTTGGCTATATCATCTCCAACTATAAAACCAATTGGATCATTGATCTAATAGGATCACTAATCGATCCAATACCCAACTATCTCTATTCTTTGCTATACTTTATATACCCGATACTCAGAAAGATATAACTCGATCAAATGATAAGATAAAATACTGCAAACAAAAACCAAGGTATTTAATACTCTCTGAAGCTCCTCCTAGGTTTTTCAATCAAAAATTAATCATACACTCCTCTACCGATCCATATATCGAACCCTATATATTGTGCTAGTTATTCCATACATAGCCAAATCTATAGTCTACCCTTCGGTATCATCATAGTATAGAAATTAATCTCCAGATTCATGTATGGTTTCCATCAATGACAACATAAAATCCATCATATCAGTGTCTCTTCCCAATAATATCCCCCTTTGGAATTGATGGAAAGACTTAGAAAAAAATTACTAAGTGTCCAAAAATACCAGACTGTTATACTTCCAAAAAAATTATCCTTATCCAAAAATATAAGCTCCCCCTAAGCTAAATATCTTCATTGTTCACTCATTATCTCTCCCCCTTTAACATCAATGGAAAATTCCTAAAACAAAAAAATTTCTACCAAAATCCTAAGTAACTCTACAATAAATAAGTTATCCATCCATTCTTTTAAAAGTTTGAAAATGTCTGAGAAATTAATCCTTAGAGCTGCAAAATCAATATCTCAAATTTTCTTCATATTCTCCATGACCTCAATCTTCCCACATATTGCATAAGAGGATTTATCTATATTAATAAGATATTGATGCAGAGCTTTTGGTATTCTAGTGTTTTCCTTCCTCAATTTGCTTCTTTCTCTACCCTAACCATCCAATGGTTACTTATTTTTGGATTCTTCTCCATTAACGATCTCCAAGACTCCCACTATCAACTTCTCCTCCAAGGTATAGTCTATATTTCGAAGATTCCAAAGTTTCTAGGGTTAACTAGTCCAACTAGTTACTCAAATGCCTAATCTTCTTCACTAGATTTCTTCCTAGAATCCCAAATCCCTTCTTAGGACCTTCCCATGCATCCACTTGGACTCTTATCTATCTTCTTGACCCATCAAAGGTCATTCTAAAACCTTTCCCACACTTCTAGACCCATTACCAATCCAATTGGTCTCAATTTCACTAGGAGGCCTAATTTCCCAATTCCTAGTAGGTCTAAATTCACTATTTTTGGGCTAATGCTCCCAAAGTATCCAAATGAATCCACAAAGGAACTTGAAAATATTAAAGGTATCAAAAAACTCTATCAGAATCCAAAGTCCTGACTTCTGGACGCACCCACAACCCTAAGTTCTTGCAGGCCCTAGTTTTTAGCCTATTATTTAGGCCTCTAGACCAGTCAACACGAACAATTGTCAAAATAATCTCCAAACTTTGATTCACCTCCTTACACCTTTGAATCCTTTTAGGATACTATCTAGGGCATCTAAAAATGCCACTAAGTCTTTTCCCAAAGATCATGGTTGCTCAAACCAATTCTTTCTTCACCCTGTCGTGGCTCACCTAGATTCACCAGTCAGCCATAGGGCTTCCTATTTGGCCTAGGAAATCCATTGAAAATGAAAGAATGAAAAAAAAATCCTATCTATAGACTCTAACCCTACTTCTCCCATGGTTTCAGTCAATTCCACTAGTGAGTTCTTAGGCTAGAGCCATTTCTAACTAAACAACATTGTAATGTCACTCACAGACCAGTGACCTACAAAATCCTCTAACTTTACACTACAAGAACTTCAAAGAAAATTGTCTATTGAATATGAAAGCTAGTTGAAAATAATACACCCCTGTGGGGTCTGATCTTCTCTGCCAATCTGTACATAGCCGTATAGTATCAAGGAAACAGTGCAAATTACAAGAATATAGTTATAGTCATCCGTACAGAGGTCTCAAAAACAAATGTTGCAATCCAAAATTTCATTAACCATCCCAAATCACCAATTCCATGCTCATATACCGAGCATGGGGTAGTTACAACTGATCTAACTACATTTTGCAATTTCTTGCAAAAGTTGCTCGAGCAACTTTCAAAGTTGCTAGCAACTTTTTGCACTTTGAGCATTTTGACTCTTTTTGTCAACTCGATGGGTGAGTTTGACTTCCATGACCCTAAATAGGATATGTAGGGTCCTAAAACACACCTCAATCCCACATTGCACTAAAATATAAACTTTTTACTATTTAAATCCAAAATTACCCTTAAAAAACTTAATGAGCACTATGGCTCTTACAAACATGAAGTTAACTATCATTGCATCCAACCCATTGGACCTTATTCCAAACCACACACAAACCTCTAAGACAACCCTAAAACACACCAAAACATCAAATAGGGAGGTTCCTTGCACCATACTCCCTTGGAACAAATAACTCAAGTCCCTTGAGTTAGGAGGTCTTCAATGGTGACCCCGTGTTTCAAAATATCTACCTTTGTCATCCAAGTGGCATTAGCTTCAGGTAGTCATTGCCACTTGATGAGGTACTCCTTGTAGTTATCCTTCCTTGTCTTTTTGATCACTTTAGAATACAGTACACTTTCCAACTTTAGTGGCATTGGGGTAGGCAAATCTTTCACCCAATCATCATCCCCCAAATTTGCAAGAGTAGATTGACCTATGTCTAGAGAGGGTCCCTTCTAGGGATACATGTCACAAACATTAAAAATGGGTGAAATCCTCAAATCAGGAGGCAACTCCACCTCATAGGTATTCTTGCCATACTTATGCAAAATCTTTAGTGGCCCTATCTTCTTCATGAGTAGTTTAGTTTGTTGACCCTTGGGTAGCCTCTCCTTCCTGAGATAGGAAAGTACTAGATCCCCAACCTTGAACTACAAATCCCTTCTGGTCTGATCAAATTTGAACTTATACTTCTCCACTTGCTTTTGCAAAGTCTTGTTGACTTGATCATGAAGTTCCTTCATATGTTCTGCAAATGACTCTCTTTGTGCACTCCTCTTGTCCTTCAAAATGAGATCTCTCAACTCCAAATTCCCTCTAGGATTGACCCCATATACTATTTCAAAGGGGCTTTTACCTGTACTCCTATTAATGGAATCATTATCACCAAACTCTACTTGCCCTATGATGTGATCCCATGACTGTTCATGTTGTTTAGTCAAGTATCTTAGCAAGTTCCCAAGTGACCTATTGACTACCTCTATTTTTCCATTAGACTATGGATGGTACGATGAAGAGAAAGATAAGCTTGTGCCAAGAATATTCCATAGGGTCCTAAAAAAATGACCCACAAACTTACTATCTTTGTCACTTACAATATTCAGTGGCAATCCATGGATCCTTACAATATCCCTAAAGAAGAGACTTGCAATTTGAGAAGCATCATTCATTTTCTTGCATGGAATGAAGTGTGCCATTTTTCTAAAATGGTCCACCACAAAAAACACACTATCATGACCCCTACTTGTCTTTGGTAACCCCAAAATAAAGTCCATGCTTAGGCACTCCCAAGGCCTTTGGGGTATGGAAAGAGGTTGATACAACCCACTATTGCTACTTTGTCCTTTTGCCCTCTGACAAATCTGACATTGTTCTACAAATCTTCTAACATCATTGTAACTTAGGTCAATAGTAATGCCTATTCACTTGTTCCAAAAATTTATCCACTCCAAAGTGGCCTCCCAAGCTCCCTTAGTGTTTCTCCTTCACAATGTTCTCCCTCATGGAATACTGAGGTATACACATAAGATGTCCTTTAAACATTAGGCCTTCCTACAACATAAACTCATTGAAATCCGCTTTGAAACCCTGTTGGAACTTTGTCCTCTTAAATCTTTGTCCTCCTTGTAGATGTCCTTCAAATCATCCATCCCTACACTTTGTAATTGTATCTCTTGTATTGTGAGTAATCTTCTGATAAGAGCATCTGCAACCTTGTTGCTAACCCCTTTCTTATGCTTTATGACAAATTCATAAGCCTACAATGATTCTACCCACTTCAAGTGCCTTTGATTCAGTTTGTCTTTCCCATTCAAGAAACTTAGAGCATGGTTATCAATGTAGATCACAACTCCCTTGGTAATAAGTAGTGTCTCCAAATTTTAAGGGCTTTTACCATAGAATATAACTCCAAATCATATGTGGAATACTTTTTCTTAGCCTCATTTAACTTCTCAGAGAAGAATGCCACAGGGTGTCCCTCTTGGCTTAACACTGCTCCAATAGATAGCTTGCTAGCATCACAATCTACCACAAATAGTTTATTGAAATTAGGGAAACTAAGATTAGGTAGTTATACAATTCTCTTCTTCAAAAAACCCTTTGTCTACTCCCACAGTCCACTCAAACTTACATTTGATTCCACCTTTTATGGTGTTAAGAATAGGGGCACATACATGACTGTAATTTCTCAAAAATTTCCTATAGTAGGAGGCCAATCCATGGAAACTCCTAACATCCCCTATGGACCTAGGTGTAGGCCATTCCAAAATGGACTTAACTTTATCAGGGTCCATCTTCATACATCCATTAGCAAAAAAAAAACCAAGGTAAACTAATTTAGTTTTCAGAAACTCACACTTTTCTTGATTGATCATTAAATTTTCTTGATGCAGCCTCCTTAAGACCATCTCCAAATGCTTCATGTTCTCCTCCTTGGACCTACTAAATATAAAAATATCATCAAGGTAAACTATCACAAACTTACCAATAAAATCTGCTAGCACTTCATTCATGAGCCTCATGAATGTGCTAGGTGCATTACTTAGGCCAAAGGGTATTACTAGCCATTCATACAGCCCCTTATTGGTCTTGAATATTGTCTTCCACTCATCACCAGGCCTCACTCTTATTTGATGGTATCCTGTCTTCAAATCCACCATAGAAAAGTAACAAGAACCTCCCAAGTTTTCCATCAAGTCTTCTATCTGGGGCATTGGAAATCTATACCTGATTGTGATCTTGTTTATAGCCTTGGAGTCTGTACACATCCTCCATTTTCCATCCTTCTTAGGTGAAATTACTATAGGTACAACACATGGGCTTCAACTCTTCCTTATCAAACCTTTATCCAACAAATCTTGAATCTGTTTGGCTATCTCTGCATTTTGGCTTGGCGTCATCTTATATGCTACTTTGTTTGGAAAATTTTCTCTAGGAATAAGGTCAATCTAATGGATTAAATCCCTCATAGGTGGTAATGCACTTGGCATTCCATTATCAACTATGTCATTGTATCTTTATGAAAATGCTTGTACCTCTAGTGGCATGTTGGTTTTCTCTTGGGTCTCCTCCATTGGCTTTACTATCACTACACAACAGACTCCTTACTCATTCTTCATGGATTTTAGAAACTCCTTCCCACTCAATAATATCACACCGGTGCCCACATGCTTTTCCTCATTAGGTTCTTGCAATGGATCCATCTGAAACTTCTTCCCTATCTTGGTGATCACATAACTATTCTTTTCTCCATCATGTATTTCTTTGACATCATACTGCCATGGGCATCCTAGGAGAAGATGACATGCATCCATAGGAAGTATGTCACATAGGACCTTGTCCTTATACTCCCCTATCTCAAACTCAACCATAGTTTGTTCATCCACCACTATTTGCTAGCCTTTATTCAACCATGAAACTTTATAGGGAGTGGTATGAGGTATTCTCGTAAGTTTCAGTTTGTCTACCATCTCTATGGATACTATATTCTCAGTGGATCCAGAGTCCACTATAACCTTGAAAATATTCCCATGAGACCTACAAGTTGTCTTGAACAAGTTCTTTCTTTGAGGTGGCTCTATGGTGTTAGGAACTTTCAACAAAGTTCTTCTCAACATCAAATTCTCTCCATCCAATACTAGCCCTGCCTTGGAAATGGGAGAAGTAACACTTTGAGTGTCATCCTCCTGCACCAACTGATTCCTTCTATCCCTAATTGAACATGAGGAAGCCTTTTCAAGACACCTGCCCATTGTGTGACCCACTTGGTTGCAATTGTAGCACCTGCCAATAAATACTGAATTGGATCTCTCTTGGGACTGAAACCTTCCTTTGGGAGGCCCTCTTCCTCTATATCCTCCTCTTTGGAAAGATCCTCTAAACTAATTACCCCCACTATTATCCATAGACTGATTATCTTCTTGTCTATTAGGGCTCTGTCCTCTACCAAAGTTATTCATGCCTCTCTAAAAACCTCTATTATTGTTACCACCTCTTCCTCTTTGATGGAAGTCATTCCTCCTTCTAGCCTTATCCTCTTCTCTCAAAGCTAATTGGAAACACTTGTGCATACTGTCACAAGCCATCATGCTAATCTCATCTTGTATCCATTGCCTCAGTCCATTGAGATACATTGCCACCTTCTCCATTTCTTCTTCTTGTCTCCTAGCCCTTAGGCTCAATTTGTGGAACTCCTCCATGTAAGCACTTACTGACATCTCCTTTTGTCTCAAGTTCTGTAACTTTTGATACATCTGTATCTCATCATTAGTAGGAAAGAATTATGCCCTCAACCTGATCTTCATCCTCTCCCAAGAAAGAATCTTCTTCTTCCCACTAGTTACCCTATCATTTTGCATCATCTTCCACCAAACCAATGCAAATCCTTTGAGTCTAGCCTTAGCATAGCTTACCTTCTTATCCTCTGAGACTTCCTTGAAATAAAACTAATTGTCAATGGCTTCAAGCCAATCCAAAAAATATTCTCCATTCAGACTCCCACAGTAATATGGTATGTGTTCCATACTATCCTTGTTAAGGGACTTAAAGGAATCTGATAATACCGTTTGTTCTTTTTCCATCTCAAGTTCTTCACCTTTGTTATATGACTCTTCTCACTGACTTTCATCATCTCCATCACTCTCATCTCCACATTCAGTGATATTCTTCTTTCTCTTGATCTCGGATATACTAGCCTTCTCCAAGAGGCCCTGAACCAATTCCACTATGGCATCCCTACTTATTGTCTTAGGAGGCATTTTTTCTACCTCTTGACTCTCTTCCACTTCATACATACACAATCTTCAAGAAATTTTGGCTTTGATACCACTTTGATGCAGATGGTTTGGTATTCTAGTGATTTCATTCCTCAAATTTCTTCTTTCTCTACCCTAACCATCCAATGGTTGATTATTTTTGTATTTTTCTCCAATTAGGATCCCCAAGACCCCCACTATCAACTTCTCCTCCAAGGTATAGTTGATCTTTGGAAGATTCCAAAGTTTCTAGGCTTAACTAGTTCAACTAGTTACTCAAATGCCTAATCTTCTTCACTAGATTTCCTCCTAGAATCCCAAACCCCTACTTAGGACCTTCCCATAAATCCACTTGGACTCTTATCTATCTTCTTGGCCCATCAAAGGGCATTCAAAAACCTTTGCCACACTTCTAGACCCATTACCAATCCAATTCATTTAAATTTCACTAGGATGCCTAATTGCCCAATTCCTAACAGGTCTAAATTCATTGCTTTTGGGATAATTCTCCCAAAATCTCCAAATGACTCCACAAAAGACCTTGAAAATCTTCAAGGTATCAAAAAAATCTATTAGAATCCAAATTCCTGACTTCTGAATGCACCCACAACCCTAAGTTCTTGCAGGCCCTAGTTTTTAGCCTATTATTTAGGCCTCTGGACCAGTCAGCGTGAACGATTGTCAAAATGATCTCCAAACTTCAATTCACCTCCTTCCACCTTTGAATAATTTTAGGAGACTATCTAGGGCATCTAAAAGTGCCACTAAGTCTTTTCCCAAAGATCATCGGTGCTCGAACCAATTCTTTCTTCACCCTGTGCTGGCTCACCTGGACTCAGCAGTCAACCATAGGGCTTCCTATTTGGCCTAGGAAATCCATTGCAACTACAAGAATGAAAACAAAAATCCTATCTACAGACTCTAACCCTACTTCCCCCATGGTTTCAGTCAATTCCACTGGTGGGTTCTTAGGTTAGAGCCATTTATAACTAAACAAACACTGTAATGTCACTCATAGACCAGTGACCTACAAAATACTCTAACTTTACACTACAAGAACTTGAAATAAAAATGTCTATTTCATATGAAAGATATTTGAAAAATCTACACCCCCATGGGGTCTGATCTTCTCTGCCAATCCGTACACAATCATATAGTAGCAAGGAAACAGTGCAGATTACAAGAATACAATTACAATCATCCGTACAAAGGTCTCAAAAACAAATGTTGCAATTCAAAATTTCATTAACCATCCCAAGTAATCAAGTCCATGCTCATATACCAAGCATGGGGTATTTACAACTAATCTAACTACATTTTACAATTTCTTGCAAAAGTTGCTCGAGCAACTTTCAAATTTGCTAGCAACTTTTTGCACTTTGAGCATTTTGACTCTTTTTGTCAACTCGATGGGTGAGTTTGACTTCCATGACCCTAAATAGGATATGTAGGGTACTAAAACACACCTTGAACCCACATTAAACTAAAATATCAAATTTTCACTATTTAAAGCCAAAATTACCCCTAAAACACTTAATGAGCACTATGGCTCTTACAAACATGAAGTTAACTATCATTGCATCCAACCCATTGGACCTTATTCCAAACCACACACAAAAATATAAGACAACCCTAAAACACACCAAAACATAAAATAGGGAGATGACCTACACTAGATCTAGAGTATCAAAATATTATAAGTTAGTTATGCCTCCTTCAGACTATTCAACAGAGTATCAAGCTTAGGAACAATTAATCTCATAAGCTGACCAATTCTGCCCTTCACTCTTTTCTTTTCAGTAACAAGTGTTCTAATTTTTTCATTTAGAGTAGTCACCTTCATTGCATGCACTGAAGCTAAAGTCTTCAAAGGATCAAAAGAATTTGATATTTCAGTTAGTTTTTTTTCAGTCTCCTTTATAACTTTTTCAACATCAGATACACATCTAGTACAATGAATAAATCCTTTGTAAATTCTTCTCCCTTTAGTCAAAGCATTCTTTACTCTTTGAATTTCTAGGCCCAAAGAGTTTTTGTCCGTGGAAATCTCAGCCTTCAACTCATTGAGTCTCATAACCTCATATTCACTTTGTACCTTCACCAATGTTAACTTCTCTAAATATTCAAAATGTGTATTTGTTGCCTTCAATAAAATTTCTATCTGACCTAAAGTTGATTCATTGCATAGGTCGACATGATCTTGCACAAAAAATAAGATGCAAGAGTAAGCTAACAACTCATTGTATTTCCTATATGTCTTCAAGATCTGATTTCTTTCTCTTGTATGTGCTATAGTGGCAATATCCATCAACTATTTAGGACTAAGAGCATCCAACTGGATTGGACCTTCAATAATTTACATGTCCTCTGATCAGTAATTTATTTTTTACCTACTACCCTTGAAATGTGTCTTTCCACCTCTTTAGTCTTATCCTTTACTTCTGAACCTTTCTGCTCAAATTCTTCATGAGTATGATCTTCCATTATCTCTTCTTATTTCCTAGTCTCTAAATTTTCTTCTTTCTGATCATCTAATTTGTCTTTTGCTTCATCTTCTTTCTCTTCCTTATCAAGATCATATTCTCCCTCTTTTATTGTGGCTTTGTAGTTATGGACTCTAGGAATATATTCCTCTTAATCATTACCAACTGAGAGTGTAATAGAAACACCATAAATGAATATGTTTGGTTCATCATTATTCATGTGGAATGATGTGTCTAGTGGTTCATTGCCATTAATTTTCTCATCATTCTTCAGTGCAACCTCATACTTATTTTTCATTAGAATTTGTGTCATCACTTTCTTTGTTTCCTTTGTGACCTCATCTCTGTCATCTTCCTTGAATCCATTATATGTCCCTTTTCCTTTTGACTTATCTCTCTTCCTAGTGGTTTTCTTTGTTTTAACAGGTTTGGATTGTGTGACCTTTGGTTTAGATGGTTTATGTGTTTTTGATTTCTTTGCAAATTTCTTCTCCAATGGACTAACAAAATATTTTATCAAGCTCCTTGTTTGTCTGTCTCTAGATTATAATGCAAAATGTATGTACACGGGAGGAGTATTGAAATCAACATCTATAGGGTCTTCTACAACTTTTTATTTTCCCTTTTCCTTTTCTTTCTCTTAAAACTTATTCCTTGCTTCTTCCATCTTCTCTTTTGTAAATCCCATCATTTCTCCAACCACCTCAAATCCCTTTCTGATCTTCCTTTCTCTTTCAAGTCTAGTAATCTCCTCATGCACCTTTAGACTCTTCTTAGCATATGAACTGAACCTTTTTTCAATATTATCTATTAGTTTCTTTAGGATATATTCTACATATTCCTCAAGAAGTGGACCATCCACCTCATATCCCGTAGGCATCACCCCTGATGTTTTAGGATTTGATACCTCCATCAAACATGCATTATTTTCAACAATGAAACAAATGTTGTCCTCATACTTCCTTACAATTTATGGTGGGATTTTGTACCTTAGTTGCATAGATTCTTGATATCTTTTGAAATATTCCCATACAAAACCTTTAACTTTCTTAACTCCTAGCATGCCATAAAATTATTTGATCTGAAATTCTATAGGTTTATCCTCTTTCCACTTAATATTGCCTATTCTTTTAAATTAATTGATAAAGTAGAAAAAATACACACCATCAGGGATCCATACTTGAATATCTTCTTCCTAACCTTCTTTATCTTCTCCAAATTCTTTATAAGATGATCTCTTAATGACTCCCATATGATACTCTTCATTTTATTTCACCAGTTTATATAAAACATATATGATAGTATGAGAAATAGAATTTTCTCTACTAGAATGAAATATTTTATGTCCAAGTACCATAGAAAAAAACTTGAAATCTAGTTGTATAATGTTATTTACTATCATTGCTCACTTGTCCCACTTAGAATCAGTCAAATTTGTGACTATATTCTTATGAGTTAATTTCAAGGTTGGCACCTCACCTCTTTTACACAAACTTCTAACTACCTTAAGAACCTCCTTAGTGATCTTGTATGTTTTTTCAAGCCACGTAAATTGATCTTGAACTCTTCTCAATACATATCAAACCCAGTCCACTTCAAAGAAATTAGGGAAATCCGTGACCTGTGCAAACTTTATGTTTGCCAATACCTTGTATTCATCCTTTAAAATTGAATCCTTATAAACCTCTTTGGATTTTTGTGTAATTTCTCTGTCTCCCAATTCTTCCATATTACAACAAATGTAAGAAATAATGTCTTTAATGTGCAACACACCATAAGGAATAGATGAAAGTGCACCTGTTGGATCATCCTCCATTGATTTGTGTGGGTATTTCTTAAATACTCACCTAGGATGGTCTATAATATCAACTACTCTGGGTGTATCCATGATTCAACCTTTGAACATTAAACTGTGTGACAAAAAATACCTTTTTGATGAATTTAGGGTCAAGCTTGAAATCATTGTAAATCACTTCAATCTCCTTCAAAATGGCATTTAACTGCTCTAAAAACTCTTCTTCAACTTGCAAGGTGTAAATTGAATTGAATAAATTCATTTTTGGTACTTCTCATGCCCAAAAAGTAGATAAAAATTAATTCATTGTACCTTAGTTTAAAATTGTCTTAGAACACAGAGTAGAAAATCCATCCCCGAACCTCCAAATCATCAACAAACTTTTTGTGAATGACACATGTCCTAAATTCATTTTAGCATCTAAATATTCCTATCACATTCACTTATTTGTCCAATTCAGGGGTCAAGTAAGGATTTTTTATGAAAAAATCTCCCTAAGGTCAATGACCTAATTACTTTCCAGATGAAATTTCCACACCAGATGTTGGGGTGGTCCTTCTACTAGTATCAATTTGTTCTTTTTTAACCCATGTATTACTCATTTCCTTTTTAACTTCATCAACATCATTTATTTTCTTTGCTTTATCATTCTACACACTATTCCTATCTACTGAACCTCTTACATTATTGTATCTGCAATTCCTAGCAATATGACCAAAAAAATTTATAATTAAAACATTTCACATTTCCATACCTTGTGTTCGATGTATTTTTCCTTAATCTACACTGCTTTTCAATATGTCCAAAATTGTTGTATTTGTAACATGTTATGTTCCTCTGGTTCACATGATTAGTCACTTTTTGATGCAAGAGTATCTTGGGTCTTTGGTAATCTTGCATCATCCAAAAACAATTGGTGTTATGGTGAACTTTTGTTACCAGTTTTATGTTTTTTTTGTTCTTGGTCACCGATTGGGTGATTGCTGGTTCAGTGGAGTTATTTGGATTTTCAAAAAGTGTGATCATTATATTGTTCTCATGGAGTCATTAGGAACCTTTTCCTATGATCAGAACTTGTTTGGAGTTACCTTGCTCGACTTCTAATGGATTCTATGACTGGATGTAAGAAGGAGTTTTGGTTTCAGGCAGTTTTCTGAGATTCTATGATTGGTCAATCCGTAGAGATGTTTGGTAGGATGAATGAAGAGGTTTTGTTCATTATTGTTCATAGATTCAAGTTCTATGATTATGCTTCTCAAGGTGGCATAGTTTGATATATATTGGTGTTTCTCTCTTGATTTATTGGTGTTCTTCATGACACTGGCTCAGTGGGGTTACCGGTTGATTAATTGTAGTTGTGGTCAGTGTTTCCGATTGGTGGAGCCTAATGACATGATTTCCTAGGTTGATATATGTGTGGCTAACTTTTTTGTTTGATAGGTCCTTGTGAAATGATTAAATGTGTCATTTAATTATTGTTTAGACCAACTGGGTCTAAAAGGTTTCTTGGGATGTGTAATCATTTGTTAAGGTTGACCTATTGGTGGCTATGTATAAATTTAGGGATTGAAATTATTTGGGTATCAGGAAGAAGTCTAGAAGAGGGATGGGTAGCAAAGAAGCTATTAGAGGATAGCTCTAAGACTTAGGAAGATCTAAGAGTAGGTCTAAGTGGAGTTTTTTTTCTTTGTACTTGATCATAACCGGGAAGGCCTTATAGCCCGACATATATGAAGAAATTTTGATTAATAAAGTTGTTGCTGGGATAAAATTTTTTTTTTTCCTTATTATATCTTGTTTTTTGTTTGCTTTGTTGACTCTTGCTGCAAGGATTTGATATCTCCTTTGGGGATTCTCTGTCCTTGGTTGCATCAGGTGGTATTAGAGAAAAAGGTTTGGATCTTGTGGTAGTTATCGATCTAAGCTCTAGACTTGAGGCATTCCTATGGCATTTTTGTGAGGTGGTAGAGATTGGATCTACCTCACATCAGCGAAGGGATTGTGCAAGGTGGTTGAAATGGATTTTCTACTGGAAGGTTGAGTTTCTATTATTGGTTGATGGCTGGTATGAGTTGATTGGAATGTGTGGTGGTTGATCATTTGTTCATGAGCTGATGATCATGTGGAGGGCTTGTTGAAGGATAGAAAAATGTAGATATAACCTACGACAGTGGAGGATTTATGTGAGGATGGATCAGAGAGTAGTTTTTATGATTGTTAACCTAGGAGGGAGGTGAAACCCTTGAGAAATCTCATTATTGGTTAAATGATTGCCAAAATGAGGTAGTTTGAGAATAAGTTCAATAGATCTTCGACTAAGGGGTAGCTAGAATCTTTCAAACAGATCATCAATTTGAGGATGTTGCACCTTGAGAGAGAAGGAGAGAAGATGATGATAAATATTGACTAGTTGGTTGAAGATAGGGTCTTTAGATGACATGAGAAGAATCTGGAGGAGTTTACTAGTCAGCTTGAGGAATTTGGGAGGTTGAAGTAGTTGGCATTTACTGATCTAGAAGAGAGTAGTTTGGCCTGTGAAAAGGCTTATTCGAAGGAGGAAATGACAAGTTGAAGTTTTTGTTGAAGAGGTATACACTGACCTTTCTTAGGTTGGGGTGATAGATGGTTTTCATGATCATATGGTTGGGTCGTATGTGAAAATTGTAGACCATCTTGTTTTTGGTAATGGGATTTCTCATGATGTGAAGGAGTTTCCTTTTTCTGAGGGTAATGTTGAGGATGTTAGTATTGATGACCTTTTTGATAGGTTTTTCATTGGAGATGTTAATCCTATTGTTGTAGATGAGGGGTTGTAGATTGGGTATGATGTTACTTGTGTTACATAATTAAAGAAGGATATAGAGGTGGCTAATGAAGATAGTGGGCATCTTGAGTTCCTTATTGCTGATAAGATGATGGGGGAAGGTGATAAGGTATGTGATGAGTTACAATATTTGTCTGTAAAGGAGAGTGAATATTTCAT
Source organism: Thuja plicata (assembly GCA_018584345.1). Lineage (NCBI taxonomy): Eukaryota > Viridiplantae > Streptophyta > Pinopsida > Cupressales > Cupressaceae > Thuja > Thuja plicata. Next base: position 2,371,035 of record MU225795.1, on the reverse strand, counting down.
ATATTGTGCTGAGGATGTTGATTATTTTGTTCCTATTGGTAGGTGTATTAATTGGTTGGTTGTAGTGCAAAGTATTTAGAGGTTTGATTGGAAAAAGAAGAGGTTTCTTGTGGGTAGCTTTGTCTTTTTTCCTTTGATGATTGTGAAATCGATGGTCAAAATAAGGTTATGACAACAAAGTGTGAGACACACTTTCTTCTCATACCCTAGTTTTCTGATATAGTATCACATTGGGTCTTTGGTAATCTTGTATCATGCAAAAAAAATTGGTGTTCTCATGAACTTTTGTTACCAGTTTTGTATTTTTTTTCTATTCTTGGTCACTGGTTGTGTGATTGCTGGCCCCGTGGAGTTCTTTCAATTTCAAAAAGTGTGATCATGATATGTTGTTCATGGGTTCATTAGGAATATTATCCTATGATTACAACTTGTTTAGAGTTATCTTGTTCAAGTTCTGATGGATTATGTGGCTGGATGTAAGAAGGAGTTTTGGTTCCAAGCTGTTTTCTAAGATTCTATGTTCGGTCAATCCGTAGAGATGTTTAGAAGGAGTGATTAAAAGGGTTTGTTCATTACAGTTCATAGATTCAAATTATATGATGTCTCTTCTCAAGGTGGCATATTTCTGAGAGATCCAATTATTTCTCTTTTGGGTTACTATTGTTCTTCATGACACTGGTTCAATGGGGTTACTGGTTGATTAATTGTAGTTGTGGTCGATGTTTCTAATCGGTGGAGTTGAATGGCATAATTTCCTAGGTGGATCTATGTGTGGTCAACTTGTTTGTTGTATAGGTCCTTGTGAAATTATTAAATGTGGAATTTAATTAGGGTTTAGGTTGACTGGGTCTAAAACATTTATTGGGATGTGTAATTATTTGTTACTGTTGACCTATTGGTGGTTGTGTATAAAATTAGGGCTTGTGATTGTTTGGTTATTGGGAAGAAATCTAGAAGAGGGTTGGGTATCAGAGAAGATGATAGAGGATAGATATGAGACTTAGGAAGATCTAGGAGTAGGTATGAGTTGAGTTTTATTTCTTTGTATTTGTTCATAACCGGGAAGGCCTTACAACCCTACATGTATGAAGAAATTCTGATTAATAAAGTTATTGTTTGGATACAAAAACTTGTTGTTCCTTATTATATGTTCTTTTTTTTTTTCTGTGTTGACTCTTTGTGCAAGAATTTTACATCTCCTTTGGGTATTCTCTTTCGTTAGTTGCAGAAATTTTGATTTGCATTCATTTGATTTGTGTCCATAGCTGTAGAAAGTGTAACAATAGCCAGAAAATGATGTAGTGTTAGGTTTGTTTCTGCACTCCTTCACTCTATGATCAAATTTATTGCATGAAAAAAATCTCCCATCAAAGTTTTGTCCATTAGGTTTTCTCATAGGTCTTCTTTTAGCTTCCTCCATTTAATTTTCTGATAAGGTATTGTTCTGACTAGATCCAGAACTTTCACCCTTCTCAAATCTAAGTCCTTCTGTTTCTCGTTTTTCTCTTAAGTTTCCCAGCTGTTCATCAAGCTTCATTGTACCAGATTTGAATTTTCCTTTGAATTCTTTAGATCCTTCATGTTCACTCCTAAGAACTTCATTTACCCTATCAATTTCTTGTTCATTATGTCTGGATTCCTCAAGATTGATCTGTAATTGTCTAACTTCACAATTCAATCTATGACATTCCTTGGTTTTGTCTTTCAAGGTTTTCTCAAGATTTTTCTTTGCTTCAATTTCCTTATTCATATTCATTACCATAGCTTACATTTCATGTTTCACATTGTCTCTATATTTTGTGATTTGTTCACACTCATCTGATTTTTATTTCAAGGCTTGTGAATCATCTTTCTTCTTCAATTATTCAACAAGATATTTCCTCTTATCCCTGGATTTGTTCAACTATTCTGTCAAATTTTCAATGAAACTTTGAGCATCCTTGAGTTTCTTTTCCAATTCCAAATTGTGATTATTTGATTTTTCAAGATCATCAAGCACAATCAAGAGTTTTCTTTGAGTACTACTCAAATCTGTTAAATCTACCATCAAGATCTTCCTCAAATGGTTAGATTTCTTCCAAGGACCAAAACTCTGATACTAATTGTTAGGATTGAGGAACACTGAGAAGGGGGGTGAGTTAGTGTTCTAGTTCTTTTAACCTTATTAACTTGATTTCATAACCATAAACCAAATATATTTGATATCAAACAACAACAACATAAACAAAGAATCCACAACATCATAACACCATAATTTTCATCGTGGAAACTCGGTTAAGGGAAAAACTATGATGGGGATGGAACACACAAGTAATTAATTATGTAGAAATAAGTTACTTTGTTAAAGGTATTTGTACATGAGGGGAATGCACATACCTAGATCTTACTTCTCAAATACAAAACATAAAATGAGGCTCGCTGCAATACAAAATATTTTATTTATAAAAATGAACTGAGAAATAGCATCAACAATGCTTGAATAGTTTCATGTAAGTACAAAGAAAATAATATTATTTGATAGATGAACCTCTAATCATTCATACACACCATATCACTATCATATCAACCATCACATCATATAAAACATCTCAAAAATTTGAGCTTATATATCCATCATGAAAGATAATAACTCTATTGTCAGTCTCATAAACAAAATGAGTAGTGCATGAAGTGTCAGCTAGATCTGACCTCAAAATATGTTCCTAACCTCAAACAAAAGTATAGGTTTCATCACACATGTCATCAATATCATCTCCAACTATCAAACCAATCCAATGATTTATCTGATAGGATCGTTGATTGATCCAATACCTAACTATCTTTTTTCTTCACTGTACTCTTTATATTCGATACTCATATATACATAACTCAATCAAATGTTAAGATAAAATATTGCAAACATAAACCAAGATAGATAATACCTCTCTAAAGCTCCTCCTAGGTTCACACCTCAAAAATCTCTTATGCACTACTATGCCGATCCATATACTATGTTAAATTATGATCAGATTTAGAATAGAGGAATTTTAATTTTTCTAACTTTCTTCCTATATCATGAAACTATTGAACTGCCTCACAATAGGTGCTAGTAATCATGCCAAAGCCTCTCCTAGGAATAGTATATTCAAACTAAGGATTACTTTCCCAACCATGAGGTGCATTTAAATTGTCAACCCAGGGATGTATACTTGAAATGGGACAGCATGATAGGTGCACTAAGTCTCTCAAAGAGTCATACTACTATGCTTCAGGAAGGTAAAATGCATGAAATAAATCTACACTATTGATGCAGGAAAGTAAACACACTTAACTCCTTAATGAAATTAATGTTGAAAACTATAAACTCAACTTAAACCTATTCTTTCAACCCAGAGCATTCACTATAACTATCCTTGCAGGTGGTGGAGGAACATTCACAAAGTATAATGATGCAGGAAGAAACAGTAAACTCCTATTTGAAATGCTAGAAATATTGAAATTAAATCTACTCTACTCTAATATAATCTAATCCACCTCCCAAGTGGCCCCCCTTGGCTGGCTTCTGCTAACTACTAACATAGAAGATAAACCAAAATCACTTCATTATATTTCATAAATTGATTACATAGGAACAATACATAAAATTGGAAAAGTAACTTGCTATGCAAGATGCAACAATGTATTCCCAAAAATTCTGAACTTACAAACTAACAGTCAAATCCCTATAAATAGAGGATTTACACTTATTCAAAATAGAAGGATAAGTTTTGACTGAAATCACGCCAAAGAAAAAAAAGGGAACGTAACAGCCCACGACATATGCAATAAATTATGGGCGACCAATTCAAAAAGATAATGAGTGTAGGGGAAATATAGCAGAGCTATATTCCTATATTCTCTAGAGTGGTGGCTCCTCCAATTTAGTAGTCATGTCTTTCGATGCCATGATGATTTCCCCCATTGTAGCAAGACTTCAATGTTCTTCTTTTAATGCTGTCGACCACTCTCAAGCTCCTCCTTCTTCCTGGTAGGTTAGTTATCATTAGGAAATATACATACAAGTAAAATTAATAAAATTAATCTAAATATTAGAACACACATTCTAATAGCTATATGAAATATTGCAATATATATAATATTAGCAAAACATGACATAACTATCTACCCATAGGTTTGACAGTTCTAACTATACTTTAACATGAGTTAAACTAGTTATAAGTCCACAAACCTCTTGGTAGTAATTTAAAATAGAGTATTAAGATCAATATAAAATAGAGATAATAAATTATCTTGTCCTCTACCCCCTGGTAAGTTGAATGCTTGTACTCAAGCATTGCATCTCCTGCTAGTTCCTCAGAATTCACCAGCCTTTGTCTTCCCTCTCCTTTGGCTCTTGAAAGTGTAGAAGAAACCTCTTGTCCTTTCCCAAAAATCCACTCTGTAATCCTCCTGCAACTGGTCAAGCCTTGTAGCATTGATCTCATAAAGGGGCCAGAGGAGCATAGGTGTTTGCATGGTAAGTGGACACCAGAGTTCTTGTCTAATCTGTCTACCCAGCCAGATGTATTTTGGTGCTCTATGAATGGTTTCCTTGAGGTTGATAGGTTTGTGTGGCTCTGACTTCTTGAATGCTTTGGGAAATCTAATCCACTTACTTCTGGCACCATCTAGGGCTCTCTTAAAAATGAAGTAAGACAATCCATCATACTCTGCATAGACCTCTATTCTGATACCAAATATTTTCTTCCTTGTTTCCTCTTTTACTTTTCCATAGTTAATATTAAACCAATCCCTAAGGAGTACATCTGGTTTGTTACTTTCTACCCTCAATAGCAAGGGTTCTGATTTCTCCTGATCTCTGTAATTTTTCAGTTGTCTATCATAATTTGCCTCATTATGCATCCAGAACATTAATTCCCTCAGGTGTATATCCCCTATGTAAAGTAGAGGATTCCACTCAGTTTTTGTAGGGATAATGAAGTTATGTAGGTACAGCTCACAAAGTAAGTTCTCCTACAATGAGGGAAAGGTTTGGTATAGGCCATAAAATTCTTGGGTTGTTTTAAAATTAGAGTCTATGTCTTTTAGGGTCATCATTAATTAGAATAAGAGGAACTTATCTTTCAAACAAATAGCATAAACCCTAGGAGCTGGCCTACAAGTGATTATTTGATCAGCCAACTTCAGGGCATGATCCATCTTTTTCTTTTGTCTTTCTAATTGTTATTTTAAATCTTCAATCTCTTCACCTTGCTCTGTTATTACTTTCTTCATTTTATTCTTCTCTTCTCCCCATAAGGTTGTTGCGAAAACATATTTATTATATAATCCAAAGAGAAGTGACTACAAAGTGATTGGGTCACAATCTTCCACCTAATTTGTTTGCCTCCTCTGTTCTTTCCATGCTTTCTCTAAGTAGCTAGTAAACCAGGTTCTTTTATAAGGAACTAGGGTAGTCTCTAAGTAGGATGACTGATGAGGTATTGGGATTTCTCCCTCATTGTTGTCTGAGATATTCTTATACATCAGGTTCACATTCACATTTCTCTTTTAGATTTTGAGAAATGTCTGGGATTTCAGACTGATTTGGGGAATCATCTAGAATAATTTGCACACGAGGTTCTCCATCAGATTGCTTGGGAGAAACAGATTGGCTTCCTGAGGGAACTTTAGTAATTTGTCCTCTCATTCTAGGGCTTCTTCGCACAAGGGTTTCTTCAACCTCCACAACATTTTTCTTAATAACCTCTTCGGTCTCTCTAATGCAGGAGTAACTGCTACAGGAGCTGACTTTATTTTCTTCCCCTTAGAGGTTGTGGGGTTTTCCGGTTTGGCTGCAGGAAAAAAAGCTTTGTCTTCTAATTTTCATTTTCCTTTCTTTCAGGTAGAAGTAGGTACATTGCTCATATGAGAAAGCACATTAATACTTTCTTGAAGATTTTTCAGTTTCTATCTCTTGGGTGTCCTATTCAACAGTTGGTTCAATGGGTATTGCATCATCATTGCTAGGTTTCTCAATAGGGTCAACCTGATGTTGTAGTGTTTTATGCTAGACAAATTCTGACCATGCTAAGGGAGAGACGTCCCTAAGATATTTTTCTACTTGAAATTTGATTAGGGCATGGTGGGTGAAAGAATTTACATTTCACTTTTGAATTTCCTCAGCACGAATACTTAGCATATTATACAAGAAATTAGGAACATTCACCAAAATATTATGTCTTACGTAGCTAAGTAACTTAAAATTATGTGCATGAAAATTTTACAATCTTCCTTCATAGGTCAAATACCTGATAATGTGTGGCCATTTAATTAAACAAATTAGGGAGAGACATTATTTTGCACCCTTGCTTGGTAATCTCCAGAGGAGGGTTGTTGGATGATATCAGTTTTTGGCACTAATCATGTTGTTGATACTTATGTTTTGTCACTGATGTCAACATATATTTCTGTGAAAGAAGACAAACTAGTTACTTGACTAGAACGCATGTACGGACACTATGCGGATGAACCGAAATGAGAAAAGTTGGATTTAAGAAGAAGACTGAGTTTTGACCTTACATCTCAGACCGCTTTATGTTTTATATCATGGATGTTACAACTATTTTAGCAAAGACTATTTTTCTGGACTGTGACTGTGATTCTAGACAGAGAAGGTATCTGTGTTTCAAGAATATCTTGCTGAGGAAGATGTTTCAAAACTTGTGAGCTTACTGATCGAGAGCCAACATACAATGGTGAAATGGGTTAAGTTTGATTTTTGTTTGGGTACTGATAATGTCAGTTGTGGTGTGTGTTCTGGAGAAGACTTATTTCTTGGCCGACTTCATACTTGTAACATGTGGAAATTAATTCTGAGTGTGGATTGTGGATCTGGAAGTATTTTTAATGAATTGTAAATATTGTATACTTTTTATAGGTACCGTGTGTATCTTAGCAAGGGCTTATGTAATTATTTGTATGATGGGAAGCCTTAATTGGATGACCTAGTTAATTGTGTATTAGGAAAGCTTAACTGGCCGAACTAATGGATTATTGTAAGAGGGTATATATGAGTGATCTTTTCATTTGTGAAAAGCATGGTAGAGAAAGAAAAGAGAAGATATTTGTGAAGCTGCGAAGATTGACTGCTGGATAGATAGCAAAGTTGGTACTTCATGAGAACTGACCAAGCAAAGACAGTTTCTATCAGACAGTTGACTGGATTATGTATTTATTGTATACACTTGATGCGGATTGTGAATCCTTGAGGGTGGCTTTAACCTTCTTTGGGCAGTGAGCCTTGGTAGTGAGCCTTCTAATTTTATTGACTCCTAAAAGGGTATGTCTCCTAACAGGGACTATGTACTGCAATTTAATAGCAAGCTCCTAACAAGGCTAATATCTTTTAACAGGGATACTATACTCTCAGTACTTTATTTTGTGGGTGCTAATTCCCACCAGGGTTTTACCTTTACTAGGGTTTCCTCAACAACAAACATTGTGTTATGCTGATCGATAGTTACTATTTTATTTACCTTTGATGTTATGGATCATAATGTATGCACCCTAAAATGGTCGCCCAATATTAAATTGAGACATATTTTTTCTCTTTTATTTTTATTATTTCTCTTTTAAATAAAATATCCTCACTTTTCTTCTTATCCTATGTTGCACAAATAAAGCATTATTCTTATTTTATAAAAAGGGAAAAAGCACTTTTTGTCTTATGTGGGACACAAAAGTCAACTCCTATTTTCCTATTGGAGGATATTTGTGCACAAGGATCAAGCTTCCATTTTTCTCTACCCTTGATTAAGACTTTTGCCTCTTAATCTCAATGGTCCATTTCATCTCATTTCTTATAAAATGAGAGCTCTCTCCTTTATTTTCATATCTTAAATTTTCATGCTGATATTATGCTGCAGATTTTCTACGTCATTTGGAGCTCTTTGAAGACATTCTACACCCAAGCTTTGAAGACTTGTTATTGCATTTCATTGTAGTTGCATATTTCCTTTCTTAGTTGCATTATCATGGCATATTAGCTTAGATT
>MU225795.1:2334572-2345928 GCA_018584345.1 Thuja plicata | reverse complement strand
CCTATTGGAGGATATTTGTGCACAAGGATCAAGCTTCCATTTTTCTCTACCCTTGATTAAGACTTTTGCCTCTTAATCTCAATGGTCCATTTCATCTCATTTCTTATAAAAGGAGAGCTCTCTCCTTTATTTTCATATCTTAAGTTTTCATGCTAATATTATGCTGCAGGTTTTCTACGTCATTTGGAGCTCTTTGGAGACATTCTACACCCAAGCTTTGAAGACTTGTTATTGCATTTCATTGTAGTTACATATTTCCTTTCTTAGTTGCATTATCATGGCATATTAGCTTATATTTCCTTTTATGCAATAGATTAACTTACATTGTCATATAGATTTGCATTGCATTGCATACATTTGGTTTCATTGGAGATATTGGCATTCTTGCCCTTGTTTTCATTGTGAATCTCTCATTGTATGGTTGACTAGCAACGTCATTAGTTTATAGCTCTAGCTGAGAGCAATTTTACAAATCTTGCAACTCCATGCATAGAGAGCTATGGATCGATTTGTGAGGGCTCATTCTTGAGTTTCCTGGCATGTAAGGATTCATAGAAGTACACTACTTTTGTGTGTACACATGAAGTTTAAAGTTTAATAATCTATTGCACAACTGATTCACCCCAACCCTCTTAGTTGTTTTGTGGACTGTTATTCCTAACAATTTTTTTTCAGAGCTACTGGTCCTCTGAGAGAAAGTTTAACAACTTGAGGTGATCCTAAAGATGACTTACTACAGGAAGGATAGTCTGAAGTTTGATCCTGAAAAATTTGATAGTTGGTAGAACAAGATGAGAACACATTTGCTATGTCTGGGAATTGTAGTGGATGATCAAAAAGAAGAATGAAAAGATAGTGACTGAGGATGAGCTGGAAAAGGCTACTGAAGAAGAAAAGAAACTATTTTCCTACAATATGGTTGCAAGGGAATCTCTGATCAGTGCCCTATCTAAAGGAGAATTCACTAAAGTGAAGGATTTGGACGCTGCACATGACATCTGGACAATACTAGAAGGATTTTATGTTGGAGACAAATTTACAGAATAAGCAAAGTTACAGAACTAGAAAACAAAGATGGAATCACTGAAGATGAGAGTGTTGGAAGTACAATAATGGGGAAAGAAAGATATTGAGAGGGGGGGTGAATCAGATCTTAAAAATTAACCACTTAAAACAAATTGATCCACATTCATACATATATGAATTTAACCTAACATCAGATAGCATCAATAACATGAAATATGTAACTCATAACATAGAATTTTAGTAACCTAGAAACCCAAATAGGTAAAACTGGGGTGGGGATGAAACCCACAAAATCTTGACTACTACAGCAATAAAGTCTGCCTGTTAGGGCTACAAGAGTTTGATTGCAACATGTAATCTACCTATTTAAAGGTTTGTTCGGTTAAGAAATAAAGATCATTACAATATACCTTGTTAAAGGATTTAAACTTATAGTAAAGTAAGCACTCTGCTAAGAGATATAAAATGGTCTAGTAGAACCACTTTGTTAATAGATTTCACCTGATACACCTATTAGAATGTTTCAAGTAGTGATCCTTCGTTATGCACTCAGATTCTTATGAGGGATCTTCTCTTTCCAATACCTTCTGTGATCGCTCAATCTGATATGTCTTTACTCTTCTTTGCACTACTTTTTCATTCTGCTTAATCTAAGATTCTTCTCAAAATGACTTACTGTTCATCTCTCATGAACAACAACCCTTCTCTGTATATCTCTCGCTCACACACTTGTTTTCTAGGGTTAGAAGCAATCTTATATGTCTTTTCAGATCTGGTAGCGAGATCTAGATCAACGATCAAGATCTATTGTTTATGCCTCCAATGCATTCTGATTTTCTGATTGGCTCCATGCTATTCATAGTATAAAACAATTAAATGATAAATTAAATCAGTAGACAAATATTAAATGCGTACAAATGTCAACCCAAATCTCATACAAGTCAGCCTAAACCATTTACGTCAAAGTTTGAATCAATCCTGACATGTATGCAAAAACTATTCTGGTCGGCACTTAACATCTTTGTCACTCAACACTTAATATTCTACTCGGCTCAGCATGATGTAACTCAGAAACCTAAAAATTGCTCGGCAATGTTGCTTTTCCTTGAATGTTTAGCTCAGCCACAGTGATAACCAACTAAAACTACCTAAGTAAATGACTATGTGTAGGTCACTAATCATCAACAAAACTTAGGGATTAACAATCTCCCCCTTTGATATTAGTGGCAAAAACACACTTCTCATTTTGATTCATTCCATCCAAAATGTTGCCTAAGTACACAATGTACTCCCCCTAGGAATGTACATCATACTACATAAATATTTATTTCTTGTAGGTGGGGTCAAGTTATACTTGTCCAAAATTTTTTTATGAAGTTGTAAGGTGGACGCAAATGCAAAGTCCCAACTCTCCTTGACAAACTTCATAACCTCTATTTTCACTTCTAGCTCGGCAGCTAGACTTACTAAAATTTCTACAGTGGAGAGATGAGAATCTCTCTTAACTAATTCATTTGCAGATGAAATTTCTTTCTGAATGACCTCCAGATGAGGTATTAGGCTTGTCTGAATAGTAATCAATTTGGTCCTAATCCAACCATCTTTAGCCATGAGCTCGACTATCCTCCTTTGTGCATAAGTCAATATATTAAAATGTAAGGAGCTAGTGCTAGCATCCATACTCAGTGAACTTCCAGTTGACTTTAAGTCTAGTTACAATTTCTCTAAAGCATGTAGATTATCCTTTGTGAAGAATTCAACATCAGATAACCTTTTATACAAAGAATAAACATTTGTTACAACTTCCTCCAAAATTCCTACAAGAGAAGAAAGTTCAACCATTTTTACTGCAATCTCTCTTGAGATTTTTGCTAGTACTTTGTTTTCTAATTTTCTCTCAGACTATTGCAACATCTTTTCAGTGGCTTCAATATTGTCATCATTTACCTTTTGCACAATATGAACTAACTGTTCAGGAATAGGAGCTTGAGGGTTTTCATCTTCCATGTCAAAATATTTTACAAATATGTCTTTGATGTCATGTAACACTTGCTTTTACTTCTGCTCCCTTTTCAGTTCCTCCTGTCTTTTCTTCCTCTTAAGTAGCTCTTGAAGAGTCTCAATCTGTTCATAAGACAAAACATTGGGATCCCATGGTGGAATCAAAATAACTTCATCTAATGTGACATCAAGAATCAGAGATTTCTTCCTCATAACTTTCCTCCTCTTAAATTCAGGTGAGCTACTGCTCGGCTTCGTTTCTATAATACCTTTTCCAATTTCAGGAGTAGTCACCATTGCATCTTTTAGTTCAGTCAAAATTTCCTGCTGATCAGGCATGCCTCCTATTTTGAGTCCTATGGGAGTTGATGATGCAGAGTGTGGTAGATCAACCAACACTTGCACTACCTCTTGTTCTTTAGGCTCATTGTTAGTATCCCTTATCTCCTCACTACTATCTAGAACTGATTTCACAACCTCTAAAATAGGTGAATGTTGTGTAATTACCTTTTGTTCATTTGATTTCTCCTTTTTTGCTTCTTTATGAGCATCTTTATCCTCAAGTTCCTTTTGAGTTCTCTCTTGATCTTCCTCTATACTCTTCTCTCCTTCAACCCTAGTTGCCTTAATAGGTAATTCTATAATTGAGTCTCTTGGCTCATCCTGACCCTTGGCATCCAAATTGTTAGAGTCATCAATTGTCACATCAATTGTTAGATCAACAGTGTTAACTGTCTCTGTTTGTTCTTGTGCTTCTGCTCCAGTTTTGTTAGGCTTAGTAGAAATCTGAACTATTGATTTCTGTGCTACAGGGGTGGATTCAATTTCTTTAGCCTTCAGCTTAGATGTTCCTTCATCAGTTTTCTTCTCTTTTGGAGCAACCAATCCAAAATTTTCCTTCCAAATCCTAGTACTCTGCTATACTATACTCTCAATATCATTTTTCAAAATAGCATAACCTCTCTGTTTAGGCTTGAATTTATTCTTATACTCCTTAACAAATTTTTCTCTATGTTTCTTAGTTAGCTCAGGAATGACTTGAGCTAATGTGCCTTCCCTTATCTGTCTTTCAGTTGCGAGTGCAAATTCCCATTTGCCAGATAGAAAATCTTATAATTCACTTAGCACATTGTTTTTTATCTCTATAGGAGTTAACTTGAAATTACACATCATGTCTAGAAGAGCTTCCTGAACTTTATGCTTATCTTTTACCTTCAATTTTTCATACTTGATAAACTTAAAACCAAATAACCCTACATAATTTCTCAAGTTTTCACATACCTCATTAATATATGTGGGTCTCTTGAATGGTGTTGTTGGTATGTTGCTGGGCTCATCAGTTTCTATCTTTTCTTCATCACTTTCTGGATCCAAATGCAATTTCCTTCTTGGTCTCTTAACTTGTAGGCTCGGCACAACCTTTATTGCAAATTTTTTCTTTGATCTAGAACTACTCTCTCCAATATTCTTTATACAAATTTTTTTTTGTTCTACTGGTGATGTGGTAGTAGATGCCCTTGTCCTTGTACAATTTGCAATGGGAGGGGTAACTCTAGGTTTTTCTTTACTCGGCTTGGTTACCTTGGCTACTACTAGTCTCTTTCCTTTTGCCTTAGCAACAATCTCTTCTTCAGATTCACTGACTTCTACTTCTTATTCTTAAGATACATCTTCTCCTTGTCTAGTAGATATGTCTAGAGGTGAATCCTCTAGCTCCTTATCACTCGGCAAGCCAACCATCTTTTTCATATTTTTCACAATCTTTTTCCTCTTTCTCTCCATGGTTCCTGCCTTAAGATTCATGGATATCTTTGCCTTAGCTTCTTCATAATTTTTGAATCTTTTTTCTTTTGTATCAATCTCCTCTACTAGGAGTGCTGTGATAGTTGCTGATGTTTCATCAATGTTAACTTCATAGGGAAATGGCTCCAGCCATGATACCCTAGGTGTCACAGCCTGAATGTAAGTGTAATCTGTATCGACTAAGAAACATATCTCTTTGTAGTGCTTTTCCACAAGTGAATTGGGAATTTTTGTCCTCAACCTCATTCTCTTTTTGAATTCCACAAAATAGTTTCCCATAATACTATTGAAATTATTGCCTAAATGTTGAATACATTCACTAATCTGTACAGTAATAGGTATGTCCTTCTTCCAAACAATATTTCCTAGAGTGGGAAATGACTTTTGTACATAGAAGAATATACACATAAGAAAAGATCCAAACTTACATGACGAGCTTTTAGCTTTTCTGATTGATAGTAAGTTCTTGGCTAGTTGTGTCAACTGCAGCTCAGCAAGGTCGTAGGTGTGATTCTTCTTGACTATCTTCCATGCCTGGTCCACGACTGTGTAGGGAACATTATCGAGTCAGATTGACTAATAGAACTTGTGTGAAATCACTCTCACTCCAAAGTCAAGTTCTAAATCTTTAATTATAGAGATATTCATACCTCTACTGTTCTAGATAGCTCCATTGTTAGCTGCTATCTCTTCTTTCTTTTGATCTCTCATTGTTCATTTACCACTGATAATAGGATATCCAGTAACTTGATGAATAATATCTTTTGTGATTCTCACTGGTGCATTGTCCAGCCACAAATGCATATTATGAACTCAGCTTAGGACAACCTTAATCCATTCATCCTTGAAGTCTAGCGGAAAATCTAGGGCACAAGTTAACCCTTTGTCGGCTAAATGCTTGAATTCATCTTTCAAAATTCCATTTTCACATAACTTGTCATAGGATTTTCTCAATTTGTTATCACCCACTTTGCCAATTTTAACCATGTAGCAAGATCTAACATCGTAGATCATAAGTACCTTTGGTGGGATTGATGAGATGGCTCCATTTAGATCACTTAGAATTGCACTTTCAGGAATGGGTCAAAAGTTAGGTGGTGCACATGCATCACTCCTAACTAACTTAATTTGATTCAGATCCTCCTCCATTCCTTTGGCTGGTACGGAATAAATTGTAGCCATAATATCTGAAATTAGGGTTCAAGAATGAAGAATATGGTACCTCAGCAAGTAACACTTCACATTGTTAAACTTAGGGTTACTGACCTCACGCTGACAAAATTATCGAAACAAACTTTACTAAGATCAATTCTGCAACTTCTTCGGTCGCTCTGTAAATTCTAAAAATCACAAGGTAAAATGAAAAAAATAGATTGTTCATCCTTATATTGACTCGAAAGGTAAAGATAGGTAAGAAATAAATATTCTTCACATTAGGTTAGTGCATGCCAGCTGCCATTGTCCGACAAACACAACTTGCATACCACTCGGCTTACCATACTCGGCCATCACACAACTTACTCGGCCAACCAACTTGGCACCTATAGTGCAGATAACTCTTCTCAGCACTTGTCACAAACATGGCCTAGTGCATCTTTACATATGTAGCTATGGACTTTGGCACATTTACATATTAGGAACTGATGTAAGATTTGAAATTTAAATGCAGTTCCTTACATACCTCTATTGCTCAGTTAGAGATGGTGTGATCACCTGATCCATTGGATTGGGTGACCTCGGCTTCAATAGATTCACTGTTGCTCAGTTTTTTTTTCCTTACCCATGTCTAGTTCATCTGTGCTCTTATTTCTTCAACAGTAGGAGTAGGAACTCTTTTCCTACACTCTCTCTTAGGGTGACCTATCTTCAAACAAATAAAATAGACTAAACTTCCATTCATCCAACTCTTAGATTTCCCTTTGAAATGTGTCTTTAAGCAATCTTCAGGTGCATGTCCATATTCTTCACAGTAATGACAACATGCCCTATATTATAATCTCAGTTGTAAATGTTTCCTTTCCTAGATTCTTTTGTTTGTGTCTTTGATGTCCATTGTTGTTTAGCATTGGATCTACAATCTTGTGCTCTATGACCATGTTTCTGACACTTGTAACAATAACCATTAAATCTTGGTTGGGGGGGTGAATCACTTGCTTCAGCCCAACATTCATGTGCTTTATGTCCAAATTTCTTGCAATTAAAACAGTAACCATTAAACTTAGGTTTAGGATTAGACTTACCTTTCTTGCTTCGAAAAATGTTTTCTATATGACCTAGTTTTCCATAGTGGTGGCAAACAGGCTTGTGCTTTGTCTTTGCATTCCTCCTTTCACCATTCTTAGATGATTTTCCTTTCTCAGTAGATTTCTTTGGTTCAGTGTGACCTAATCTAGAAGAATCCTTTGACCTCCTTGATGCTTCCATCAAATTCTCAAAATGAGTCAAAGCTTCATTAGGTTTATTCAACCTTTCATTCAGTTGCTTCTCAGATCTCAAACCATCTTTCGATTGATTGTTTTCGGATCTCAGATTTATCATTTCCATATCTTTCCTACTAATCTCATGATTTGCAAGTAGCATTTGATTTTCCATGTCAACTTGATTGATTGTAATCATTTGAACATCATGTGTCCTTTCATCAAGTCTAATAGTTATCACTCTTTTATCTTCTTCTGCCATAGCTTTATCATCTTCAGCTTTCTTCTTTTGTTCCACTACTTCACATAGTCTTACTGTCTGCATTTCTTGTTCTCTTTTCAAGTTTCTGACTTCTTCACACACTACATTGTTCTTTTCCAGTAGATCTACAATTGTTGTGTTGCTCTCAGTAGAATCTCCATTCTGAAATAGATTTGCAGTGTCATCTTCCTGGTAATGAGTATCATTCATTTTTTTGGCCAAATATTTCCTAGCTGTTAATGATTTCTTCAATTCCTATCTTGCTATCTCAAGCTGATGTACACATCTCGATCTTCTGATTCTCAATGACTTTACCCAACTTGTAAACCTCCATCTCAAGATCTGTACTCACAAGATCATTAAAATATTTTGTAGGTGAACTGTGCTCTGATACCAATTGTTGGAAGTACAATAATGGGGAAAGAAAGATACTGAGAGGGGGGCTAAATTAGATCTTAAAACTTACCCACTTAAAACAAATTGATTCACATTTATACATATATGAATTTAACCTAACATCAGATAGCATCAATAACATGAAATATGTAACTCATAACACAGAATTTTGGTAACCCAGAAACCCAAATAGGTAAAACTAGGGTGGGGATGACACCCAAAAAATATTCACTACTACAACAATAAAGTGTGCATGTTAGGCCTACAAGAGTTTGATTGCAACATGCAATCTAGCTGGTTAAAGGTATGTTTGGTTAAGAACTAAAGATCATTACAATCTACTTTGTTAAAGGATTTCAACTTATAGTAAAGTAAGCACTCTGCTAAGAGATTTAAAATGGTCTGCTAGAACCACTTTATTAAGAGATTTCACCTGATACACCTGTTAGAATATTTCAAATAGTGATCCTTCATTATGCACTCAGATGCTGATGATGTGTCTTCTCTTTACAATACCTTCTGTGATCTCTCAATCTGATATGTCTTTACTCTGCTTTTCACTACTCTGTCATTCTTCTTGATCTAGGCTTCTTCTCAAAATGACTTACTGTTCATCTCTCATGAACAAAAACCCTTCTTTGTATATCTCACACTCACACACTTGTTTTCTAGGGTTAGAAACAATCTTATATGTCTTTTAGGATCTGGCAGCGAGATGTACATCAATGATCAAGATCTATTGTTTATGCCTCCAATGCATTCTGATTTTCTGATTGGCTCCATGCCATGCATAGTATAAAAAAATTAAATACGTAATTAACTCAATAGACAAATATTAAATGCGTACAAATATTGGCACAAATCTCATACAAGTCGGCCTAAACCATTTACATCAAAGTTTGAATCAATCCTGACATGTATGTAAAAACTATTATGATCAACACTTAACATCTCTGTCACTCGACACTTAATATTCTACTCAGCTCGGCATGATGTAACTCAGCAACCGAAAACTTTCTCGGCAATGTTACTCAGCCTTGAATGTTTAGCTCGGCCATAGTGATAACCAACTAAAACTACCTAAGTCAATGACTAAGTGTAGGTCACTAATCATCAACAAAACTTAGGGATTAACAGAGAGAAGATGAGAATGTCAGAACATTTGCACAAAGAATTAGTGAGGTAGTTAGTGGTATTAGGAACTCTAGAGGTACTTACAGTGAGGAAGAGGTAATTGCAAAGATTCTTAGATCTTTGACACCTGCATATAGAACCAAAGTACAGGCTATAGAGGAGATCATACCTTTGACACCGAACTTCACTAGAGAGATGCTGATTGGTAAGCTTACTACATACGAGGCCATAGAATTGGGAGATACTTTTCCTAAGGTTAGATTCAACATTCAAGGCAACTGTGCACAAGAAAAAGAAGACCTTATTTGGAAATGCAAGGAGTAGTGAACTAAGAGAAGAAATTGGAGCTTATGCTGATGAATGGGAATAGATACACGAAGAAGAAAGAAAGATAGATGAAATTGTGGCACTGATTACTAGAAGAGAAAAGAGAGGTAAGGATAAATTTGAAGGAAAATTACCTTGAAATGTTTTTCATGTAATAAGATTGGTCATTTTTCATCTAGATGTCCTACAAGAATCCCAAAGAACAAACCTAAGTTTTTCAAGTCTAAGTTCTCAAAAGATAAGGAATGTTATTATGCTAGTGAGGGAATATCTAATGATGAGGATGATAAATTTGATGAGATTGGATTCATTTCTATTAAAGATGATGTACCTATGCATGAGGAGAAATCCCTAGTATCTCGAGTTGAAAAGAAATCTAAATGGGTTATAGATAGTGGATGTTCACACCATATGACTGGAGATAGGAATAAGTTTGTGAGTTTGAAGAAACATGATGGTGGTGTTGTCAGATTTGGTGATAATACTCCTAAACTTATTATTGGAGTTGGATCTATTTCTTTGGATGGAAAGACTAACACTGACAATGTATTACTTGTTGATGGACTTAAACATAACTTGTTGAGTGTTAGACAGCTAGTGAACAAGGGTTATCAGCTGAATATCTTTAATGGGAAATGTTCTATCAAGAGTAAGACAGGAGACTTGATAGCATATGATTCTAAATCCAGAGGTAATGTATTTGAACTTAACACATCTGAATCTACTTGTTTTATTGCTAAAATTGATGACAGTTGGTTATGGCACAGAAGATTTTGTCATGATAATTTTCATAACATTGTGAAGGCAAGTATGACAAAAGCAGTAAGAGATCTACCTAGAATTGTGAAGCCATCTAAGACTGGTTAGAGAATGTTTCATGGGGAAACAAACTAGAAGCACTTTCAAGAGCAAGCCCTATACTGCAAAAGGAAAGTTGGATCTAGTGCATACAAATCTGTGTGGTCCTACAAGAACAAGATCATACTATGGTGAAAGGTATTTTATACTTTTTGTTGATGACTTTTCTAGAATGATGTGGGTTACGTATCTGAGAGAGAAATTAGAGGCATTTGAAAAATTCAAGATATTCAAGGCAAAAGTTGAGAATAAATCTAGTTTAAAGATGAAATGTTTGAGATCAAACAGAATGAGGAGAGTTTACTTCAGAACTATTCAATACATACTGTGAAGAGAATGGAATACACAAATAGACTTTAGCCCCTAGAACTCCACAACAGAATGGGATAACAGAGCAAAGAAATAGAACTATATTAGATGCTGCAAGGACTATGTTGCTGGAAGGAAATGTATCACATGTCCACTTGAGAGAAGAAGTTGGGACTACTGTGTACACCTTATGAATTATGGTTTGATCATATACATACTATGAAATACTTTAGAATATTTGGAAGTAAATTTTATATTAGAAGAGATGATGAGATTGGAAAATTTGATGCTAGAAGTGATGAAGGAATATTTCTTGGTTATTCTACTAAAAGAAAAGCATACAAATGTTTTAATCTGAGATTAAGAAAGTTGATTGAAAGTGCCAATGTGAAGATAGATGAAAAGTTCCAAATTCAAGAAAGAATGTATAAGTGTGATCAGATTACATAAATAAAAGAAGTTACTACAGAACCTAAAGAACCTTTGATGATTGAGAATAAACCTCTGATGACTGAAAATGAAGATGAACAGATTGAAGATACTGAGCCACAGAAGACACCAAGGTATGTCAAGAAGAACCATCCAGAAGATTAGATTATTGGTGATACAGGTAAAGGTATAATGACTAGATCTAAGGCTAGAGAAGAGATTTGTTTGATTTCTCAAGTTGAACCAAAGACTACTGATGAAGCATGGAGAGATGAATCTTGGACTAAAGCTATGGAAGAAGAACTTGAGCAGATTAAGAAGAACAATACTTGGGAATTGGTTCCAAGACCTAAGAACAAAAATGTGATTGGCACTAAATGGGTTTTCAGAAACA
>MU225795.1:2309187-2323980 GCA_018584345.1 Thuja plicata | reverse complement strand
GGACATGTGATAAAAGATTGCAAAGACCGACTGACAAACACAAGTACACATCCCAATGGAAATACCATTGATGACATCAAAAGAATGAGAAACAAGATGTGGGTAAAAGCCACAAACACTGAAGGTGTTGGAACAAGCAATGCAAATGGTGCCACCTCATCCAATGGATCTGGTGACATCACTACATCCAACTAGATTTCACAAGTATGGAACTGCATTATGAAAAGTTGCATTATACGTCGGTTCCATCATATATAGTTCATATTGTAACATTAGCATGAATAAAGATGCAATATATTGTTATTTGTTAAACTATTGAAAAGAAACCATCAGTTATTGGGCAAAATTTGCATCAGTGAACACACACAGAAAAGTTAGTTCTACTTACCGGAATGTATCGATCATTACACAAGCTAAGTGTAAACCAACGGATATCGGTGAATGTTGAATCAACAAAAGCTGTCTTCACAACCTCACCGACGAGCATCAGTGAAGTCTCCAAAACCACTAGCTACCTTGATGCTTGGCACAAACACCGGAGATGTTATGAATGTCTTTACCAATGAAATCAGTCTTCATAAACTGATGAGTTGGTAAGCATTAATGACAACTTAGGGTACAAAGAGGTTATAAAAGCCCGACGGGTAAACTCATTTTTGCACCCATGATTTTCAAGAAGACCAGAGCAGACCAAAGCGATTTAAGAGTAGATTGGAAAGTGACCCAGTAGAAATCATTATGACACAAAGCATTCACATTCACAGGCAATCACAAAGAATCTGTAAGTAATCATACTCACCGATCACACTGTTTCTATTTACAAAAAGCCCTAAATTGCAAACAAGATAGCATCGAATTCTAGCGTAGAGAAAATTAAGGAGGATAAGAAGAAACCCTTCAAGCTTGTTAGCAGAGGTGCATGTGTTGAACCTAAATACAAGCTTCACCCTGAAATAGCTTCACAACCTGACGATTCTGGAGCATTCTCCCGAATCCCACCTAGGGTTTTACTAGTAGAGGACATAAGGTCCTACATTCATTGCAAGATCTCAGAGATAGGAGATCTAGACCTAGATAATGCCTATAGGGCACTATGTGATGATGCTGGAAAGCTCAAAGAAGAACACAAACACTTGGAAGTAAAGGGACTCAAAAATGCACTGCATTTTCCCAAGGTTTTCAAAACGAAGTGGATAAAGATTGTTCTTAGCAGAGTTCACGAAAATACTATATGGCTAAAAAAGAAAAAGGAAATAAAAAAGGATGTTATTTACATGGTTACTAGTTAGCCTACAACCGATAATCCACAGGCTCACAAATATCCATCTCTAGCAGAAGTTGAAAGACTAACTAGTCCAAAATAAGATAAAAGGGCACTAAAGGTCAACACCATTACCGACATAGAACTGAAGTTTGGAGCATGTGTTGTTGGATACAAGATCTTCTAAGAAAGAAGAATGAATCTCATATCTAGCACTACTATGAGCACAGCATACAAGATTATCAAACAGGGGAAGAAGATGGATCTAGCAGAGATCCTACTACATCAATTTGAGGAGAAAAGGATAAGAGAAAGAGTACTGGTTTCTCTTATGCCTCCTGAATCAACGAGACAAGAAATAAATGAAGTCATGGATAAATATGCAAAAAAATTCTCACCCAAATTGAGAGCTTATAAATTTCTTAAAGAGAAGCTTATAGAGCTTGAACAAGATACACATAAGATATGGAGTGAGATACTCAACCCTGATGAGGAAAGCAGTCATGAGAAGGAAACCATCACTAAAATTGATAACTCAACAGTTGAGTTAGATAGTGAAGAGGTACAAATAATAAGCCTAAAATAGACTGAAATTATAGATGAAGACTGGCCAAAGGATGGTGAAAATGATCAAGTACCAGCAAGCCACATCCACATCAACTTAGAGGATGAAGAAGTGACCAAAGAAGAATTGTCAATAAAAGGTAACTTAGATGTTGATATAAATGATGAATCATGGTTAGACAACATTGTCAATACCACTATAGGACAAGACCCTGCAGTAGGAATTCAAAAATATGAAGACATCAATGTTGCAAAGGGAAATACCGATGAATAGGACATAGCTATTGACACTGCAACAGTCAATACACTGAAAAACATGAATATATTAATAGATGCTATTGATATTCAGTTTAGTCATTATAAATCATCTAAGAAAGATGATGATATACCCAAGGATATGGGTACTGATGAAAACAAAGTTGCATCCAACACTCCCAAGGATACAGATAAAGAAATGAAGGATGCAACCGATGATCAGCAAGATGTATCAAAAGATCAAAACAAAGAGGCAGATGACAAAACTGATGATACTTTGAGAGAGATTGAGGAAAAAGAGAAAAGTGAAGGAGTCAAGCAGGATGAAGGGAGAAAACTCAAAGAAAACATATATGTTGATACACCCAAGGAAAATGAGGAGACTTCTTCATAAAACCAGCCGGTGGACTCATAATAGATACACAAGGACGCCTCATCTTCTTGACACTCACCCACCAAGTCAACCCAATCTCATGCTTTAAAGATGGTGGTACATAAATCAGCCACCTAGCCAAAGAAGAAGAAAAAGAAAGTAGTAAAGAAAGACATCTTGGCTGTCACATTGGATGAAATATTTAAAGTTCCAAACTGGGATATTACCACTTTGGACAGTGACAAACTTCAAGAGTTTGGAGTGCTATGTCAGAGAAAAGCCATTCAAAAGAAAATGATACAAGAACACAGAGAAAAAATGGCACTTGACAAGGCAAGAGACATTCTCCAACAACTTATTCTTGAAGTCAAACTTGAAGCAAATACTAGAGTTAAGGAACAAATTGTTGTTCTTACCTTCACCATCACATAGCAAAGTATAGATGCAGAGCAAGCCATGGAAGAACAAGTAGAGAAGAAATATTAGTACACGTTAATTTATAAAATCAGCCAAGAAGTGGCATTGAACAAGGTAAAGCTCTATGAACTCACTGATGAATTAGAGCCAATGATTGCTGAAGCAATCACCTTAGTTTAAAAGATGTGCACACTTGAGAATTTTGCAAAAGAAAATAGTGACAAATTAGCAAAAATAGATTCTAATGTCATAACCAGTGCACAAAGCCTAACCTCACATGCCAACAGTATAAAGGCACATCATGACATGGTCATAGAGGTGAACAGGCTAAGGTAGGAAATATGGGATGCTGAAACACAATTCAGAGGTGAGATTACCGAACTACAGGCACATATTCTTCCTAATCTTACCATTTTACAGTAGCATATTTCTGATGCAATAAATCTTATTGCAACCACTGAAATGTCTGTAGTAGACAACATCTATGATATACATGTAAGGATTTCACTGGAGCACATGGCTCTAGAAATGCTGAAGGAGAAATGGGAAAAGATGATGGAGGAGATCAAGTCCTCACATTCCCACCTTTTTGAAAAGCTGTAAGTACCTTTGCCTTTAAAATCAAAAAAGGAGGAAAGGAAATGTATATAGTTATGTACAATATATATATCAAAAAAAAAGGGGAAAAGAAAAGTACATAAGGATATGTATATATACTTACTTACACTTACCAGCAAATACATATGGGGAGTCATTCAAATGACTAAGGAAGGAGTATACATAGGTGTACATACTAATACACTCAGTATGTTGCACATATCATATTTTTGATACTAATGTCAAAGGGGGAGATTGATGAAATTATTTTTCCATTAGTAAACCTAGTGAAAAACATTGACAGAAATTACCGAAAGACTACAAAGATCACTGGCGGACTACAAGCATACCCAATAGAACACAGAGGTCATGAAAAATTCTAAGTATATAAGTGAAAAGCATCACCGGCAACCACAAGCATCACCGGTGACACAATTTTGAGAACAAAACCAATGGAATAGAAAAGGCATACTCGATGACCAGTTCAAGAAAGGAACACCGACTATCAAGCAAACCGACCATTAGAACCGACAATCAGTTAAAGAACCCGCAAAAAGTAGATCTAATTTTTACAGGATGGATAAAGCAATGTAATTCTATTTATACAGTTTTAATTTGTTTTAAATCATAACTTGAGGGCCAAGCAAGCCTTATGTAAATTTTTTAATGCATCCTAACAGATCTAAAACATATCTAACTAAAGATCAAGGTCAAGTTGTAAACCTTGGATCTAGAGTTAACTTGCAACGCATGAATTAAGAATTTAGCCAAAAACTAGTATAAATAGATGTTCAACTCAATTGTGAGTTAATGAATTCATTGTTGTTGATAGCCACGAAGAGCGTCTAAGGAGCAAAAGGCAGAATTCATGCAAATTTCAGAAACAAATCACATCAGTTGTCAAGAACACACAGAGGCTACCGATGAGCAGATAAAGGTATTATTCAATCATGGAAGGATGATTACTTATATGTATGAAGCTTAATACGATTTGTTATCAGCAATTAAAGATTGCATACATCATCAGATCAAAGACTTATGTAGTTCCATTCTAACAAGTGCATCACATCTAAAATATTTTTGTAGAAGGTGGACTTAACCATTTTTTACAAATCTCTTAACAGAGTGCACACTTAATAGTGTTGCTAAAGCTTCAAACGAAGTAGATCTTAACAGGTCTCCACTGTAATACTCCTAACAGGGTAGGTCATCAGAAGTGACCAATTGTAAGACTTAACTGACCCCTTCTTATCTACATATAGTGAAGTCTTGTGGGTAAAAATCCCCACCACAGTTTTTACTTCCTAATAGGAGTTTTATGCAATATCATATCTTGTGTTATGTGTTATCTATTTTCATGAATGTTTTTGTTATGGTTACATACTAAAATAACTTATGATACGATTGCATATGCATAAAGAAAGATGAAAAGTTAGATAAGATAATTTAAAAACTGATGATTAAGGGTTAATGGGCTAACCAAGAAAAGTTTTAGAGGTATTGATTCACCCCTCCCCTCTCAGTACATCATTCCAATATAATTCCAACACCTTGGTCAAGAGAGACATAGAAAAATCCAAATCCACAAGAATACAGGCATAGTGTTGGAAAGTTGACTCCCATGGATTATATGACTTATCTTGTGTTTTCATTATGGCAACAAAGTCATATGAAGTTTTGACAGTAAACTATGAAGTGGAAATTGACTAAGTGCAGAAGATAGAACAGAACAGTGACTTGGAGTCGATCAGGGCATCAGCGCACATGTGTACGATCATCTCAGGTTATGTGCATTCAGACTTAAGCTCTATGGTGTGTTATTATGCTTTCCCTATACACACATGGTATAGAATGGAAGTACGGACAAGTTACAGAAAGAATAAGTACACCAGCAGTCCAGAATATAGAGTATGAAGCCAACTTCATTATTTTGATTAGCGTGTAATCTTTGGTTATGTAAAGGCTCTAAGTGCCTATTATAATAAGTTTTTAATCATGTATTAAACATTTTTGTAAACACACTTAAGCCAATTTGTGTGGAAGCATTCTGTATTATGTTTTTGGGCTGACTAAGGTCTTGTTTATAGTCACGTTTATCCAGGCATAAAGATATATATGTGTAATGCAAAGATACATTTGAAGTGTGAGCTCTTGGATAGTGAGTCCTCACCCCTAAAAGGGTTAATTGTAAAAGACTCCTTATAGGGTCATACCCTTAACCAGGTCATTGTACTCAGATTGTAAAGACTGCTTCTAACAGGGCAAAGGAACTTTAACAAGTTCATTATACTAGTACAATATCTGTGGGTACTAATTCCCACCGGGGTTTTCCTCTAATCAAGGTTTCCCCGTAATCATATCAAGTGTTATGTGTTCTTGTGTTAAGCTTCATTGGATGTATATTTTATTTATGTTTAAGTTGTTGAATTTGAATAATTAGCTAAACACTGATTCACCCCCCCCCCCTCTCAGTGTTTCCAACAATTGGTATCAGAGCTTGGTCCTCAGAGAGAAAATTTTAACCACTTGAGGAGATCATGGATTCAATAGAAGTCAAACATTTGAAAAAGAATCTTGAAGTAGCCCTTGAAGATCTAGACAGATCTGAGAAAGAAAATGAAGAACTTAAACTAAAATTTGATGGCTCACAAATGCTTATTAAGAAACTAAGGAAAGAACTAAAATATTGCTCCACCAATGATTTGAAACTGAATGAAGAGAACATGTCTCTGAAAGATAAGATAGAATAATTGAATGATCAGTTAACTAATAGCTTAACATCTATTGAAGAGAAGAACAAAGAAAACAAACAGTTGGATGAAGAACTCATGCAAGCCAATATGAAAATCTTGGAATTGGAAAATATCAAGAACAAAATTGAATCTGAATTATCAGGAGCAAAAGACAAGATTGATAAACTACACACAAGCTCTGATCTAATTCAATCATAGCTCTATGCACAAAATCTAAAAGGTGACACCACTGGTATGGGATACAGTTTAGCTCAAATTGAAATCAACTCATTACAAGAAAGAAAGAAAGCTCTAACAGAATCTTCAGAAGAAAAGAAAATTGAAAATCATGAAGAGACCAAAGCAGAATCACCAAAAGATAAGCACAAGGCAGTCAACCATAATTTTTATGCCTGTAACATGCATGGACAGTTGGAAAGAGATTGTAAAAATATAAGACCCTTCAATGGTTACTGTTACTCCTGTAATAAGTTTGGTCATAGGACTATTCATTGCAGAAAAATTCAAAGAAGTCAGCCACAAATGACTCAAAGGAATCAAACTCAATTCAATCAGAGAAATCAACCTCAAATAAACTTGTAGAACATTACATGTCAGATATGTAACTACAATGGACACATAGCTAAGCAATGCAGCATGATGAATAACAACACCAGACCTCCTTTCATCTGTCACTCATGTGGAAAAGTTGGACATATCTCAAGGTTTTGCAGATCAAGAACAAAAGGACAAGAGAATCCCAAGAAGTATTTGTTTGAAGAATCAGGAGAAGTCAACTTTGTGGAAGCCAAAGCTAACTCAGATAAAATATGGGTTGAAGTAAAGAATGATAATGAAGAGAACAATGTAGCAGATGCATCCTCAGTGGATGAACCTTCTACTTCTGAATAGTTGACCCTCATGGTCTTAGGGGGAGCTATTCTAGCTCTGAACCCCTGTGTGGCTGGTATACTCATCTCTAAGTATGCGCCTATGGATTCATGCATGTAATCACAAATTAAGGTGTATGCATTCATGCATTGCCTTTATTTCGTTCAGAACAAAGTTTGAAATTCTCTCTGTAAACCGCTTTACAACAACAAGTATTAAATGCAATTGATCTTTATATAAATTGGAAAAAGAAATTAAAAACTTCAATTTGCATTTGAGATTGAAGCATTCAGAAAGCAGATAGGAATTGAGCATCAAAGCACTATAGCTTGAAGGATTAGTTGGTTTGTGAAAAGATTACGTTTGGAAAAGAACCCTAGCAGTCACATCATTTCAGAATCATCGTGAAACCCTACTTAACCTAGTTGCAAGTAAGTATGGCAACCCCTATTGTATTCAAAATTGCTGAGAGGAAGAGATTTGTTTTTAAGAAGCATCCATTCAAGTCCATACTGGATGATGTCAAAGGGTCATTCTCTAGGAAACCGCTTGGAGTCGTACATGTAGAAGACATCCATGCATATGTTTATTGCAAGAAGGAAACAGTTGGAGATAATATCATTGCATCTCTCATGGGTTCTATGATGAAACTAGATTATACATTCAAGGATGAATACGTGCATCTCACTGATAACCCTATCTTTGATTATTCCAATGCGCATGAGTTCTATGAGCCAGAATGGGTAAATATATTACTGAGCGGGATACATGATGATCTATACTGGATAGGTGAGGTTCCCGACTACATCACTACTGATCTAATTCATGAGATGACTAGACTTCACAAGATTGGACTAGTTCTTCCAATTGGTAAAGATGTTAAGAAACAAGTTGAGCAGGCATGCTTATCCAGGAGTGATAGGCATGGTATGACAGTT
Source organism: Thuja plicata (assembly GCA_018584345.1). NCBI lineage: Eukaryota > Viridiplantae > Streptophyta > Pinopsida > Cupressales > Cupressaceae > Thuja > Thuja plicata. The sequence continues at coordinate 2,315,952 of MU225795.1, read as the reverse complement.
GATCCCATCAAGGAAGATGACATAAAGCTAGTTACCATGATACTAGGTTATAAATTCTAGCACGCAAAAAAAATAAACAGTGTATCCATAGCTACTATCTTAGCAACAATAAAAATGGTGAATGATAATACTCAGTACAACCTATGTGAGATATTGCATGCTCAATTGATTGACAACATTCGAGCTATCAAGCATGACAAGAGCAATATATTCAGGTTTGGCTAACTGATCATATATCTCTACTTCCACATAGTTGGGAAGGTCACAAATCTCTACCTAGACAAAAGCAAACCCACTATGTCACAAATGTCACTAAAATCCACATCAGAGAGTAGTGTGAAGGATTCTATGGACATGGACATCAAGACATTTAGAATCAAGATGCAGAAGAGGTTTAGGATACCCGAGAAAATAGTTGAGAAGTACAAAGACACCATATGCTTCATGATGGAGACTAACTGTACTTGCATGGAGGTAGTTGAGTCTAGGACAAAATGGATTCACCCTCTTGGTTATGACGTCGAAGAACATGTTCTGGAAGGTTATGCACAAGTCCTCTTATCTGCGCCCAAGGATCCCAATGAGCCTAGATGGGGCACTTACAGAGAAAAGACAAATCAAGTTGATTTTTTCTTATACAGTGTGGAGAACAAAAGGAAGGCATCTAGGATTACCTCAAATATCCTAGAAGTTCATGGTGTTACATAAGAAGATCTTGACAAAGCTAGAGAAGCTAAGATAGCCAAAGAACTTGAGAAGACTTCATAGAAGTAAAAACAAAAAGAGATGATGATATTCCCAAGAAGAAGAAGAAGAAATCAAATGAAGATACATCTACGCCATCAACCACCATTGATCTGGATGCATCTCCACCATCAGTACCTAGCAAGAATTCTAGAGGAAGGAAGCAAGCGCCCACTAGTCATCCATCCTCAAGAACTACAAGGAGCAAGGTAAAGAACACACAAGCTCCTCCTGAGGTAGGTTTCAGACCTAGTCTTAATGTCTTAAGGAACATAATTGTCAATGAAGGAAGACTAGAGTCTCTCAAGAGTGTATATGACAAATATCAAGAGATAGACAAATCAGAGATTCATTCTATGATCATCTCTCATATGATTAAGTTCAAAAGTACTATATTGGAACTCAAGACTATCATACCAGAAAAGGTATGGAACATACTAGATATGTTAAAGAGGCAAGCAATTGAAGAAGATATGAGGATAAGAGAAGAAACATTGGATAGTCTTCTCCTGGTGTGCTCGCATGATGAGAAATTCATTTTGTTGGACTTAGTAAAGCCGCACCTAAGAACCAAAACAAGAATTATTCATATAATGAACAAGGAGTATGATCTAATCGGTGAAGAGACTCATAAAGCATTTGAGTGGGTATTTCTGGATAGACATATGTATCCATCAATGGCGCCCATAGCTAAGGCAACTCCAGTTCCTCCTAAACAGGTTGCAGAACCAATAATTCAGAATGCACCTAAGATAGGTCCACAGGTTTTAGCGCCCTCAGTCTCAATAGCCTTTAATATAGAAAAAGATTCAGGGGATACTATAGTGATTGATGATACCAAGATATCTATGACCACTTCTGATAATGATATGGATAAAGTTGAAAAAACATTTGTGAACTTGGAAGAGACAGAGAAGGCATGCACTGATGATACATCTTTGCAACAAGATAAAGTTCCCTCTATAGATTCAATAGACTTGAACAAAGAGGAAGATAATCAAAACAATGAGACACCAGTCATGGAGATCCCAGTCAAAAGTGAATGCATGGATACTAGTCAGAATACCATATTCAAACCATCCATTCAACTATCTACCTCATTGTTGTCAAGCTTAACTCCTAACTCAGCTAGTCTAAATGCTTGGGGAAAAGAAGACCTAATTAAGATTATTTTCCTAGCCATGGAAAAAGCCAAAGAGAAATAGGTTATGAGGAATCCTCTCTTCTTGGAATCAGTAAATATTCTGAATGACCTAGTACCTGCAGACAAGAAAGTAGCAAAAATCTAGTTAGTTGATGATGTAGACAGTATACTAATGAGCTTCAAAGCACATTTTAGTAGCTTAGTAGACTCAGCTAATATAATTGTAGAAGATGAGTACAAAAAGGAAAGGTTTAATGAACTAGTAAAGAATTTTTCCTTAGATTTAAAATCATTGAAGATTGGTCAGTCTATGTTGAAAGAGTTGGCAGCTAAAGGCAGAAATGTAGTAGACAACTGCATGGATAGGGTGAAATTGACCTTGGAACATATCAAGAAGATAGAGGAGGAAAACATCTTGGTTTATAGTGTTAGGAAATCAATCAAGACATCCACGCAAGACATGAACATCTGCAACATTATCTATCAAGGTCAGCTTGACAAGACAAAAAAAGCTAAAATGGAGATCAATAAGATAAGGACCCGACAGACTCAGTTGAGAAATGCACTTGCACCCTCCTTTGCAGTTTTGGATGAGAACATCAAACAGATTGATGCCACTATTGTCACATATGATCAAGGTCTCTGCATGGACCTGATAAAAATGGAGAATCTCACTTATGCTATATGCGCCCATCTCTAGACAGTTGATGCAATGAAGGCATTCTGGCAGCAAGAGATAAAGAATCTTCAGGTTGTATATCCAGATGTATATATGGAGTAAGTATCTAGAGACTTACAATTTTGACACATTTTTCATTAATGTCAAAGGGGGAGTAATATACAAGGAATATGTGTATAGTATAAAGAATAAGAATATATAGTTTTTGGGTGTTAGTCAATTTTGAGTAACTTGGCCACATTATTTTTTTTCCATTAATGAAAAAGGGGGAGATTGTTAGCAAGTTGACTCCCAAGGATTATATGGCTTATTTTGTGTTGTCATTATGGCAACAAAATCATATGAAGTTTTGACAGTAAACTATGAAGTGGAAATTGACTAAGTGTAGAAGACAGAACAAAACAATGACTTGTAGTCGATCAGGGCATCAATGCACGTGTGTACAATCATCTCAGGTTATGCACGTTTAGACTTAAGCTCTATGGCATGTTATTATGCTTACCCTATACACACATGGTATGGAATGGAAGTACAGACAAGTTACAGAAAGAACAAGTACACCAGTAGTCCAGAATACAGAGTGTGAAGCCGACTTCATTATTTTGATTAGAGTGTAATCTTTGGTTATGTAAAGGCTAAGCACCTATTGTAATAAGTTTGTAATCATGTATTAAACATTTTTGTAAACACGCTTAAGCCAATTTGTTTGGAAGCATTGTGTATTATGTTTTTGGGCTGACTAAGGTCTTGTTTATAGTCATGTTTATTTAGGCATAAAGATATATATATGTAATGCAAAGATACATTTGAAGTGTTGTCAAAATAGTCTGAGAAGATGTATAGCAGAGCAGTATGAAGATATCAGTATGAGATAGAGCCCTTAAAGAATTTAAGAGCATAAGCACATAACTAGAATTGATCAGACATTTGTGTCACATACAACAATTCATTTTTGGATATAGTGCATATCTATTCTCAAGAGGTTGTAGCCTTCTTTCTTTTTGAGCAGTGAGCTCTTGGGTAGTGAGTCCTCACCCCTAATAGGGTTAATTGTAAAAGAATCCTAACAAGGTTAGACCCTTAACCAGGTCATTGTACTAATATTGTAAAGACTGCTTCTAACAGGGCAAAAGAACTTTAACATGTTCATTATACTAGTACAATATTTGTGGGTACTAATTCCCACTAAGGTTTTCCTCTAATCAAGGTTTCCCCATAATCATATCAAGTGTTATGTGTTCTTGTGTTAAGCGTCATTGGACGTATATTTGATTTATGTTTAAGTTTCTGAATTTGAATAATTAGCTAAACACTGATTCACCACCCCCCCCCTCTCAGTGTTTCCAACAAATAGGTGGTTTGAGAGAACATTATAGTGGCCTAAACCACTATTATGAAAAATCTTGAGGACTAACCAATTCCAATGTAGCAAGAATTATACCAAAAATGGAGAGGAACATTTGAGAGGTGAATCCAAGCTCACAAGTAATTAAAAGACTCAATGAGAGGGTTAAATGAGGAAACTCAAATTTTTAGTGAGAGCATGTTGACCCTAGAATCCAGAATGGGCAATAAAATATTGTTTCAATCAAAGAATGAATCAAAGGTCACCGCAATTAAAAATTTCACACAAAGGTAAATTTATATTTTCCTTTACATAATGTAATCTCTTATGGTAGATCATGAAGTGTGATAATATTTCTTCTTTCCTAATAATGAGTCATAAAGTTTGATTCAAATCATCAATGGTAACAAAACTTATACAATTGCTTCATAGTTATAGTTAAACGAATAAGAATCCCCACTAATTATCTAAATAATGTGTAATTTATGTCTCTAAATGTTTAGACGTACATAATTCCATCCCCACTTCAATGGATGTGGCAGTACTTTTTCTTTGCACCTTATATTTTACCACCAAATCAGGCATTGCGACGGTGTGAAATGTTGTCAAAAAAAATATTTTGAGTTTTATTTTGTTTCAAGAATAGTTTAACATTCTCTACTTAACAAGGCCAACCACGTGAAGGTGGAAGCTCATCTGGACCCTCTTACAAGTCTCTTATGACCCTTTACAACACTTTAAGATCTCTAAGATGTATTATTAGGGATCGTAAAGGGTCATAAAGGGCCATAAAGGATCCTGGGACACAACAGCTGAGAAACATAAATGTAGGCATCATGGTCACAATTGTTTGGAGACACAACATACTTGAGTGGTATACCCAGATGATGCAATGCAACCACTACTCCTCCAATTCAAAGTTGGCACTGTAGGATACCACTCAATTATGGGTATACCACTCAATTATGTTGTGTCTCCAAACAATTATGACCATGATATCTACATTTATGTTTCTCAGTTGTTGTGATATCTACATTTATTTTTCCCAGCTAGCATGTTTATGTGCATGTTCTTTATGTGTTTGGTTTCTCTCCCTCGCATCCAAAATAATATTTTCCCACTCTGAATCGAGAATGCATGTGCAAATGCATATAATATATAGTCTTACAAGGCCCAGATGGACAAAAATTCAATGTACAATTCTGGTATTGAATAGATAAAGTGGAACTAGAATTTCAACAAGGCTGGGAAAAGTTTGTGCATAATTATGAACTTTTTCTAAAATTCTGATTTCAGTTTATCTTTACAAGACCATAAATGTACCATTGAATTTCTGCCCATCTAGGCCTTAAAATTACCAATTTATACTTTCAGAATTAGCTCACTCCATTGCAGGGAACAAAGAGAATCCCTAGTGATTTAACATCATTGATGTGCAAGGAAATAGAAAATTATCAGAAGCAAATCTCATAAGATAGTATTTAGATTAAATGCATTGATATACAAAATACCCCAAAAAATGATAAAGAAAGGTAATTTGCTTAATCACGTCACTAATTAGTGCATGTCTAAATATTGGTGTCTTTCAAGTGATTTTATTCTAGTCATGCCCACTACTAGAAATGAGAACAGTCTTAACTAGTGAGGTTGTTTAAGCATATAGACATTAAATACACTCTTTTAGAATGAAATTTCTCTTAACAAAAGATCAAAGATATAAGTAGGACATATAAAACAAGGTGAATAAGAGTAGTTAGATATTCACACTAAAACCAAAAATGCCATTAATATGAAACCCAAAGCATATTAGTGGATAAAGTGCAGATTTCAACCCAAAACAATCGTTAAAATATGCCAAACATCTGGCATAATTATGCATTTCATTCATGTCATTGATATTCTTCTTCATCCATCTCATCATCGGGATCATTGTCATCGATGACATCATCACCACCAATATGATCACCATCGTCACCATCAGCATTATCATCATCATCATCATCATCATCCTCCTCATCATCATTGTGATCAATAGCAGCATCATCGTCATCTTCTTCTTCATATTCTTCTTCGACTAACTCTCAATTATGATAATCATCTACATCATCATCCACTTCTTCCTCTTCCTCAGTATCTTCTTCTTCCATCACATTATACTTTATCGGCCGTCCTCTTGGATCATGTCTAACAACAAATGATGAACCCGGTTTATGTGGAACCTCTGAGTAAAATACCTGCTCACATTGGCTTGGAAGAACATAGGGCTCTTCCCCAACTGGCTCAAACAACCTTGTATTAATAATTGGAAATCAACTGTCATGTTCAATAACAATTCTATTAGGATCATTTTGATTGAGACATAGTCTGTACCATTTCACGATGAAGAGAACTAATTTGAAGGAGTTAAAGTCACATTCCAGTATATCAACCAAAATACCATAGCATCAATTTTGTAACTCTCGAGGATGTAAGTCATTTCTAGATGAAATATTGGTCACCGGGAAGACTGCACTTATCCCAGAATCACAAGTTCTCTTTGTGTCATCCAACTTTTTGATGCAAAATTTATAACCATTGCAGAAAATAGCCTTGTGGTGTTTCACCTACAATAATGTAAAACATGTATAAATTATTGCATCACGAGTTGAAAACATATGGTTGATTAACAAATTTATAAGTACGTGGCGATCTCTTAAACCATATGCTAAATCTATTTCATTTTGTGCAACATTGGGATCTCCATTACGATGAGCTTGTATAACTAATGAAGACACAGATTCCCATTTTAATCTATGACCATAATGTTGACATCGTTCAATCCAGACCGTCATCCAATCTTGATTGTTTGCAATA
>MU225795.1:2272442-2289707 GCA_018584345.1 Thuja plicata | reverse complement strand
GAGATAAGTTACTAAATTTTTCTTTCTAATAGATAAGAGAAATGTTTATGGACCAAAGTCTATCTAGTGGAACTTGGAACATAAGGGAAAGAAAATTGCACTATTATAAGGCTTCTCTACCAAAAATCAGCCCTAACTTCACATCAAATGCTTTAAATATATCTTATGTAACGGTCAGCAACTGGATTGGGCTACTCTTTGCATGAGGTACCATATGCCTCAATCGAATTGGAGTACTTATACTAAGCTTGTATGGTTTTTAAATTTCCTATCACCTATGTTGGGAAATAGAAACATTTCAAGGACTTTAAAATGGATTGATGGATCCCTTTTGTGCAAAACTAAAGCTAAATACATATACAAAACTCTTTCTAACAACTTTATTATATTTGAGCATACTAATAGATCTTGGAATATTAATGTTGAGAATAAAATATTACAAAAATACTTTCAGAAACTAAAATTATAATATTATGGACTAACATTTTGGAAACTAAAAAGACTTGTTTCAGGTGGTTAATGATCCTCGAAAGGATGTCATATAAATGCATGGTTTTAATTCTTATTTGTGCTTTATATGCAGGAAAACTAATATCATTTGACACATTTTTTTTATTGTCTCTTTTCTAAAGATACTTGCTATATGATTTGTAATGGATTCCATGTTTGGTGTAACAATTATAACAATATTTGTATTGAGATTTTTTTGGCTATGTTGGAGGCTTGAAAAATACGCATAGCTTATTTTGGCTTTCTTTTACTACTGAATATTTATGGCACATCTGGAAAGTAAGAAATAATGAGATCTTTAATAGGGTAAGAAAAAAGCTTACTAAGTCATATAAGAGACACACACTTTGATATTGCCTCACAAGTCATAGTAATAATAGAGATATCAAATGCCAAATTTATTAGGTTACTAGTCAGGGATAGAATTGTGACATTGACTTGGCAAGAGATGAGATATGGACATGCATGGTTAATTGACATGTTCAAAAGAAAAATGATTAGTAGATGGATTAGGTTTTGCAACGCTGGCAAAATAATCAAAATGTTGTGACTCACCTATGTATCTTTCTAAATCTTAATGCAGGTGATCATCATATTGACTAATATCAGCTAAAGGGATCTCTACCTCTAATGAAATCATGGTGTATGTTCTCATTAGGTCCTCAAATGAAAAAGTTGTAATATTCTCATCATAGACTAATATCAATCAAGCCATCTTAGGGTATACGCCACTAGTCAAGTAATATGCTCTTAACCAAAGGATATAAAATAAGACATACCTCAAATGGTGAGAACGTAGTGGCTTGTTGATGAGTACACGGTGGCTTGTTGATCTTATACTTGAAGTCACTGATAGAATGAAAAAATGAATTTTCAATACACTTCCACCGCAAATGAAATAATTTAAACATCAAAAAATTTAGAAATTACAAGTTGTTATACCCTAAACGTGAAGGAAACCAGCTGAATTGCAAACTCGAGGGTAACACTAGTGCTAACTAGTGATGAACGAGCTATTGGATTCTTTAGTTGTAACTGCTGGATTCAATACAACAAGAGCCCTCTTCGCACAATGGTATAGTTTACTAATTAGGGCCCTCTTCTGCTCGCATGCACAGATCGATCACAAATGAGCCTTTCTTTTTCTTTTATTTTTTGTTTATAATCAAGAGGGTGTCACAATTACGATGGTATTGTTTCTATTATGACAACATCATGGGTACTTGGAAAAAAGAATATAAAAGTCACACACAAACGGTAGCGCCATCACAAATTGGCGTCAAAATTTGACCCCAAATGTTTTAGTGATATGTGGTGAATATTTCCTCATACAAAAACTCTTCTACCTTATGATCCCGTGTGTGCTTCATGGATTTTACTTCAACCCATTTGGTCAGATAATCAGTACACACCAGGATGTAGGATTTCCCATTGGATAAAGGATCTATTGGACCAATGAAATCCATGCCCCATTTGTCAAATGGTGTTACCACTACTTGTGGATTTAAGGGAATTTCATCTGATCTTTTTGGCCGGCCCATCCTCTAACATTTGTCACATTTCCTTGTATAACTGGATGCACCCTTGTGAAGTGTGGGATAGTAGTAATCAGTTTTTAAGATCTTTAGGGTTGTCCTCTTTGCTACAAAGTGTCCTTCACATGGCTCATTATGAAAAGCATGGAGAATGTCATATGTCTCATCTTCTCACACACATCTCCTCATGACTTGGTCTAGACCAGTGTAGAATAGTGTGTTATCAATCCAAGATAATTGGAATCTTTTCTCTACAAGCATTCTACTGTCCTTATAAGAGAAATGTGTGGGCATTTTGTTAGCTGTAAGATAATTAGCTATATCAACATACCATGGATTTTTGAAAGCAATATTAAATAAATGCTCATCATGGAATGCATCACCTATCAGAGTAGTATCTCTATCGGCATGTTGGATTTTGGATAGATAATCAGCGACTACTTTTGCCTTCCCTGGATTGTCAATGATGGTTATGTCAAGTTCCTGCAAAAGAAGAAGCCATCTTGCTAACCTGTTTGTGATGGCAGGTTTGTTCATGAGATATTTAATTGATGCATGGTTAGTATGAATAAAGATGGGATAGCCTATTACATAATGGTAGAATTTGTTCAGAGCATAAACTACTGCTACTAATTCTTTTTCAGTCATTGCATAGTTTAACTATGGTCCATGTAAGCTCTTATTGATATAGTCAATTGCATTTTCAAGGTTACTAGACTTTTGTCCTAAGATAGCACCTATTGCATAGTCAAAAGCATCTGTATGTATGTGGAATGGAAAAGACCAGTCAGGGCCCCTAAGTACTGGTATAGTTGTCAAAAGTGACTTGAGCTACAGGAATAATTCATCACAGTCTTTTATCCTTGCAAACTCGACCTCTTTTGTAAGAAAATTATATAGAGGAATAGCTATTTGACTAAAATTTTGAATAAACCGCCTATAATAGCCAGCATGTCCTAAGAAAGATCTAACATATTTTTGCTTTGTAGGTGTAGGCAATGTGATAATTACCTCTATTTTTGTAGGGTCTACCTGGATTCCAGCCTCTAAGATGAAATGTCCCAGAACTACTCCTTCTTGCATCATCATAAAGCATTTCTCACTGTTGAGAGATGGGTTGTGTTCTAAACATCTAATCAGCACTTTTTCCAAGTTCTTTAGGGATTCCTCAAAGGTGACACCAAATTTAGTGAAGTCGTCCATGTATATTTCCATGCAATCATGTGATATGTCAGCAAAAATGTTGATTACAGCTCTCTGGAAAGTAGTTGGTGCATTAAATAAGGAAAATGGTAATACAAAATAAGAATATGTCCCCCAAGGGCATGTGAATATGGTCTTCTCCTAATCCTCTAGAGAAATGTTGATCTGGTCGTAACCGTTGTATCCGTCCAAAAAGGAGAAGTACTTCTTACCAACCAAAGTGTCCAAAACTTGATCAATAAACGGCAGGGGAAAATGGTTTTTCTTTATGGCATTGTTTAATTCTGTATAATCCACACATATTATCTATTTACCTCCCTTCTTAGGTACTATGACCAAAGGTCATACCCACTTTCTATTAGAGATTTGATATATGTAACCAGTATCCAGCAACTTTTGCAGCTCAGTTTTGACTGTTTCTCTCAAGGCTAGTTTTATTCTTCTCTGAGGCTGGCGGTGTGGTAAACTTCCTTCATTGATATAGATCCTATGTGTGCAGAGCTTTTGGTTTAGTCCTTCAATGTCTCCATAATCCCAAGAAAAGGCTTTTTCATGCTTACGTAGGATTTTGGTTAACAATGCCAATTGTGGTGGTGGCATCTTGTCGTTAACATGGAGATTGTGACCAGGGGAAAGTTCTTATCTCTATCATTAACACTTAAGGTATTGGGCTTGTAGCTACTTCACATGGCAGTAATTGATTGATTATATTAGGGCTTGCTAGAAAGACATAGTCCTCATAGGTACATAACTGGAAAACAAAGCTTTCAGAAATGTCTTTAGCTACTACACACTCATTGGTAAGAATACTATGTATCACATCATCTTCTTCTTTCATTTTCAAAAAAGATTGTCTATGTAGCATCATGAGATGAGAAACAAAACTCCCAAATTTAGCCAAATAAGATCTCTCAAATCTGGCTGGGGTTGGGCAGGAGGATATAGTGCTAGCTTCTTTATTGCTTGGCCATTTGAAATTGTCATGTTTCCTGATCTACTACTAATTTTGGCATCAGTGGTGGCTAACCAGGGTCTCCCTAGGATGACTGGATAGCCAACAAATTTTACTTTAGGTGATAATATGAGAACATCAGCAGGGTATTCCCATGAATCCAAGGTGACTACTATATCCTCAATGATACCATCTGGGGTGACATTTGAACTATCAACAAGTTGTAACACTCTTGGAGTGGTTCTCAAGCCCTCTATACTCAACCTATGCATTGTATCTTTGGTCATTACATTTATGGCTGCTCCCAAATCAACTAAAGCATTTTTCACAGACTTTCCATTGATTATCAAATCAACAACTGGGCTTCTAGGGTCATAATACTTTGGTATAACTACCTTTCCCAACATGATATCTACAAGTTGTCCTATAACATGGACTATTTGAGGGTCCTTTTTCTTTCATCCAGGATTTTTAAGGCATGCTTCCTTAATAGATTTTCCATAAAGAGGAACCTCTTTGATATCTTGGAATAGAGGAATTTGGATGTGCATGTTTTTCAGCTACTCAAGGAAATCAAATGGTGTTTCTTCTTGGGATATAGGTTTTTCCATGGTAAGCCTATGTGGAAAAGAAGGATTAACTGATGTGTGAACATCAGTTTTGTTGGATATATCAGTTGGTTGGACTATATTTTTCAACATAACTTCTGGAAGTGGTGTTGATGCTACAGGAATGTCTACAACTTCTATGATAATAAGATGTTCAGGTGCAGGCAGAGTGGTATCGGATCTAAAATGAATATTAGATATCTCTAGTGCATGGGCATGGTACTGTTGATTACCAGTAGTATACATTGTCTATTATTGTTTCTTGTTGTTAGGATTAGGCTATGGATGAGCATGTAATTGGGTTGGCTTTGGATTAGGACTTATGGTTGTAGGAGGCGACATTATTGTAGGTGGAGGCACTAGAGGTGGTAATTATGGATAACCATGATTTTGGTTAGGCCATTGTGGAGGCCCCCTCCATTGGTCACTTTTCTTCCAATTCCCCTATGGTGGTTGCCACTGATTCTGAGGCTGAGGTCACTAGTTATTTTTTTGGTTAGGCCACTGGTTATTCTATTGGTTAGGCCACTAGTTATTCCAAGCAGGTTGGGAGTAGTGAGAAGGATTTTGATAATTTTGGTTTTTCCATTGATTATTATAAGGATTGGAAAATTGCAAAGGATCTTGATTCATACCTTGTTTTGAATCCCATGGCCAATGTTGAGAAACAAAGAACACTTGCTCAACATCTCCTTCTATCTTCATGTACTCAGTAGGAAAATGTTGATTCTCTAGGTTCACCACCAACTTGCATCAACAATATTTCTTTTATTTATGGCAGTGAGGACAATACTTAGCTAACTGAGATTCAACATCTCAATGATTTTTCTTGGCATTCATAGTGTCCAGATGTGTAGAAAAATCATTAATGATGTCTTGTTTGAAATTTGCTAGCAGGTTAGATATCTCCAGCTTGGAAATGCCGAAACTGATCCCTTTAGTGGTTGTAGACCAAAATCCTCTGCCCTTATTTACAGTTGATCTTGAATAGTTGAGACACATTTTCTTGAGGTTATCCCAGGAAGATTGGGATATATCTCCTCCAGCCATGAGGTCCAATGCTTCCAGACAGCTATCATTTACCCCTCTTAAGAAGACTAGTTTCTATGAATCATCTGCCAGGACATGTTGGGGATTCTTCTACATGGTGTACAAGAAACATGAAACATAATCCTCCAAAGTTTCATCCTCCTTTTGTGACATTCAAAAAATTTCATCTCCTCTTGGGTCACCCCCTTGCAATACTCTTTGTATTTCTGCAGAAACAAATTTTGTAGCTCACCCCAGGTAGTTGTTGCATTAGCTCCTAAGCCCATGAACCATTGTAAGGAAGACTCCTTCAGCATTGTTGGAAACAACTTGATTTTTTGGGCATCAATGTTATAGTCAAAGCTACAATAGAGATTGTCAAACTCAAACAAAAAGGTGTCAGGATTGTTGGTTACTAGGCCATAGAACTTTGGAAGTGCGGCAGTGGGTATGTTTTTGAGATTAGAATTGTTTATAAGGCTTGGAAGAGGGAATGGAAAGGTAGGTTGTGCCATTATTAGAGGTATTTGGAAATGGAGTTGCTACTGGAAAGGAACGTTAGCTACAAGATTGTTAACAATAGGTGCATTTGGTCTAGAATAATCAAGAAAGCTGGCCAAAATTTTAGCAAAAGGTAAAAGGCCAACTATATCAAAAGTATCTGCTCTAGAGGAAGATGTTGCAAGAAATTTAGGACTTGCGTAAAAAAAAAGGTAACTCAACTTCTTCAACTTCTTCGTTCAGAATCGTAGACTCTCCTGGAAGAAATCTTCCATATTCATCTTGTCTTCTTCCTCTTCGATGCATGCAAGTGAATTCTTCACACTTGTGAAGAAAATTCAGGACTGCAAAACACTATCTAAAAAGAAGAAAACTATATAGAACTAAAAAATGACTCAATAAGGTTCTCAGCTTGACACCATCCCCGGCAATGGTGCCAAAAATGAACCGCCTCACAATAGGTGCTAGTAATCATGCCAAAGCCTCTCCTAGGGATAGTATATTAAAACTAAGGATTACTTTCCCCACCATGAGGTGAATTTAAATTGTCAACCCAGGGATGTATACTTGAAATGGGATAGCACGATATGTGCACTAAGTCTCTCAAAGAGTCATACTACTATGCTGTAGGAAGTTAAAATGCATGAAAGAAATCTTCACTATTGTTGCAGGAAAGTAAGCACACTTTACTCCTTAATAAAATTAATGTTGAAAACTGTAAACTCAACTTAAACCTATTCTTTCAATCCAGATCATCCACTATAACTATCCTTACAGGTGCTACAAGAACATTCACAAAGTATAATGCTGCAGGAAGAAACATTAAACTCCTATTCAAAATGCTGGAAATACTGAAAGTAAATCTACTCTAGTCTAATCTAATCCACCTCCCATGTGGCCCTTGGTTGGCTTCTGCTAACTACTAACATAGAAGATAAACCAAAATCACTTCATTATATTTTAGAAACTGATTACATAGGAACAATACATAAAACTGGAAAAGTAACTTGATGTGCAAGATGAAACAATGTATTCCCAAAAACTCTGAACTTACAAACTAACAGTCAAATCCCTATAAATAGAGTATTGACACATTCAAAATAGAAGGATAATTTCTGACTGAAATCACGTTCGAGAAGGAAAAGGGAACATAATAGCCCATGACATATGCAATAAAGTCTGGGCGACTGATTCAACAAGATAATGAGTGCAAAGGAAATATAGCAGAGCTATATTACTATATTCTCTGGAATGGTGGATCCTCCAATGTAGTTTCCATGTCTTTTGGTACCATGATGATTTCCCCCATCATAGCTAGACTTCAACGTTCTTCTTTTAATGTTGTCGACCACTCTCAAGCTGCTCCTTCTTCCTGGTAGGTTAGTTATCATGCGGAAACATGCATACAAGTAAACTTAATCCACATAAATCCAAATATTAGAACACACATTCTGATAGCCATATGAAATATTGTAATATATATAATATTAGAAAAACATGACATAACTATCTACCCATAGGTTTGACGGTTCTAACTATACTTTAACACAAGCTCAACTAGTTATAAGTCCACAAATGTCTTGGTAATACTTTAAAATAGAGTATTAAGATCAATATAAAATAGAGACAATAAATTGTATCATCAACTATGATGATACTTAGGTTAGAATTATATTATAACTCTTTTTATCCTAATGTAATTGACTATGTGATGATAATGTAGATCTGAGAGAAAATAATGAACTCCAAATACAATGATGATATATTTCTTTTGCTTGAGAAGACTTGATATGAATCTCTATTTGTAACTTGTAATAACACTTGTATATTTTTGTGTGTTCCAAGTTATTCTTTCAATGAGTATATATAACATAATGGGACATGTCTCCCTTAGGGATATGTCCCTACATGAACAAAGTTTAGGTAGAGAGATGTCTCTATGTAATACATGTCTCTTGCTAATAGTTTAACCATTCATTACCTACTACTAATACATATCATTGAATCTCTATTTTTAACTTGTAATAACTTGTAATATCATTTGAATCCTATTGTTTAACCCCAAGATAGTGGGGGAGGGAAAAGAGAGCTTTCTAGGGGGTGGAAGTATGCGGTGTTGGGAAAAGGGTCTCCTGATGCCCCTGATACTCCTGAATGTTCCGTAGGTGAGTTTGGCCTAGAGAATTTTGTCCCTCATCGGGTGGTCAAAGGCATTTATGACTCTCTTCAACTTGCTCTTGTGGGGAGGTTTGTCACTTTTAGGCCCACTATTGATATGGTGTGTAGGTTTTGTGCTTCCATATGGAAAGTTAAAGGGACCCTTTTTGTCTCGGC
The DNA here is from genome assembly GCA_018584345.1 of Thuja plicata. Taxonomy (NCBI): domain Eukaryota; kingdom Viridiplantae; phylum Streptophyta; class Pinopsida; order Cupressales; family Cupressaceae; genus Thuja; species Thuja plicata. Next base: position 2,281,035 of record MU225795.1, on the reverse strand, counting down.
AATGCCTGGGGGCTTGTTCCTTTTTAGATTTAACGCTTAGGCAGACTATACTTTTGGCTCCACAAGAAGCTAGTGCTATGGAAATCACACTCTACTCATGGAAATATTAAAGCCTGGTTTTAACCTGGACATGAAGCTTCAAAAATATGCGCTAGTGCGGGTCCATCTCCCAGGGCTTCCCCTAGAATTCTAAGAGGAAAAGGTGCTCCGGTGGATTGGAAACTCGATTGGGCATTACGTGGCAGCGAACTCTATTACTGTGCAAAAAATGAGGCTGGTGTTTGCAAGGTTCTGTGTTAATGTTACTATGAATAATCCCCTCCCTAACTTTGTGATGCTAAAATCCAAATGGGGTAGTTGGAATTAGGCCATTGTTTATGAAAATTCCACTATCCATTTCCAGAAGTGTGGCAAACATGGTCATGTTTTGATGGACTGTAAGGGAACCCCTGGGATTGAGGACCAAATTCTTGAGTGTTTTCATTCACTATCTCTGAATGAGGCTAGTATTTTTGGGGACTGGTTAGGAGGAACAAAGCTGGCATTGGAGGCCCAAGGCTCCCTGGAAGGGAAAATCCCTCTTTCTTTGGGGGAGGAGATTAACTTTAATACTAAGGAGAAGAAAGGAGAAGGCAAGGATAAAGAGGTGGAGGAGGAAGCTACTCTGGAAGAAGGAGAGTTGGTTGAGGTCCTAGGGGACATCTCCAACTCTTATAGGGTAAGCCCAAGTGAAGAGAAAAAAAAGGAAGAAAATGGTGAGGTCAGTAAGGCTCAGTGGTCAGGAAGAAAGAAGATAGAAGGAGAAGCTCATGAAGAGTGCAGTTTAAACAGTTGAGGGGAGACTGTATTTTTTTCCCCTACCCAAAATGGGGTGGTAAATGAAATGGAAAAGTCAAGGTCGACCCCTTCGTCGCCTTCGGTTAGTGTTCTAGATTGGTCAGAACCTAAAAAAAATAGAGGGGGTAAGAAGGTTGATGAAGGAATCGATACCAAAAAGAAGATGGATGTGGGAAATGAAACCAAAGTTGGTCACCCCACGATGAGAGCGGTGAGAGAAAAAGAAGCAACAACGACAATTGCCAGTGGGTAGAAATTAACCCTAGAAGACTCCCAAAAAAGTAAAAGATGAAGTTCCTCTCATGGAACATAAGGGGCATGAATAGCCCTTAGAAATAGTATGCTCTAAAGAAGTATATCTTAGATTTTAAATTTGATGTGGTTCTAATATAGGAGGTTAAGATGAAGTATCAAAACTTTTCTCTTCTTGTGGACAAAATATGGCCGGGTGCAACCTTTCATTATAGTAAAGTTGTTGGGGCCTCCGGTGGGGTGGCTACTCTCTAGAACCTAAGTAAGTTATCTAGGAACACTATGTACTTTTCTCATAACCTCCTTGATGTGTTGTTTACTTGGATTAATGTCTCCTGGAACATGTATAATATTTACGCTCCTAATATTAGAAGTGACCGGGGTAAGTTTTGGGGAGAAATTAATAACCTCATTTGGGCTGATCAATGTTATCCCATCATATGTGCAGGTCATTTTAACTCCCCCTATATCCCTCTAAGAAAATTGGGGGCACCCATGCTTATTCAAAAAGTATGCAGGAGCTAGCGGACTTCATGAAGAATAATGACTTGGTGGATATTGATTTGCAGGGAATGGTTTTCACCTATTCCAATAATAGAAATGGGAAGAAACTTATTCAAGTTAGACTATATAGATGGATGTTATCGATTGGGTGGGATATTTCTCCTTTGGTCATCCTTTCTCATCTTACAAGTATGGTTTCTGATCACTCCCCCTTGATTCTGGACTGGGAGGAATGGAAAGGGTGTGGGCCATGACCCTTCCATTGTGAGATTATGTGGCTCTCCCACCCTGAATTTATGAACTGTATTAAAATATGGTGGAACACTCCTATTAGGGGGACAACCATGTTCAGAATCTCTGAAAAATTGCACTTAATTAAGTTAGAGGCCCAAAGGTGGAGTAAGTCCAAGTTTGGGGACATTTTTCAATGCAAAAAGGATATTGAGGAGAATCTCAAGCACTTCCAGGAGGAAATGGCCTTAGGTGCCTCCTCCTGGAATGATCATTGTGAGGAGGAAGGATGGCAGAAGAAATGGAAAGAAAACCTTAAGAGAGAGGAAATATACTGGAAGAAAAGGTCATGTGTCCAATGGCTCAAGGAAGATGATTAGAATTTAGCCTTCTTCTACAGGTCTGCCTCCATTCATAAAAGAAGGAACACCATTAAATACTTAGATGTTGGAGGGAATCAACTGCTAATGGAGGAAAATGACATTGGTTAATATGTTGCAGAGTTCTTTTATGATACTTTCAGAAGTCCAATTTGGAGGGGGATGGATATTGTCACTGATAGACTCCTGGAGGCTGTCCTGACTGTTATTAAGTGGAGGAAAATGAAGAGATTTTCTCCCAGGTCTCTAAGGAGGAGGTCAAAAATGTGGTGTTCTCTATGGGAGCTTATAAATCATCTAGTCTGGATGGCTTTCCCCTGACTTTCTTCCAGCATTTTTGGGAGATTATTAAGTATGATCTTGTTCATGTAGCCCTTGATTTTGTTTAAACTAGTAACATCCTGAAAAAATCAACAACACCTATATTGTTTTGGTCCTAAAGTTTAGTACCCCCAGTGCATGGGTGACTTCCACCCTATAAGCCTTTGTATTACTTTCTATAAAATCCTTTCCAAAATCATCACCAATAGAATCAAATCCGTGCTTGGAAAAATCATTAATCCCAACCAGAAGGGGTTCATGTTGGCTAGACAAATTCTAGATGTGGTGATCACCTCCCATGAGATAATTCATTCCATGGACAGAGGAAAGAATGCTAGAACGACACTAAAATTGGATATATCTAAGGTCTATGATAAGGTTTTCTAGGACTTCATGTATGGGGTGCTTAGAAAATTTGGATTTCAAGAAAGATTTATCAAAATCATAAAGGTGACGGTGGAAATGGTTGACTTTGCAGTGTTGGTCAATGGTGCACATTAGGATTCTTTTAAGATGGAGAGTGGGTTACGTCAAGGGGACCCCCTATCTCCCTATCTATTCTTGCTAGATGCGGAGGAGCTGGCTCAGAACCTACTGAAGTTGGAAGGAAATGGATCTATTGTTGGTTTTAAAGTGACCTCCACTCTTCCTCTAGAATTTATCCAATAGTTTTTGGATGATACGTTCCTTTTTTGAAAATGTTGTATTAGGGAAGCCAGGGAATGGAAAACTCTTCTGAATTCCTATGCGGTGGCTTCTGGTCAAGTGATCAACTATTGTAAAAGTAAAATTTATTTCTTCAATACTGAACAGAGAACTGATCTAAAGATTGTGGATTGTCTTGGTTGTATGGGAGCGGTGCTCCCTAACACCTATCTTGGGCTCCCGCTCATGGTGAAGGAGGTCTCAAACTGGTTTTGGAACACCATTCTGGAGAAACTAAAAAACAAATTGGCTAGTTGGAAAGGGGAGGTTCTTAGCAATGCGGGGAAACTTCAATTGTTGTCTATGGCCCTCCAAGGAATACCTGTTTACTTCCTCCCTCTTTTCAAAATCACTGACAGAATGGCAGGGAAGCTGGAGAAAATTCAAAGAATTTTTTTGTGGACGGGGGTGGAGGAAAAAGCTAGAATGAACTTGGTAAGCTGGGATACGGTTTTTCAACCAAAAATGCTAGGCAGACTAGGAGTGAGGAAAATAAAAGACCTAAACAAGGCTTTGATAACCAAAATAGGTTGGAAACTATTTAGAGGAACCTCTAGATAGAGTAGAATTATGAAGGCCAAATATTTTAATGATTCCCGATTCCCGTATGGTCACAATTTTCCCTCTGGCTCTAAAATTTGTACTTTTATTGCTAGAAGTAAGGGAACTCTATTGAAGGGGTTGAAAGGATAGTTGGTGATTACTGTCAGATAATTTTGTGGGAGGACTAGTGGGTGGGTGATAAACCCCTAGGATGGGAAAATTGTGGTCTCCTTAGGGACATAATGATTTTTCATTTTGGAAGTAAAGTTAGTGATTACATTTCTCAAGATAGGAAATGTAAAAATCTGGCAGATGCTTATCCTGATCAGGCCCAAGTTCCTCTATACATCAATGAGATTCAGAAGCTTCTGGAAGGCATTAGGAACCCTCTCTCTCAAATTGAGGACAAGGCTATATGGTGTCATAACAAGTCAGGGGAGATCACAGTGAAATCTACGTATTTAACCAATTTAAAGATGGTAGTAGATGAGAGGATTTGGGGAAAGGTGTGGATACCTCAATTAATTCCTATAATCAATTTATTCTGGTGGACGGTGCTACTATTAGTAATAACTAAGAGGGGGAGTGAATCAGTGGCCTCAAAAATTTATCCTTCAAACTTAACCACCAATCAATAAACCTCAGATTATTATGTCCCTACAAGATGCATGCCATGAAATACTTATAATGATTAACTGTATGTTAGTGTTCTCTGTCAATCCTTATTCTTTCTTGATTACCAATAAGCAATATAACTATTTACCAAAATTTAGCAAATAAGTAGAGTATACCGATCAATCTAGTGTTAACTATGTCAGATACAAAACAATAAAGAAATGAATCATACACACATAACACATAAATTTTTAACATGGAAACCCTATTAGGGGAAAAACCATTGGGACCGGTACCCCAAATTTTCACTCTTCTAAAGTGAGCCCTGTTAGGAGCCAACCCTATTAAAGGTTACAAACACACTGTTAAGTGCAACCTTGTTAGAGTATTTTACACATATAGGTTGTCACTTATTATCGGGCATCTATTGCTACCATCCTTGAATCAGCCTCCTTCTTAGACTTTCAATAGGTATCAGGTAATTCCAATGCTACTTTCATGAATCAACCTTTTTGGCACTCCTTGGGATGTACCTCAATATATAGAAGACTGTTAAGTGCTGCTCGGTTAAGAGACTTGATATTTTAATGGTTAAACTGAAACACTATGACCTGTTCATGATGCAACTTTGAATTGTATATTTTTAGATCTATTTAAGTACATTACCTCTCTGATTAATGTATCAATTCAATTCTTTGTGCTCCACACTTTCTTCTCTGTGATTTTGTGCTCACTATTCGTTAGTGTCTGTAGAATTCCTTAGCTCTCCTTAATCTTGATTGATCAAGACTGTATGAAGATATTCTTCATCAGTTTCTCTCCAGCATCCTCTTTCTATTCACTCCCCTTAATCCCATCCATAAATGAATTAATCTTGTCTCTTATATAGACATGATATTCAATGTTTCTTGATTCTTGATTCTTGGCATGAAAAATAATCTAGCTAATTAGATTTAAAGCATAACTCATGATTTGTCTCATAATTATCTTCTTGCCAAATGTACAAATCATCTTTAAATCAATCACTTATCTCTGGTTGAATAAAACAAAGAAAACAACTAGTTAAGTCTATCTTTAGCTCTTGCTAGCTAGATATTTTTTCATTTTCTGAACTCTCTATTCCGTCGGTCACCTTTGTAGTTATTTGTCAGTGACAACTAACACTTCCATCGGTGTGACTCTAGTTAGCTTCATGATCTTCATCCGTCGGGCATCATTGTAATTTTACTCGTCGGGAAACCTTCTAACTTTTCTCATCAGGTATCCTATGGTTTTGCTTTGTCAGACAACACTGTACTTTAGCTCGTCAGGTATCACTATGACTGTTCTTCTTTTCTCTGACCATCAGTGTGCGCTCCATCAATGTTGTTTTTCACTAAGTGAATACTTTACTTTTATGCATTGCTGAAAGCATAGCCTTTGTTCCATTGATTCTCTGAAGTCTTTGGCATTATGTATATGACTGTACATATGACATCAAGTATACATCAATGGAAATATAATACATTAACTATTTTAATGCCTTGCATTATCTTCAACTAAACATTTTCAAACATTCAAACAGTTATATGTCATCAATCTCTCCCTTTGGCATTGATGGAAACATACTATATTATCACACTATACTATTTCTAATACAATATGAAATACAATAGTTGAGATCCATCAAACTACCAATATTTTTATTCTGATAACCGATAAATGTCTGATCGGTAAGCTTTGTTTTAGCTTAGATTTGATTCTTGCAGCTCTTTGTTTTTTGATGTGTTGTGTCGTCTCCTTATGTCAATTTTGCTTCTTTGATTGTTCTCTCTTTTGATGTCTTTTTCTCTTGTCAGCAACTCTCCCTTTGTATAAAATTTCATACAATTTCTCTCCCTAAGGATATAATCTCTCCCTATTGGAGTAATGTGATAGTGGATAATATTTCTCTCTTTCCAAAAAGGAGTGATAATATGGATAATTTCTCTCCCTTTGACAACAATGCAAAACAAATATTTAACAAATATCTGACATTCATGTCAAACAATCATTTTTCTCCTATCCATAATATATTCCATGAATTTCCCTTATCCATCAACAATACAACAATATGCTTTGGTGATCAATTCCGATATATACCTGTCTATATATAAATGTAGCTTTGAAGTTCATCCTTTTTCTTGCATCAACATTAATGATATCCTGATAATATGTAGGCTGATGCAGCCTTCAGTCATTTTACTTACTGGCAAGCAAGGGTTTGACCCCTAGTCTCTTTCTCAAGTACTCAAATGTATCCTTGGGCAGTGGCTTGGTGAATATATCAGCCAATTGTTCTTTTGATTGCACATACTCAAGTATCACTTCCTTTGCTTGAACTTGTTCTCTCAAATAATGATACTTGATGGCAATGTGTTTAGTCTTGGAATGCATGACTAGATTCTTGGAAATGTTTATTGCACTAGTGTTATCACAATAGATAATCATTGGTTCTAAGATCTTCATATGCATACCTTCCAATAACTATTTGATCCATGCAATATTTGAGCAATTTGCAGTAGCATAAACATGCTCTACTTCTGCAGTAGACTAAGAGATGCATCCTTGCTTCTTGCTAATCCATGTGACAAGTCTGTCACCCATAAAGAATGCTCCTCCAGTTGTGCTCTTCTGGTCATCAATATTTCCAGCCCAATCAGTGTTGGTAAACACCTTAAGTTCAAATTTTCCTTCTCTTCTATACCATAAGCCATACTCCTTAGTATTCTTCAGATATCTTAAAATCCTTTTCACAGTAGCCATATGTGATTCCCTGGGTTTAGCAGAAAATCTAGCAACAATTCCTACTGCATGTGCAATATCTGGTCTAGTGTGTACAACATACATGAGTTTTCCAATCATTGATCTATACAAAGTCTAATTTACCTCTGTTGCCTTGTCCTCCTTTGTCAACTTACAGCCAGTAGCCATCGGTGTTCCAACTAGTTTGGAATCTTCCATCTTGAATATTTTCAGGGCCTCTTTAATGTATTTGGACTGTGTACTAAAAATAACTTCACTTTGTTGGATGATCTGTAGACCAAAAAAGAACTTGATCTCTCCAAACATATACATCTCAAACTCCTTTCTCATCTCATTAGAAAATTATTTTCATAGCATATCGTTGCCTCCAAATATGGTGTCATCCACAAATATTTCAGTAATCAAAGTGTTAGCATCAATATCTTCCTTTAAATAAAAATTATTGTTTTCACTAGTCCTTACAAATCCAATACTTATAAGATAGGAATGAAGTCATTCATACCAAGCTCTTGGAACTTGTTTCAATCCGTACAAGGCTTTGTGAAGTCTACATACCATGTTTCTCTTGTTTGGATCGACAAACCCTTCTGGTTGCTCAATGTATACCTCTTCTTCAAGTATTCCATTTAGGAATGCAAACTTGACATCCATTTGATATACCTTGAATCCTTTATATGTAGAATAAGCAAGTAATATTCTTACTCCTTCTAGCCTAGCAACAGGTGCAAAGGTTTCTCCATAGTCTATACCTTCCTCTTGTGCATACCCCTTTCATACTAGTCTTGCTTTGTTTCTTGTGACTTCTCCATTCTCATTCATCTTATTCCTGAATATCCATTTTGTTTCGATGACATTCTTGTCATTTGGTCTTGGCACAAGTGACCATATCTTTCTCTTCTCAATCTACTCAATCTCACCATTCATATACCTTGTCCATTCTTCATTATCAAGTGCAGCATTTACAGATTTTGGCTCAAACTCACAAATTAAACAATTTGAGTTTAAAAACTTAGTTCTTGTTCTTATACCAGCTTTCTTATCTCCTGTCATCTGGATTTCTGGATGGTTCCTTCTTAAATATCTTGAAATTATAGGTACATCTCTTTGTGTATCATCTTGATCATCATTGTGAACTTCATTCTGCTCTTCATCACCTTGCACATTAGTTTGATCATCATCCTGACCATCGGTAATTACAGTCTGACTGTCAGTTGCAACATTCTGTTGTTCTGGAATTAAGCACTATTGCTTGGGCAGAGTGTTGCATTCTCCATAGTATACAAACTTGTTGTAGTCCTCTGGTTCTTTTGTGCTTTCCAGCTCATTCTTTTCTACAAATTCATCTATCTTTACATTTGCACTTTCAACAATTTTTTTAGAAGCCTTGATAAGACATTTATAAGCTTTGCTCTTGGTGGAAT
>MU225795.1:2221978-2235989 GCA_018584345.1 Thuja plicata | reverse complement strand
TTTTGTGTTAAGTCATTTTGAGTAACTTGACCACATTCCTTTGTTTCCATAAATGAAAAAGGGGGAGATTGTTGGCAAGTTCACTACCTGAGGATGCATGACTCATTTTGTGTTTTCATCATGGAAACAAAGTCATGTTTAGTCTCTATCTTAAAAGACAAAATGACTAAGGAAAACAAGGTAGACAAAGATACTTAGCGATCAGCACATCAGCGCACATGTGAGAGATCAAGTCAGCATATGCACATTTAGATATAAGTTGTATGAAACATGTACATGCTACATCCAGACACACATAGTATAGAACTATAGTATGGAAAAGTTACAGGCAGATCAATAGACCAGCAATCCAGGAGACAGAACATGAAAGCTGAGATCAACGTGTGTTATTTGATAATGTAATGGCTAAGTGCCTTTGGTTATATTATTGTAATGATGTAATTAACATTGTAGTAAACACGCTTAAGCTAACTTGTTTGGAAGTGTTGTATATTTTGTTTTAGGGCTGACTAGTGTTCTATTTTGGGTCGCGCCTATTCAGATTTGAATATATAAGTATGTAATGTAAAGATATGATAAAAGTGTTGATTATTATGCAAGAGGAAGATACAGAGGGATAGTAATATGAAGTTAGCATATGATATTTCTCTTTGAGAGAGTAAGAGCATTCGCGCATACATGGAACTGATTAGACAAACAGTGTCATCACAGCAGTTCATTCTGATATAGTGCATATCTTCTTTCAGAAGGTTGTAGCCTTCATCTTATTGGGTAGTGAGCCATATACCTTTAATAGGGTTTTTTAAAAGACTCCTAACAGGGTTCAACCTTTAACCAGGTTATTGTACTCATATTGTAAAGATTTCTTCTAATAGGGCAAAGGAACTCTCACAAGTTCATTATACTTAGTACAATATTTGTGGGTACTAATTCCCACCGGGGTTTTCCTCTAATAAAGGTTTCCCCATAATCATATCATGTGTTATGAGTTTTTATGTGAAGCTTCATTCTATGTATGATTGATTTATGTTTAAGTTGCTAAATAAGTAATTAATAGATAAACACTGATTCACCCCCCCCCCCCCCCNGATTCCCCCCCCCCCCCCCCCTCTCAGTGTTTCTAACAGAATATAGGGAATGGAAGTGAATATGTCACAACCTTCTATGTCATATTTCATTAGTAGAAGATATATCATGAATTAAGGCTTCAGAGGGAGAAGTGGATATTTTGTATAGGAACCCATCATGAGTTCCTAAAGTATGTGGCTTCTTGATATTTGAGTTCATAGGCTATGCTAGAACATTTCCATCCATAAAATAAATCTTGTACCTCTTATCTTCAAGTGCTGACATGGAAACTAGATTGTGCTTGATGCATGGTACAAATAGTACACCAGTTAATTAAAGAGACATACCTGATTTGAGTTGAATTGTGCAGGTTCCAACTCCTTTTAGTGGGTATTTTGAATTGCCTCCAATGGTGACTTCTTAATTTGAACCTTCATCTAGGCTATCTAGTTGTTCTCTAAATCTTGTGATGTTCCAGGAGGCTCCACTGTCAATGACCTAGGTATTTCTACTAATTGATATCTCACTTGATAGTACTGAGAAGAATACAAGTCTTTATGCATCCCTATCCTTACTTACTTCCACTAGTGAGGCTTGATGTTTGATTCTGTCTGGACATTTTATTGTAAGATGTCCAAATTTATCACATATGAAACATTGGACTCTAGATATGTCTCTTCTTATTTTAGTTGAATACTTATTATGGTTTTCCTTCCTTTTCTTTTGTTTGAAGTTATTTTTACTTCCTTTCTTGTGAGAATTACCATTAAGGACTTGAATTTCTCCATTAGAGATGTTTGTCTTGATTCCTCTCGTAATCAATCTTACTTATTCTTGAATGCAGTTGGTCTTTAATTGATCAAACTTAGGAAATTTGGGTATAACACTTATCCCTTGTATGAATGATTCCCAAGATGAAGGCAATCCATTTAGAGATAGAATTGATAATTATTTATTATCAATTTGATGACCAATAGTAGATAGTTGATCACTTATCTCTGTTACTCTCATGAATTAGTACATGATGGTTTCTCCTTTGTTCATCTTAACATGGTGGAGCTGTGTTTTAAGGGAAAGGGCCCTACTAGTATTATTTATCTCATACATGTTACCTATTATTTTAAACATCTGATAGATATAATAAGAACTATATGATCTTTTACTACATCTACTAGGATATTCATGGCTTGGATGTTATTTTTGATCCACAGAGTTTTCTCATCATTATCATTCAGTATAGGTACAACCCTCTCCACAAATGTGTTCAGTTCATGTTCTCTTAGCACCATCATTATTCTAAATTTTCATGAGACACAATTTATGGCACCTTCTATTCTATCTTCAAATCTAACTCCACTCACCATTTTCCTTGACTACTAGTTTTATAGAGCTCTTAATGGTAGTTATATTTCTCCTCTAAATTCTATCTGATATGATCTTTTCTTTATGCTAGCTCTGATACCATGTTAAATTGTGATCATATTTAGAATAGAGGAATTTTAATTTTTCTAACTTGTTTCCTATATAATGAAACTATTATGATACTTAGGTTAGAATTATATTCTAACTTCTTTCATCCTAATGGAATTTTCTATGTGATGATTATGAAGATCTGAGAGAGAAAAAATGAACTCCAAATACAATGATGATATATTTATTTTGCTTGAGAAGACTTGATATGAATCTCTATTTCTAACTTGTAATAACACTTGTAGATTTATGTGTGTTCCAATTTATTCTTTTAAGGAGTATATATATATAGCATAATGGGACATGTATCCCATAGGGACATGTCCCTACATGAACAAAGTTCAATTAGAGACATGTCTCTACATGAGATATGTCTCTTGTTAATATTTTAACCATTCATTAGTTACTGCTAATACATATCATTGAATCTGATCGGTAACGATCGAACCATAACTTAATAACAATGAAAAGATAGTCAATATAATGATCAAATCTTATAATATCCCTTGGAAATGATACTATATGGCATTAGATAATGATTATCGGCTGTTATAATCACATTCGATATCGAGTGTGATCATCATAGTCGATAATGATCGACACTTCTAATATGTTTAACAACAATGACATGTGACATATGACAATCGATGGTGTTTTCGGATGTGATAACCATAGTTCACATCGACTGTGATAATCATAGTTGATAACATTATTGAGTGTGCCACCATCATTTCCTTGTATTTCCGATTACTATTTTCATTCATTGATATTAAGTTGATTCACATAATCGACATTATAGTCAATATAAAAAATAAAATCTTGTTTAATGTATTATCATCATTATAATGTATATGAAAATTATTTATTATTTATGAATTATATATATATATATATATATATCTGTGTGTGTGTGTTTAATATATCTCATATATATACATATATATAATATATATGTCATCTTGATAATTGTCATCAATATTAATAATGCTCCATGATAATAAGATAGATATCAAATTTTTAAGGCTGATAGGCCATTCAAACATTTAATTTCATCGATTGGAATCATCTTATCGAAGCTACAATCATTAACATACTGTGCCAATTATTCCATACTTAGCCAAATATATACTCTATCCCTTTGTATCATCATATTATAGAAAGTAATCTCCATAATCATGTATCATTTCCATTAATGATAATATACAATCCATCATATTAGTGTCTCTTTCCAACAGTAATCTCATACTCCTAATAAATTGGGGGCTATATGTACCATCATAAACTATACTCACCTATAATTGGATGCCTAGTTAGCTCCTATTTTAGTGTTCTTAGGCTCTTGTGTTCATTATTCTTTTATCCAACCTCAATTTCTCTTTCTATTCTAGTATCTTCTCTAAAATTAGGACCTTGACCCAAATTTATAGGCATTTTGGGGGAATAGTATGACTTTTCATATTCCCCGATGTTTGCTTTGAAATTTGATTTGGGAGTTGATCTCAACAGCTAAGCATGAAATCTATCTCCCCATCGACCCTCTTTAGGTTTTGAGCTTCAAAATTCTTGTGAGGGGTATATAAGTAGCCAAAATCTCCTCATTTGGACATAATAAGACAAGAATTACACCATAAGAATTCAAGCTCTCTCCTACAACTTCACATCTGAAGCAATCTAAGGTAGATTTCAAGAATCATAGGCATCTTTCCAAGGAAATCTTCTGCATTGTAGCAATCGTATCTCTCACATTTGAAGATCAAGAAGAGGAGACCTCAATAATGCAAGAAGATACTTTTCCAACTACATGAATATCAATGCAAATATATTCCTTCTCAAGGAAAGAGACATTAAGCACAACAACATTGGAGATTTGAGGAGTACTTACACATCTAGGCAATTGTGAAAGACATCATTGATTCTTTTCTAAAATTCAAGATCCTACAATCACATTCAAAACTACTTCAAAAATATTCATAGATATTGCAACTCCAAGTCCTTTTTTGAAGGTATAAGAATTTAAATTTTAGATCTAGCCTCTACTTTACATTATCACACTTTTCATTTATTGATGCACAAGCATCTTAGGATCTTGGCAATCTTGCATCAACCAAAAATGATTCCCCTTCTTGTGTGTTTGTTGTTTTGTTCCACTTGGGTAGTTCTGTTGTTTTGGTTAGTGTTCAATCTGTGCCTTTTATTTTGTGTTGTGGTCATGATAGAATGTTCTTGGCTTTGTCATGGAGTTTATCATATTACCACACATCATTTTTTTATCATGTGTAAGTTATGGAAGATTCTTCGTGTGTCTACCCTATTCTTTATTTTTCTGCTTGGTTTTTGCGTTTCCCGATCTTCTGGTGGGACTTTCCATATGTAGTCATGCTAGCTCATTATTGTGTTTGAGGCTAACCTTTTTGTGTGATCACATCTCTTAAATTACTTCTTGGAGGTTGTTCTAAAGGTTTGGGTCCTGACCTATTTGGTTGTAATGGATTTACTCATTTCTTGGGGAATGTAGTCTTTTCTAGGCCGACTAGATGTTGTGATGGCTTTATAAGCTTATGGACTTGTTCCTAAGGGACAGGGTGATATCATAAGATTTTTTGCTTAGCTTCGCTAGGATTGTGAAGGTTTTGAGTGAATCAGGCCTATATTCTTAGTATGCATGATTGGCATGTGAAACAACATGTTGCAGATCTATTGTAAATTATTTTCGATGATATTAAAAGGTTGAAACTCTCATTTTATTGCTAATTTTCTTGTTTATTTCATTGTGTTATATTGGCTGCATGGTTTGGACTGATCTCCTTGAGGTTTCTCCATCCTTGACTATGTTAGGTGGTATCAGAGCTGAAGCATGGTTGAGCATAAGGTTGAACATGGTAGAAGTTGAATGAGGTTGAGATTCCTGTGTTCGTAGATCTATGTTCCTGAATTGTGGGTCCCTATTGATCATGAGGTAGAAGAGTGAACATCTGACTAACAATCATGAGGACTTGTGTAAGGTGGCTAGGAAGGGTTGGTTGTTGGTTGTTAAGATTTTAAGGCATACTAATTGGAGTAAGATTGCTTGTGTGTCTATAGATCACTGGTTGGAGAATCATTGTGTAATAGAACACCGATTGAAGAGACAATTACGCCTAAGGATCAGAAGATTCCACCTCAAAGAATGAACCCTAGAAGGCTAGAGAAAATGATGGAAGACTTTAGGGTTGAGATGAGAAACGAGACTATTGATGTTGAGATCCCTACATATTAGGAGAGATTGATGAGAGTTGTGGCACAAGTAATTAAAATTCATAGGATGTATTTTTTACTTTCATCGGTTCATTTGATCCTAAGGATTTGATAGATATGATTGGAGAGTTAGAAGATTACTTTGAGCTTGAAGATATCAGAGATCCACAAAGGGCTAGGTTAGCACAGACTAAGTTGAAGGATCATGATGCCTTATGGTGGAAGGAATTATAGAAAGATAGAGAGGAGCATGATGAGACAAAATTCACTAGATGGAAGGTGACAGTTTCTAGGTTAAAAGATCAATTCATTCCTGAAGATTATGATTTAGAGTTGTTCAAGAATTTGTAGAACTTGAGGCAGAAAGACATGAGTGTGGAATAATATACAGAAGAATTCTATAAGATGACTATAAGATTTGGACACAAGGATGTATCTAAGGAGAAGGTAGCTAGGTATGTTAATGGTCTAAGATTTAATATTCAAGATGATTTGAGTATGTTGAGGATTTATACTATTGAGGATGCTTATTAGTATGCATTAAGGGAAAAAGATAAGTTGAAGAGAAGGCAAAGTAACCCTAGAGGAAAAGAGAAGGAAGTTAGCAGCAATGGAAAAGAGAAGAAAACCATTGAAGTTGAATCTGATCAGAGAATACCTAGAAGAGGGAGTGGTAGCAAGGAGTTCAAAGGTACTTGTTTCAAATGTGGTGTCATAGGACATAGGGATTTTCAATGTTCTGAAGGGTCTAGTAAGAACATAGGTAAACAAAATCTTATGGAACATGAGGAACAAATTATTGGTGAAGTTGTGGAAAATGAAGCTGAGCTTGAGATAGGAGAGTCTCTTATGCTTAGGAGAGTTATATGGAGTAAAAAGGAAGAAAAATATTTACAAAGGAGGAATTTGTTTAGGAATATTTGCAAACTAGGAGGTAAGTGTTGTAAGGTTGTTATGGATAGTGGTAGTAATTATAACTTGGTATTAGAAGAGATGGTACTGAAGCTTGGACTGAAGAGGCTTAAACATCCTTTTCCTTATGGGATAGGTTAGTTTTCAGGTGATCACATGGTGGAGGTAAAAGAGCAATGTTTGGTTAATTTCAACATTGGACCTTAGAGAGATGAGTGTTATGTGATGTGGTGACTATCAGTGCTTTTCATGTTCTCTTGGGAAGACCTTGTAAATTTGATAGGGGAGATATTTTAGACTACAGAATAAAATTGGTCACAATAGAGATGGATGGACATAAGTTTACTCTTGTTCCCTTGAAGGAAGAATAAGGGAGAAGCACAAGGAATCTGAGTACGATGAAGAGTTATTATTTAGACAAGTAGACTACAAAGGCTAGTATGGATCAGAAGAAGGATCTTGAAGGTAAATTTGATAGAGTCAGTTAGTATCTGACTGTAAGAAGGGTGAAGTGGAGTAGTAGAGGAGATGAATAGATGAGGGTTTGTAATAGAGGTAGATCAGTTATGAAAAAGGGAAGATGTAGTAATCTGAGCTCTGGTGTTGATAAAAGATATGATAGAGTGATTACATAGAGCAATGGGTTGATGGATCTAACAAAGGAGAGTGCAGAGGTATAGAGGCAAAGAGTTGTAGATAAAGAGGATGTTTTTTTTTAAGCAAGCATGGGATCTATGTTCCAAGGCTTTTCAAATGTTCATAAGTTTCTCTTATGAAACATTTTATTTTACCTATGGTGTCTGATGTAGGAGCATCTTAGGATCTTGGAAATCTTGCATCAACCAAAAAGATTTCCCTTCTTGTTTGTTTTTTGTTTTGTTCTAATTGGGAAGTTCTGGTGTTTTGGTTAGTGGTCGATCTATGCTTGTTATTTTGTGTTGCGGTCGTGACAATGTATTCTTGGCTTCATCTTGGAACTTATCCTATGATCTAATTTTTTTTCATCATGCATAATTTGTGGAAGATTATTTGCGTGTCTACCTTGTTCTTCATTTTTATGGTTCGTTGTTGTTTTTCCCGATCATTTCCCGATCTTCCAGTGGGATTTTTTGACATGGTCATGCCAACTCATTGTTGTGTTTGAGACCGACCTTTTATGTCATTGCATCTCTTAAATTCTTTCTTGGAGGTTGTTCTTAAGATTTGGGTCCTGACCTATTTGGTTGTAAAGTATTTACTCATTTCTTGGGGAATGTAATCTTGTATAGGCCAACTAGATATTGTGATGCCTTTATAAGCTTATGGACTTGTTCCTAAGGGACAAGGTGGTCTCATAAGATTATTTGGCTTAGCTTGGCTAGGATTGTGAGGTTTTTTCAGTGAATCAGGCATGTGTTCTTGGCATGTATGTCTGGCATGTGAAACAACATGTTGCAGATTTGTTGTAAATGTTTTCCAATGATAATAAAAGGTTGAATCACTTATTTTATTGCTACTTGTCTTGTTCATTCTGTTGTGTTATATTGGCTGCAAGGTTTGGATCGATCTCCTTGAGGTTTCTCCATCCTTGACTGCATCAATTATGTATATTTTATTTCAATTTTAAGGTTGATTCCTCAACTCAGGTTTAACTGAGGCAAACCCCTCTCTACACAATATTTCATCTATTTTCTATGTACAGGAATGGGTGGTGCCAATTTTGGGATCAGATCTAGAAAGTACAAAACCTAAACTATAGTCTCCAACTAAAATCATTGGAAAGTGCAGGGAATAAGTTAACCCAGTTGGGCTAGTGTTGGTAAAATGTCAACCAATTATCTATAGTCCCTCCAAAACAACATCAAACTAAATTTGTACGTTATTTTCAATCTTTGGACTCTGTTTCTAATATTAAAAATTACATTTGTTTGTATGCAAAAGCCAAGAGTAGCTTATTTCCAATTCAAATCATGATTAAAAAACACAAAGAAACATTTAAACACAATAAACCATTTCTTTTTTTTACATATATGCAGTTCCAAAACATATGTTTTAAACTTTCAACATCATTGCAAAATGGACAATTAGCTGGTTTGACCATATTACATTTCATTCTATCTCGCTCAAGTAGCTTACAATGTATTATTTTCTAGGATATCACTTGAGTATTGAAATAAGCTTTAGATTCCATAACATCTATGTGTCTTTCTTCTTTTAGAATAACCAAAATTATACCTTCATCAGATATTGAGTCAAACTTGCCCAAGTTATCTTCATCCCTTTTGATGTAATATTTATGTCCAAATATTCTAAAATATCTAATTGGTGTCGGTCTACCTTTCCACAATTCATATTGTTTCTTAGTATGATTAACTATAAGATCTATGTTTTATTTACAATATAAGTTGTAGTGTGAATACATTATCTCCAACACAAGTTAGGTTTCTTATCTTCTCTCAAGATTGTAATTGTCATCTTCTACATTGTTCTATTCATTTTTTCCACTACTCTATTTTGTTGAGGAGTCCTTTTGATAGAGTGTCATATCTATATTCTACGCTTCTCACAAAATTCTTCAAAATAATCAAAAAATTTAACTCTCCTCCTCTATTAGATCTTAAACATTTGATAGTCCCACCAATCTCATTTTATATTAAAGTTTTGAATATTTTGAACTTCTCAAAAGCTTTAGATTTTTCTTGTTAAGAAACTAAAACACAACATTCAAGTAAACTCATCAACAAGCATCATAAAATACATTTCACCTTGTAGATTATTTGTCCTTGGTAGTCTGCATAGATTTTTATGAACAAGATCCAATGGTCTTTAAAGTCAATTATCCTTTTATTAACTCATGTTTGTATTCCTTATTGACATGGCTTGTAGATAGTGTATTAGGGTTTTTTTAAAATCTTAGTAGTGTCTCTTACTACTTCCATAGAATAGATATTGACATGATGATCAAAATTGATATGACCCATCCTTTTATGCCATAACCAACTTTCCTCTTTTTGTAGTACAAGACAACTATTTCCATTGATTTCACTGAGGTTATACAAAACACTTTCTATCCTGCTTGATTCCGCAACCAACTCAGAAATTATTTCTTTTTTGATCTCAAATACATTAGCATTGAATGAAAGATTGAAACCTTTGTCCAATGAAAACCATTTGGCATACACCAAATTTGGTGTTCACCAAATGTAAAAAATGTATTTTTTCTATTTTGTGCATGCCAAATATGGTGTGGGCCATATTTTGTGCATGCCAAATAACTTGCATTGGGAAATACAAAGACTTTGGCTTGGATTTTCCTTGGGCATCTAATCCAAAGGCTTGGATGACCATTTTAGGGCTCAGACGTATTTTTTTGAAAAATATGAATTTTGATCTCACATTTTTGTTGTCTTCTTCGTCAGATTTGAACATGTTTCAATGTAAACAAAAAAAATTCACGAAGTTGTTAAGTTATTGGTTAGCTATCTAACCATATCATTTATTTAATTATGTTAAGCTTTTCATCTCTAATTTCATTTGTTAATGTGTTTTTTTTTTTTGTCAAAAACCAACATCTGATATTTTAGACATAGATTTTCGCTCGTTCATATAATTTTGAAACAAATTATGTTTTTAAAATTAGACTCCATTCTACACACCTATAATAAACAAAATATTGATTTTCAATTATTTTTCATAAAATTGAAGGGGGGGGAGGCACTCAAATTTGTATTTTTCAAGATGTGTCCACTTTAAAAATTAGCAAAAAATCATATATTCCTAAAAAAATAGCCCAAAAAACTAGGATAAACTACATGGTGTAAGCTAATTTCTCACTAGAAAGACTTTAAAAAGTCTAAAAAATGTTGAAATTTTAGGGTGAGCGCACCGGGCACTATGTTATGGTTTTTTGAAAAAATATGGACCCGTTTGTGTGCTTCCCCTTTTTGAAACCGTTAATCTCCACTATTTTAAAAACAAATTAGCAATTTATAAATTAGATTTAGAGGATTTAAACTCTTGTTCTTATTGCATCTTCAAATTGTTAGTGTAACTATCTTGATTTTTCTCATCGAAGTTCATAATTTTTTTTTTTATTTCAGGACAAAAGTGGCATCTCAAGACCCCTTTTTTGGTCTCCCATATTGGTGCGCATACCTTGTTACTAATTTTTACTACTCCATGATAAAAAAAAATTCAATCTCATGAAATTTCTTTCATCCTCGGTCATAAGACTAGAAAAACCACTATCAATGATCCACAAGTTCTTCTCACTATGTGCATGAAGTGTGGTTTGCGCAACCTTTGAAATCTTTGACCTCTACTTGTTTTGTTTCTTTTTCTAAACTTTCCCGGTATCAATCTTCTAATTTATTTATTTAATCTCCTTTATATCCAACTTAGGAGGATTCATTAAACTACTTCTACAATATCTTGTGCCACAATATGACCAAAATTATTGCACTTATAACAAACAAATTTGAAATCAAACTAAGGTGCAAATATATTTCTATTCAAAAATTTATTCCTTCTTGTAATAAATTATTTCTACAATCTACTACCTTATGACCAAATTGATTACAATTAAACATTAGCCAAAAAAAGAATGATTAAATTTGGTATTATATGCTTGAAAAGTAGGAGATATTTTTAACAAGTTAGATTGTGATATTACTCTCAAGATTTAACTGCGTAGTTTTTGAGTCAAATTCATTGACCCATATTTAAAATTTGATGAGCTTAAGGTGATTTCTTATGAATGGTTCATAAGGCACAACATTTGTTGAAGGTTTTGCAAATGAGGTTGCAAGAAAAGTGGGTTTAACCTTGGAGAAAACTTTGTGGTTAAGCATGCATGAGCTGGAGTAGTACTAGGATGGGTGACCTCTCGGGAAGTCCCAGTGCTTCACCTTTGTGAGAATCACCTAAATGCAATGAGTGCTAAGTGTTTCCATTCATTCTCATGAGATATAGGCTATTGTGAACCACTACTCATGAAACATAGGTCAATGAGTTTGACTAAAAAACTACATAGTTAAATCCTCATAACAATATCACAATTTAACTTGTTTTGAAAAATATCTCCTACTTATCAATTGATGAGCTTAAGGGGATTTATAATTATTGGTTCATAAGGTACAAAATTTGTTGAATATTTTGTAAATGGGGTTACAAACAAAGTGGGTTTAACCATAGAGGAAACTCTGTGGTTAAGTGCACTTGAGCTAGAGTAGTACTAGGATGGGTGATCTCCTGAGAAGTCCCAATGCTTCACCTCTATGAGCATAACCTAGATGAAATGAGTGCTAAGTGTTTCCATTCATTCTCATGAGATATGTGTTCTTGTAAAACACTACTCGTGAAACATGGTTCAATGAGTTTGCCTCAAAAACTATACAGTTAAATCTTGATAACAATATCACAATTATATGCTTGTCCTCCTAGATATTTCTTTCCAAATATTCTATTCTATCTATGGTCTTGAATGAAACCAGTAGTTTCCCTTCTTATTGTCCTTAGTTACCTTGATATGCTAAGATCCTAAGCTTCCAAAGTCATTCTCATCTAGATTCTTTGTAATTTTACTCATAGATTGATTAGTTTCCTTATTGTTCTAACTTTCACCAAATCCAATAATGGTCTTGATGTGTGGTGATATTTAGTTTCTTATGATCTCATCTAATATCTCAATGCTTTTTCCAAACTTTAAACTTAGCTAACTATTTTCTTTCTCTAAATACTTTCTCAAGGATATCACTCCTAGTTTAGTAGATTCATAATCTTTTTATTTTGTTTTTAATTTGTATATCATGTCATATCCTATCCTCTTTTATTATTTTATCTAATATTTTTAGATCTATTATCAACTTTTTTAAACTTCCAATATTCTATGATAGGTTATCTTTCTCTTTCATATCATCCATAATCTTCTTAAGTCTTTTGATTTCTTTCCACCATAAAATAAATCTTCCACAAGATCCACACAATCTTCTTCATTTTCAAAATTCACATTTGGCATTGTTGTCTAAGGTTTCCATCACCATTAATAGGGCCCTTTCTGTTAGAATACTTCAGGGATAACTGAGAGGGGGGGGGTGAATCAGTTATCAGCAACTTTAAATCTTTTGTACTTATTAATCCAGATTGATATAAATTAAATGCACATTCAGATAACACATTACACAACACATCAATTTGGTAACGGGGAAACCAAATGGTAAAAACCCCTATGGGAATTAGTACCCACAAAGAACTATATTGTTTATAGTAATCCCTGTTTAAAGATCTTTCAATCCTGTTAGGAGTTGTTCATTACAATGTAGTAGTATAGTGACCTAGTTAAGGGTCTGACCCTGTTAGGAGTCTTTTACAATAACCTTGTTAGGGGTGGTGGACTCACTATCCAAGTGGTGAAGGCTACAACCTTCTGGATATTTGATACACACTGTATCAACAAGATGAATTGTTGCTTGTGACACTACTTGTTTGATCAGTTCCTTTTGTGCGCTGATGCTTTAACCTCTTGTAAAGCACTACAACAATCTTCTCTATGTTTTGAAAGCTTCTACTTCAATATCTATATTATCAACATATGATAAATATAGTTCTGCTTCTTTAACACTCTGCTCTGCTTTTCTTATCTCTGGCTTTTGCAACTCTCCTTATCAAAAATGACCTTCTATAAGTATATACTCCAAGTATGAGATCATGGGACCTATTAGACAACTCTTCATAACATCCTTGTCAGCTCTACTAAGCGCGCAAGCATAATTACAACCACACAAGTATAAACTAAATAGACGCGTCGCTTCACTAAGTCGGCTTCACCAATTTAACCATAACTTTATAATCTTCTTGAAATACATTTGGCACCTTTAGATTAATATTAAAAACTCATAACTCATCATGAATATACACACACATATCCTGAAGATAGGCGCAACTCAATAAACACATTACATACGTCGGCCTTAAACTGTTATTCCTCCATAACTATAACCGTCAATAACAGAATTACATATCTTTATTGAAACATCATATATGGGTCTGTGTGTATGAAAATAGCTTAATAAACATGTCAACAACATGTATCTATCCACGCAAGTCTTCATGTCATCATATGGATAAGTACATACATAAGTACTGCTGTGTATTATATGTTGTCATTAATGACAAACATACAATCAATCAACTGTTCAGGATCAAATCTCCAACAATCTCCCACTTTGGCATTGATGGCAACATATGATAAAAACAACTTCTGTTCATGGTGTCTTCTTTCTTTTACAATCTTCTCAATATCCTCATCAAAGATTCATCTACACTGCTGTAGTTACATAGACTATGTTTT
>MU225795.1:2116885-2159118 GCA_018584345.1 Thuja plicata | reverse complement strand
AAATATCTTGCCTTCTTGTGTTGAATCTTGGAGCTTTCTCTCTCCTTGTTTATGGTAATATTTCTTTTATGCATTCACTCGCTTAGATTCTTTCCTGGTATTGTTCATTTTTACATATTTCTTTTCCTTTTAACATAAATGATCCATGTCTGGTGAGGAATCGTCAAGGTTATCCAAGGTGTTGGCAAATCATGCAAGTTGTGGTCTGGGTTGCGAATTCGAGGCTCGACTCCTCTCTGACAAGTGATAGAAGAAGTAATTTTATTCTTTATTATTTGATATGTAATGGGGTTACCATTTTGTTTCAGGAGCTTTGTTAGATAATATGTGGGGATATAAGGTTGTAGATGCGGGAACTCCATTTTGTCATAAAAGTTATATAGTGTTATATGTATAAAATGTGGGGATTTAGGGTTGCAAATGCAAGAAGTCCATTTTGTTATAAGTGTTATACAGTGGCATATGTATAAATTGTAATGAAGAAAATGTAAGTGGACAGGTTGACCAGGACTCCTAGTCTGCTCTACGACATTTTCTGGATATTTGGACACCACTACTTTATAAAGACAAATTAACATTTTGATATTTTAATATAATAACTAGTACAACCCTTCAAGCCATCTTTTGCCTATATAAAAAAGGTTACCCTAGAAAACAATTTATAATTAAAAATAACAAAAAACAAAAACTAAATCATCATTAGATCCTTCCCAATACATAACCATACAAACAACCAGTACAAAAACCATAAAAATAACAATAAAAGGAAACAATTTGAAAAATACCATGACAACATTCACTACACCATTCCTTAACACAAAATTGTTGAAATAAAAATACAATTAAAAAGATAGTCAAAATCATCACACCCTTTGTTTCTTCCATATATTAGAAACAGAACATTCCAGGACATTATCTATAGGCATGACAAGTTATAACGAATAACAAAATAAAAAATTAATAATTTCAATAAATTATATCATTCTCAATATTCTCTCCATTTGTCCTTGAAAATAACCCTAGTTGCTTGGAAGTCACGTAAACTTAGTAGTGGTGACTAAAAACAAAAATGACAGATCTTGTATGGGTCCCACACGGACCTAAACTTTTCTTTCTGATTTTTTGCACATCGTTAATATCATTGTCATTTGTCAAACTAGATATTTGATTATATATTAAAGATGTAACGTGCAATGGGGACAATTTAATCTTCACCCCATATTTCCTTCTTCACCAATTTTGAAGACCATATTTAGTTTCCCAAAAATGGCAACATTTTAATAAAGGAGATTGTGACCCAAAACAAATAATTCAAAACGTCATGTACAACTCATTAAATAACCACTCCACTCATTCAATTACACTTAGGTCAAACTTTGTGTAATTTGCATGTGGACCATTTGAGAGAATCTCAATCATGTTGTTTGTGTTCACCTATTTGTAGTAGGAGGAACTCTAGTGCCTAGGCCCATAAGTTGATTGAGAAAACCAATGAGGTTCATATAAAACAATTTCCAGTCATTTAAATTTAAAGCTTTCACTTTTAAAGGTCAAAGTATGGTTATGGTGGAAGGGAAATTGGATAAGATTTGATTAATTATGTTAGTTGTAATTTTAGTGGTAAAAGTAGCATAATATATCTTATAATTTAATTTATTTATATCGATGTTATAGATTTGAGGTTGATATTCTCTGCATTATAAAGAGGTTTATCGAATGATTAGATCAATTGTCTTTTTTTTTTTTCTTGTTTCTACTAGCTTCTAAAATACTAACAATTTTGATTATGGATTACAGAGAAGACGAGTGACAAAAACTCAATAAAGAAAAAATCAATCATATTCCATTATAACTAAAAAGAATATGGCTTCAAAAGATGAACTGTCAAATTTTTTGATGGTATAGTTGTTTCAAACTTTAATTGATGTGCATGCACTAGGTTTCTCTTTTTCGACTATTTGCATCTTAACTGATTGGAACAATCCTTATAAATCATGGGTAAATGTTG
The DNA here is from genome assembly GCA_018584345.1 of Thuja plicata. Taxonomy (NCBI): domain Eukaryota; kingdom Viridiplantae; phylum Streptophyta; class Pinopsida; order Cupressales; family Cupressaceae; genus Thuja; species Thuja plicata. Next base: position 2,157,110 of record MU225795.1, on the reverse strand, counting down.
TAATCAAATAACAAAGTGGATTACTTTATGCACGAGGGGATGGCCCGCAATTTCTACCATAATTACAATGCTAAATAGTTTAAATAAAAAATGGACTAAAAAAACATAATCTTTATCTCAAGCACAAGCATTCTTAAAATAATATAAACTCTACTAATGATCAAGTGGGAAAATCCATGAAAATCTTGATGATGTCAAGTCCAACTTCCTCGAACACTATAAACGGTTATTAATTGACCTAGCTGGAGGAGATTCATTTCAAGATATAATGGAGTCCACCTTGTTAGCACTTACATGTCCAATACGATTAATATCAACTATCAAATATACTTATATATTATATTCACCGTTGAGGACTTTAATGTTTCTTTAAAGGATATGATTGCCTCAGAAATCCCTACCAAATATGGTTTACTTGTAGAGTTCTACAAAATTGTGTTTATTCATTAGGGAAGAATTCTACGAGGTCTAAGAACAAGCTTCAACAAAGTGACACATTGTGTTTACGAGGCCTTTCAACAGAGGTCAACAAGGGAACCAAGTGTTACCACCCAACCCTGCTTGAAAGATGGATGAGAGGGGAATCTCACCCCCTCCCCACCCCCCCAAGAACCTGGAAGTGGAGTCACGACGTTGTTGGGGTAACTAAGTGGATATGTGTGTTTGGTCAAGGGGCCTACTTGTTATCTTGAATTTTTAAAGTATGGGTCCTCTAATTACAAGTGTTAACAAAATAAAATAAAGCATAAAAGATGGGACAATGTTATCTAGAAAAGTACAATAACATCTATTTCTTAGCATGACACATCATCAAACTAAATCCAAGAAAAACATAAACACATTTACCATTAACATACACGATCATCAATCATAATACATTAAGGAAACAAGATTCATTTCATATTGGAAACCCATTAACTACAATAATATACATCACTAACTTAGAACATTCTTGGATAAAGGAAAACATGAAATGAAAGAAATACCATTCATCGACAAAAATGCATGCTCATGGAAGCCAGGTAAATGTTGTTCTTTGCATTGATCATCAACGAAATAAAAAAACTCACTAATTCTTCATACAAATCTCCAAGGGAGAGAAAACTACTAGCTTAAAGAATTTGAAAGAGTATAGAGAGAAATCTACTAAGTTGTCTAAGGTGCCTCAAAATCATCAATTTTGTGAACCATAACAATGGCCCAAAAGTTTACATTTAAAGAGAACAAGTTCATTCATCTTGAATCCCAAGAAGAAAGAGAGAGAAGAAGAGATCAAGGAAACCTGGTCCTGAGGAAGAAGATGATGTGCAAGTCAACCTATGTACTATGTACTTAGCTCAAAATCTACATCTCCAACTTTAATGTTAATCGACACCCTCTCAGTAAGATCTATACTTGGTTTGCAAAAAATAAGGCCCTGTCAAAATTGGAAGGTGAAGCCCATGGTGTCCTTTTCATGCATCGTTATCAATGACAATTGTACCATACTTCTATAAAAGGAGGGAGCCACATCTGCCCTTTGGAACATTAAATGTGGGCGGTAGGGTTTCAAAAATAGTAGGTCCACTTGGATATGACATGTTGAGATCTCACTCCAAAATCCCAGAAATAATGAAAACTTGAAATTTCAGAGTCCCTTTGGACTCAATGAATGAATTAAAGAATCAAATAATGTGGGAGGAAATTACTCCAATGGTGTCTCCCCTTCAACTTCCTTGTACTCTTTGAAATTCTCCAGGCAAGAATTGAGGGGTTCCTCATTAGGACCATCTACCCATTCAATTTAGAATCATGCCCCCTTCAATTCTGCCCTTGCATTCTCTACTCTATCCTTAATCTTATCTACTATTCTTTCAACATTGGTTGTGAAGAGAATGGTCTTCATGCAAAAATCAATAGTCCACCTCTCAAAATTACGGGAGGAACCAAATTTCTCATCCATCCTGTCATCCCACTTGGACAATAAAGTGTTCAAGTCCCCTTGGCCCTACATGGTATTTGGGTGGGTTCCCATTGTATGATATATGTACAACCCAAAGGCATGATTTTTGTTTTGCAGTAGAGGTGGGTACACCTTCACATCCTTCCTGTATAGTTTAATGAGATCTATTTTCAACCTAAGTTTTCATATGCTCAATTCTATGAAATCTTCACCCTTATCTCCAAGGATTTCTGAGGTTATAAGCTCATCCTGACAGAGGTTGTTGATTTCCTCTATGTAATATACCTTTTGCATTTTTCCACATCCTTATCCTAGGAACTTGTGCCCGCTTAGATATCTACTTTTGTATCAATGGAATCAAAATATAGCTTGAGGGACTCAGAGAGGCAATCACAGACCTTTTCTATATGCTTCACGATCCATTGAACCATAATAATGGCCTTCTATTTCATGTCCCATAGAGTAATTATCTCCTCGTGTGGTACTAGGGATGGATTGGAGGTGTTCAGATCGTGTGAGGCGAGGGGAGCAGCTAAATACTTGATGAACTCATTATATTGGGCCAATAGGCGCTTCATCTCTTTTTTGGATTTATAATCTTTCTCAACACTTTGCCTAATGGTTCTTTTGGTGGCATTGAGGGATGAAAGTTCTTCTCCCCATTTATTCTTTCTTCCCAAGTTGATTTGGGTGACCTAGTAATCTGCAGGGGTTACCTCTATTTGGTCCTTATTTGGAGGTGGAAAAGAAACCTTTGTTGTTGTCTCCCCTTGGGAATTTCTACTCTTAGATTATATTGTTTGTGCCCTCTCAACCTTTCAGGGCGGAGTGTGTTATGTCATTACCTCCTACAATACTACCCTTTTGGGATCCAATTAGCATTTTCTTATGTACCTAACTTGTAACCATTACAATGGGTCAGTGCATTGAGCTCAGTGGATGGGGTTCCCTAGAAGTGGTCATTTCTCTTGTTAGTGATGGATTTGGTGAGGGAGATGGGCTCCCCGGACTCTCAAGCTAGTGTTGTGGAGGTGACTGGTATGGATGAGGTGACATGCTCGGAGGTAGCATTTTTCCCTCGATGATGGATTATACTATGGGATCCACCTCCATTTGAGCATGAGACAAATCCCCCTTTTCTTTCTTTCTTTCTTTCTTTCTTTCTTTCTTTCTTTCTTTCTTCCTCCTCCTACCTCCAGAGTTCTTCTTGCTTCTTGGGAAGCTCATATTTCATTTGTTTCTTTGTAGCCTCAAGCTTCTTGTTGCAGAGCTCTTCATGTTCCTTCTTCTTCACTTCCTCCCATAGGAGGGAAAATTTCTCTGAATCCTCCCTTTTCTTATGCTCCTCCATATGGAGCCGATCTTCTTAGAAATTCTTATTCATTTCTTCTTTTTCTTTCTCCTTTTGGATTCTCTCCTCTTCCTCCTACTTCTTTTTCTCTACCTCCTCATGTTCCTTGACGAGGGTTTCCTAGTCCTTTGGAGTGAGAACCATGTTTAGGTCATCGACTTCCATGGAGGAAGTCTCCCATGATCCTTTATTTGTTCCAAAATGGGTTGTTCTTCAGAGGGGAGCTGTTGTGTGGAGGGAGGAGGGGCTCGTGTCTCTAGAAAGGGGATCTATACAAAATTTCTAGGATGCCAATTACCTCTAGGTCCTTGATATAGGTAGAGGCGATGGATATTTCATCATCAGAAGGGGTCTGTTCACTATCATCGGTCATGATGACGGATTCTTCTAGTGTAGGCTAGGGGGATGGCCCTTCCCCTTGTGGAACTAAAATTGTTGGTTCATCTTCTTGTGTGGCTTCTTCTTTAGCCACACATGTCCCAATAGTTATCCTTAGGGGTACCATTGCTATTTTTGGCTCTACAGAGAGACCAAATGTAACTCCTTGGCTAAAAAATGATGCTAGATTCTAGAACTTCCTCATTTGTACACCCATTTTATGTTTAAGGAAATCAAAAGGAGCATATGCAAGTGGGTTCTTTTTCTTGGAAGTTTATTAACCTTTATGCTTCTTCCTTTTGTACCCCTTAGTGATACTTGGTCCCTTTCTTTTATCCTTGAATTTTCAAACCTCTTTGGGAAGGTGGAGGTCGAGGTACATGTGGCTCCTTTCCACTAATACGACATTGACCACTTCTATGTTTAGGTCCTCTTGGACGTATTAATCAACCAGGAAGAGAGGACACTGGTCCACCTTGTCTCTAGTGTATACAGGGTCCAAGAACTCACCATCATCAAAGAATATTTTTTGAATGTCCTTAGGCTGTAGGACCTCATTTAGTAGGATGTTAGCCTATAGTCCTTCTTTCTTCTTCGATTGAATTCATCTTGTATCCTGGCCCAAAATTTTTTGAGGGTGGGCTTGTAATATAGAGAAATATTTAGTAGGAGCTTCGTGATCTTATCTCGTAGATCATACACCTCCATGCTGTAGTCATATTCTTTGATGTTTAATATTTTCTACTCAAACACAACATCCTTCACAAGCACAAGGTGTTGAGACTTATAGTATCCAAGTGTGAAAGAGAATTTGATGCTAGGCTTATATTTAATTAGATGCCATTTGAGCATGGGGCTCTTTCACCTGTCTACAAAACTCTAATAGAATAATCTGGTCGCTATAGTGCTGCGGAAGGAGGAAAGGTTTTCCTTTGAAGCCACCGAGTCAGATGTAGGAAAATGACTAGAAATGGATGAACTAGTTGCCCCATGTTTCCACCAGAACAATTGCAACTTTGGAGAGTTGGTACCCAACATCTCTAGTCAACTTGTTGATCCAATCATATATGTATGCATTGTTCCCGTACTTAAGTGTACATCGACATCTTGGATCTTCAATTGATGATAATATTCCTAGGGGGGTGGCACCCCCTATGCCTTCTCCAAAAATTCCTCTTACAACAAGTCTGGGGTGTTCTATTTTGAGCCTGACCACTATCCATATGACGTAGAATGTCATATAGAACTTGTTTGTGCTTTTCACTAGGGTGATCTACGCATGAAGATTGTTTAAGATCAGTTGTGCCTAGTCAAATTATTCCTCACTCTTGATGATTTTGGTGATGTAGTAATACATCCAAGGGTCATAGTAGTGGGAGTCCTCCTTTCAGCATATCCTGCTCAATGTGATTATCATATCCTGGACTGCAAGCCTAAACTCTGCCCATTTGAGATATTTAGTGATATTATTCTTAACCTTCCTCCCTTGAGCTAGCCATAACTCAGTAAGGTTATTTTTGTAAGTGACCTCATTTTTTTTTTTATATTTAGCATTAGCCTCTTCATCGCCGACCACTAGGATAGTCTGGTGGTCTGGAATCCTTAAAATCTGATGAATGACATCTAGGGAGAAATCAAAAATGGCATTGACTTTATCTCTGATACACTTTCTAGTGACCTCATTGTAGTGGTTGGAAATTATTAAGATGAGATCTGGAGACTGCATAACCCATGGGAAGAAATTAACTTACACTAGTCTAGAGAAGTTAGCCTTTATGTAGAAGTTCATACTTGTAGGTGAATTTTGTGCATTGGTAAATGGATGACATTGAGATTGATATGGTCGATCTCTATATTTGTGATGTTTTGAATTGCATACTCTAGCTTAGAGGGTCAAATTTTTTGGTACATGTACTTCATGGTAATTTTCCATGAGCTTAGGATATCCTGTAGGTGAACAAGGAAATGATTAATATCATCATATGAAAACCTAGTTCTACCTTTCTATTATTTTTTAAGTAACCCTTGGTCACCCCAAGGTTAGGGATGGGCATGTGGTATGAGGAGCCTAGGGGTATTGGGTTTCTGAAGATCCATTTGTAAATATTTGACTTTGAAGAGGCATGTTTGAAACAAAAAAAAAGGATTACTGAAAGATGATTCCCAAATTAGCAGTGCAAAGATAGGATTTTTGAACCCATGACCCTAGACATGTCACTTTGTAGTTTAAGCCTTTTTTTTTGAAAAATAGGGATTGGATATTGGGATTCATGTTTACCATAAATGACATACCAATTAGGCAAAGTAGAAACAATAATTCCAAACCTGAATGTCCATAATGCCTTCAACATTGATTTTTGGTTTCCTTAGAGGACAAAGTTGTGGAGCTTGGGTAAATATGCGATAGTGACATATGAAAGATATTCCAATAGGTCCTTCACAACTTAGTGTTTAATATTCCCTAAAGTGAATACTTAACTGGGATTTTCTAGAAGGGAATTCTGAACCTGTGGTCATGGAGCACTTTTTGATTTCTTATCAATTTAAAGGTATGTGTTGGACCATGGGTGTCTTGTTCACTATGGGACACAAATATTGAGATGAACTATGACCAGGGATTTGCTAAGGCAAGGATGGATCTGTATTAAATGCCTCTTTGGAGATAGTGAAGGTTTTCCCTAGCTCATTTGTATGACCTTGGGTACATAGGTAGGCATCAAAGAAGCCCTAATTGATGAAATTTACACACAATTTTGAGGGAATTGGATTCTATAGTGTATGAAAATGTACTAAAGGGAAAATTGAACTAAATTAGGGCATGCATTTTATGAGTAAATCTATATTCCTAACCTAAAACTGAAAGATCTAACCTACAAAAATGAAGAACAACAAAAAGAAACAAAAAAACAAAAAAGAAGAAAACAAAAACACGAGATGAAAGAAATAATTCTACCTCCAAAGAGAAAAACTAAGGGAAACATGAAAGAATCAATGAGAATCAACAAAGATATGTGAACACAATATCCAAATTGATCACTCTAGTTTTTGGTTGGAAGCTCAATTTGCAAGGAGTCTCTAATCTCTAGTGAAATTTTTTTGAATGAAAATGATCTCGTTTCATCCCTTTCTAGCCAGTTAGGTATAGTGCATTGAATTTGCATCATATTTATTTTCTAACACCAAGAATTGAGCATGCTGAGGACCGAGACTTTGGAATACCAAATACTACAAAGAGTAAACAAACTCTTATAGTACCCCATGATTCTAAAATCCATAGTCCTAAAAGGAATAAGCCAAAACAAAGGGGACTCTGAGGTCAAGGAATCCATAGAAAAAAACAAAAATAAAGAGGATATTAAAGAAAGGGGGACCCAACATTTTCCAAGAAAAATGTTGGGATTGTATGTAGAGAATAAAAAATAACAATCAGTTGGGAAAATACCCTAGGAATTGTAGAATTGTAGAATTGTTCACAATTATACTTCATGAACTAGTGTCATTCAATATGGTGTTTAGCTATGTAATTTGGATTTTGGTTAAAGGAATGACATTAGCTGTCTAGAATATTCTTCAATTTATCCCTCTGTGTGTAGTTGATTGATTCTTTCTCTTTGACCACCCGAGGAGTTAGAAAAGTGGTACTCTCAACCAAGTCATTCATTCTAGATCAGTGCTTCCATGCAATGATATTCCTAGTTTTCATTTTCTTATTATTCATTCTGACTTCCAGTGTCTTGGTGGTACCCCTTTCACTAACAAGTACAATTTTCTACTTGTAGGTACTCCTTTAACCAATTCACGTGTTGTATTATATCTTTAGAATTAGATCGGGGAATGCTAGGGATGTCGTGGAAATAGTAGATCAAGATATTTTTGTATCAGATGGAGTAATGTCATTCTAACCACTAGGCTTATTTTTATTTCCTTTCTTGTAGTCTTTAATTGTGAAGGGATGTTTCAGATTCATCCATATCCCAAAGTTATCATCACCTCCTTCTTTCTTACCTCCACTAAACATTACCTTGGAGGAATGAAGGTCATGGCTTCTTAATCAAGTAGGAAACTACGGACTTCCAAAATATGAAAGGTGAGTCTTCCAAGTCAAAACACCATGCTATCATGCATAGAACACTGGTCCTAATGGGACAAATGAGGGAAGACCCCAAAAAATAGAAAATGAAAGAAAAGGAAAATAAAGTGAAACACACAATGAAATCAAACTAAAATACAATATACAAAATGAGGATGAGGACCTTAACCTTTAGTAGGAAAAATAGTGCTTGAGAAACTTCCTATTGATAAACAATTGGATTTTTTCAAGTTGTATCACCGCACGGTTGATCTTGGTTTGGATCATTCCCAAATTTTGGCAAATAGAATAAGGCATCATGCTTATCGATGCTCCAAAATATACTAAATAGTTATGTAAATTATTCCTAAATAACCTCAGACTTAAGAGGAATGGGTGGGGGATCTTTGGTATTTCCCCAGTATATTTCCAAATTGGAACCACGAAGGTCACTTCCTTGGCTTTGTTGACTCAAGGTTTTGATTTCTTGAGGCATTTAAGGAGAGATTTGTTTTTTTGTTTTGGGAAGTTACACAATACTTTAGTTAAGGATATGGTGGTGTTGGTATTGTGGAGAAGGAAAACCACATTGACCTTGAAAATGGTTAAAGTGTCAAGGGATAAACTATCCCTTGAGCCACCTCACTTCTACTAGTGCTCTATTGAGTAAGGGGATCACAAAACTAAGTATGATAAAGAGGGTTTAATAAATTGAGATACTAATTGCAAAAAGATATTGAAATGGTTTAAGACAAATAGGATACAAAATAAAGATAAATTTTGATAACTAAAAGAGAGGAAAAAATATAAATATTTCAACTATGAAAAATAAAATGCCAACCAAAAAGACCAAACACAGAATTCTACGAGTTCACTGTCCTGGACACTAGTGCGAGTTGTAGATGATAGTACAAAAATGAGATGACAACATGACAAATTCTTCCTATATAAAAAGAGTTCAGAAGTCATCTTATAATTAAAGGAAGATAATAGAATAATAAAAATGGCAAGAAACTAAGCTAGTTGAAACTGAATATAACAATAGAATATAGTGAAAAGTAAGACTAATATATAAATCATGAAGAGGGGAAGAATATAACACTGAGAACGTTTGATAAATATAATAGTCTATGCACACTCCTCCATGAACTTGCACACATGGAAATAATGAAAATGTTGGGTTTCTATTTGGAGATCCCTTCTTTGGTGTGTTGGATGTATTTCTAGTTGAAGTCTGCCCTATAAAATTTTGAAGTTTCCTGTCACTCCTATGCTCAGAAAGTTGAAATTCATGGTCGAAATTGCTTATATACCTCTACAAATAAATGTTTTAGCTCAAAACCTAGTTGAAAATGCTAAAAAACCTAAGCCATAGGGTTATTTCTATTTGAAAATTGCAAAAGGCCCTAATTTCTCAGTTGAGTGTCTATGTTGAAGTTACTTTTTCACACTTAAGTCTTGAGAATAGGTCATGTGCTTTTATGTTGGTCGCTTAGTCTCTTGATGTTATGAGAATATTCCATGTGGTTATGAGACTCAGTGAATTGCCTTTGTCACACCATCTCTTAATGAAAAGGAATATGCTTCAATAATCATGAGACTTGGCGCAGACCGTCCATCTAAAGAAAGATCTAACGGTGGTCAGGATATCTCCTAATAAACTTTGCAGTTAGTAAACTATTCAGTGACATTGAGTTTTCCTTGGTCGCCAGGTCTCTAAAACAAGCCAAGTTTAAAGATGGTTCAAAATAAATGCAGTCACTAGGTATCAGAATAAAAGATGAGTTAAGAAAAAGGTCACGAGACTTGGAGACAACTGTTAGATCAAGGTAAGATCCAATGGATGACGTGAAGTCACTTTTAGCATTTGAAAAGTCAACAGTTATTCAACGATCAGGAGACAAGGAATAACATTGAGACACGTGGCTAAATATGATAAAGATTAAAGGTATAGTTGCGTGGTCTCTGATTAATTTTTAATACAATAAAATTATTTGGCAATTATGAGACAAAGAGTGTTCTCGCCAGGTCTCAAGACATATTAGGGTTTGGTATAAATATTATGAGACTTAATTTTGGCCATTAGATGCTGAGCTACGAAAGATCAATGGTAGTCGGGGAGTCTCTTGATGGATTTGATAAAGTTAAATTTGTTAACCGACAATGAGACAGGTTCTAAGTTGCGTAGTCTCTGAAAGGAATTAAACTATAAAAGAAAAGATATGAAAATCTTGGTTGCTGAGTCTCTAGTTGAAATGTTCAAGTGATAATTCATTCAGCGATTAAGTGACACAATGCTTATGTCACGAAGTCTCAGAACAATTTAGGGTTATACCAAAAGATTACGAGACTTGGCAAAGGGCATCAGATCAAAAGGAAATCAATGGTGATTGCGTAGTCTCAGAATAAACCTGGAGTAAAGGAAATCTCTCAGCGACTTAGCTTTTCCACAGGCGCGTGGTCGCCAAAAGGAAACTAAAGGTAGAACTAAAGTTAATAATACCTTGCGTTGCCAAGTCTTGGAAAATGATCATAGTTAATGATTTTTCTCAGTAACATGGAGATAATTTGTAGTCGTGAGGTCGCTAATAAGGAAAAGTGAAAGTTAAGGCATGGTAAAAATTAATATAGCTGCTGATGTGCCAAAGTTGAAAATTCATCAGCCAATGAGGACTCAGAGAAGTTATGACAACTTGGAAAGGTAGCTGAGGTGTCTGAGGATCAGCCAATCAGATCAGAATTGACCTCTTCTCAAATTTAATAAGGATTTTTCATCAATTCTGCACTCATGCAAATTCAATTTCCTGTCATAATCAGAGGCTATGGCTAGGAGAAAGCATTGATGTCACAGTATGCTGAATTGAAGGCAAAAGTGATGAGATTACCCAATTATGAGCTACGTACCTTGATCATTCTTTACCATAAATAGATGATATTGTGCTTCATTTTCATTTACATTGCCTTCAGAATCTAGAGTGAAGAAATTACCAAGTTATCAGTGTTTGCAAAAAAAGGAGTGTTGCCAGCTTTTGAAAAGTCAAGCAATCAAGATTTCCAATTCAGAATTCAGGGAAATTTGGTTGGTTTTCAGAACCTTAGATTTTTTTCAGCGCATTACAGTTCAGAAGTAAGGGTTTCTAGTGAGAAGAATTGTTTCAATACCAGTCAAAAGGGTGTGATAAAAGAAAGTATCCAGAATGAGTAGAGCAATGAGTGTAGCTTCTACTAGTGGGAAAAGTGAAGAAATGGATGATGAGGCTAAGGGGAAAAGGAATTTCTCAAATGAATTTTTGACATTACTGCCAGGATCAACACATAATAAGAATTTGAAGGATGATATCCTGAGTGATGACCTAGCCTATATCCAAGATGCCAAAACTCTAGGTTCATCAGGTTACTCTCTCTTTAATTATTTTTATAAAATTCTGATGAAGCTGTACCTGTGTCAAACCCTTGGACATGTGGGTTAGCTAAGTTAGTTGTGCCTAATGTATTCTTAGATACTGATCTTGTTCTAGCCTTAGCAAATAATTATGATATGCTCTCTAAGACAATTAAGAGGAGTGATGGCACTATATTAGTAGCCTTAAACAAAAATTCATTTATGAAAGCCTTCAACCTCTACTACCCTATGTCAATAGAGATTGACCTTAAGAAATAGGAAGCTAGGTATGAAAAACAAGTTGGGGTGGTTAAAAGTTTAATACAAAGGCATATTCCTAGACAGATTAAGAATTATATTGCCCCCATGCCAGGACTTTCACCTTATTCTTATAAGGATTTGAATCATTATATCAAGTACATTGCTTTTTCACTCTGTAGAGTATTAGGGAGGGACGGGGGTACATAGAGGATCACTCCAAATATCCTAATGATTACCTTAGAAATTTTTAACAAGATGAAGAGAAAAATGTTGAATTACCTCTTAGAACATGCATTGATGAAAGGTTAATTCATCAGCAACAATTCCTTGATGATGATAACTTCATCAAAACCCAAGAGTTCAAAGACTTCCTTAGATGGAATAAGCAACAAAAAGTTGGCAAACAACTACAGTTGGATGGAGGAGAGCCAGTAACAGCTCAAGCCTTACAGGCTATATAGGATTATGATCCTGAAACATAGAAAATTACTCTAGAGGAAGCAAGGAAACTGGTCAAAGCCAGTGGGATGTTACTTGTTGAAGGCTGGGATTTAGCCTCAAAATTTATAATTGATCAAATAAGGAAGCAACCTGACTTAAAATTATCATCAGAAGTAAAGGTTGGAGAACTAATCAAAGGATTTGGTTATAACCCAAATTCCCAAGCTATTGCAATGTGGAGCCTAGCTCCTAAGGATCAAAATCCAGACTTGTTAAATATTCAGGAAAACATGGTGGGTAGTCAAATAGTATGGTCTGTTAATAATACAGATGACATGGAGATTTCACAGGTTTTGTCACATTTTGCCCAATTGAATGTAGCTAAAATTGAACAACTATCACAAAGGTATGGCACCCTAGTAGAAGAGACCAGTGCTATTGTAAAGGATAGGGAGCTATGTTATATTAAAATTCATGCTTTGGAGAACACAATTAGATATATGACTCATCAATTGATGGAGAAACCTGAGGTTATCCCTACATCACCAAAAGAGGTTACACATGCAGAGGTCCAAACAGAAATAACAGGAGAGAGTGCTGAAATAGAGGAACAGATCATGGAGCACAATGAGATTGTCCTAGGATCATTAATGAGTATCTTTCAGCATAGGATTGATATATTAAAGGATAAAACTGATCTCATTTTAAATGCATATAATAAGCTTCCTATTTTGCAGGCCGAGGTAACAAATTTTATTTCTATCTTAAAACCCTACTTTGGAACATGGTCTAGCAAGACTCAATTGTTTGAGAGGTTGGCATCTTTGTGACCACATAGGAATGATCTTCCAGAGATAGTCACAGAGGTAGGTGAAGAAATTGAGAAAATAAATGTGACTTTGCCTTTCTTCAAAGGCAAATTAAATCAAATCGAGGCTAGAATAAATCTATTTGGATCAGATTTCAACAGATTCATTCCTTCGATCAAGGGAGAAGATAATCAGATAAATGCCTTGGAGGCATGGAAAGTAGAATTTGATACTAATCTGCCTAAGAAAGAGGAATTTATTACTGATAGTGCAAAACTAGATATGGAATGTTATAATAAGATTTTGGATGAGGCCTTTAAGGCTGAGACTGACATCAAAAAATTTCTAACAGATGTCAAGAGTATAATAGATACTTGGTGGAACAGGCAAAAATCACAACTTGAGAGCATTAAGAGCTTTAATTGGCCCGCTGAAGATGATGTAGTAGCATGGAATGCACTGCCAAAGCCTAAAAAGAAGAAAGTTGCTACAGAGGATATTGATATCATTGATGAAGAGTAGAGAAACACTTGGCGCCTGCTCTTTGAGTACAAGAAGGTTAGTCATCTTAAAGATAAGTGTAGGTTAGCCTATAATGGAGGTCACTTAATCTCATTACAAATATTAGATGCTATCCTAAACACATACAGAGAAATGTGCCAAAGATCACAAGAGGACAAAGAAGTGAACCAGATTTCATTCTTCATTTTTTGTCTTTCCAGTGCTTGGTTCATTCCTGTCTTTTGTCTTTTCTGCATTTTAGGGTTAGGTCTTATAACCATCCAAAGCTTGTAGCATCCTTACTTCCTAAGGATTCCAAGATGGTTTTAGGCCTATAAATAGTACTCTTGTATAATTTTGTAAGGAGGTTGGAGTTGGAAATAAATGAAATATAGTTGCAAGCCAGACTTCTAAATTTTGGTCTGAGTTTTTTGAGCTTTTAGTCTCTATATGTACTGAAGCAGGAATATATAAATAAAATATAGTGCAAGTCTTATTCTATATTGTTGTTTTCTCTTTACTTATTGTGTATACTCTTTTATGTTTAAATTGAGAGGCACTTTAAACATATCAGTTACAAGGTAGCTATCTAACTACTTGCAAGTTTCTTTCAAGGAAAGGACTAAGTTTTGTGAGCAATTTCAGGGAGTATAATAGTATTTGAGGATTTGATACAGTAGTGTGGGAGTAACAGGGTAATTTGTAAGGCACTTTACCCGAGTTGCATATAGGTTGTAAGGCATCTTGTAGTATCTTTATTTATCTTTTTTCTATGGAATTGTATCTATTGACTCTATAGCTCAAGGATAAGGCACTGGTTTATAGTTGGCTAAGTAATTGATCATTATCCAACCAGTATTCTAAATTATCAAATCATTCACATTTCAAAATACATTCCATTCAAATAATTGTGTTTTAGAGGAATACAATTTAGTTTATTGATTCCTTTAAGAGAGAATCAAAATTAGGTTATCCTTCCCGAGGTTCATAAGAACTGAAAAAAGAAGGATGAGAATCCTTATTACCTTACTAGTTGTTGTTGTCCAAATACTAGTATGGATCATTAAGCTCTATATCAGGATATTCATAGCCATTTGCATAGTTATTTACTTGTTTATCCATTAAAAGGCATTTCAACATTTCAGTAAGAAGATAATCCACTTAAAAGATATTGTAAATTAGTAATCACCCATAGGTAATACCTGCCTGAGCCAGTGGATCTTAAAAAAGAAGGAGGATCTTATCCAATCCTCATCAATTAGCCTTTCTCTTGTATAAAATATGAGTTTGCATTCAAGTATACAAGTATACAAGTATACTGTCATATTAAATTTGTTCTACAAGAAAAAGAGCTAACATATATACATGTGTAACATCAATGAAAATACACAATTGAATAATTGTCTTCAACAATTCTACACAAAGCAAAGCATACAAGTGTTTGAACAAGTCTACTAACAAAATTTTAGAAACTGAAAATGTAGGGGTTGATGAATTTGTAGAGAAAAATGATGAAGATGACAAGAAGGAACCCGAGGACTACAAAATATTTGTATATGTTCAACCTAAGATTCCTGATACCTTTCCTAGAGCCTAAATAGAGGAGGAAGTTTAATAGAGAGAACCACCACCAAGCCTGTTCTAGCCAAGTATGTAAGAAGACACCACTCACCGAGAAAGATTATTGGAGACAAGAATTCTGGAGTATGACAAGAAGTAAGACAAGAGATAATACATGTTTAATTTATGAATTTGAGCCAAGAAGAGTAAAATATGTATTGGAGTATGTGAATTCAAAGGAGCAGATAGAAGATATATTCACCAAGCCACTATCAAAGGATGATTTTGAGTATCTCAGAGGTAAATTAGGGGTCCTACCTCTCTCCAATATTCACTAGAGAAAGATGCAAGTTGCATCAATTCTAGAATTTATTAGAATATCTATTTTTGAGTTGATGCTAGTGTTCACACTTTAGGTGATGCCTGAAGCTGTGAAAAATGATGCAGGAGCATCCTAGGACTCTTGGAAATTCTATATCACACAAAATATATTTGATTTGGATAATACTTGGTGTGTTTTGATGAAGTGTTACTTGGTTGGTTTGTGTTGTTTCTCAGTCACAGTGTTGGCCGAGGAGTTTGGTGGCTAAAGAACTTGACAACCCTGGTGCTTGGCAAAACCTGCTCAGCAATACCTGTGGTGCTTGGTTGTCATATTTTCTTGGTGATGTCTAGCTTTCTCAGCATGTATTGGTTGCTAGCACTTGGAAGTGTTGTTGACACTCAACAATTTGGGCTGGCTGATTTGTGTTCTTGCGGACCTAGGAGGTCAACTTGGTACATTTAATATTTGTTGTGTGGCATTTAATTTAGATCTATCATTGGGGATTGTGGGGACCTAAATATGGGTCGTTGGTATCTCCTATGTTTTTTTTTATGGCTGACTGATTGGTTGCCTCTTGTATTTAAGTAGTTTTATGTTCTTAGCTTAGGGTGATCAGATCGGAGGGGGAATTAGATCAGATCAAAGGGAATTGAAGGAGACCATATTTGAGGTTCTAAGTATTGGATCTGAGTTGTATGTTTTGGTAGAAGCTAAATGGCCTGATTCTTGTAGAAGATTTGTGCTAGATCTTGGATTCATATCTTTGTATTTGGTTGTAACCGGGAAGGCCTTACAGACTGACATGTTGGAATAAATTGAATTTTGTTTTCCTATCTCTATTTCTTGTGGTATTTCATTGTGTTTTTGTTTTGGCCACAATCAGGGTTTGGACTGTCCTTTCTTGGGTCCTCCATCCTTGACTATCATCATGTGGTATCAGAGCTTGAAGTTCCTGAGTGTGTGGACAGATCAATGAAGGTGAGGCAATTTGCACCAAGACCTTGGGTTGGAAAGTTGTTTATTTTTTGTAGAGGGTTTGCACATATCTTGAAGATGCCTTCGAGGAAGAGCCGTGAGATCACAAAAAAAGAAGCTAAGGTGGAGGTCAGTCTTGAGGATGTCCAAGATTTGTAGAAGCAGGTGCGAGATCTGTAGGAGGAGTTGCATAGAAATAATGTGTCTAGATAACACCAAGATAATGGTGAAGAGTCTAAAGAGGAAGATCATTTCGAAGAAGCTGTAGAAGATGTCAAAAGTCCAGAGGAGACTAGATTTCTGAGAGTTGTATCTAAAATTGGGAAACAACCTAAGATCAAAGTTTCTATATTTGCTGGAAACCTTAGACCAGAAGAATTGATCGATTGGATTAATCAGATGGATGAATACTTTGAATATGAAGAAGTACAAGATCCTGATAGAGTTTGGTTTGAAAAGACAAGGCTAAAAGGTCATGAAAACATATGGTGGAGAGAAGTTCAATTGGAAAGAAGTAAAAGAGGTAAAGACAAGATCATCAGATGGAACCGAATGGTTGAAAAGTTGAAGAATAAATTCATTCTGGTAGATTATGAATTAGAGATGTTTAAGAAGATGTAAGGTTTGAGCCAGGTAAGCAAGTCGATGCAAGAGTATATCAAGGAGTTTTACAGAATCCAAATTAGGACTAATCATTCAGAAGCTGATAAAGAGAAGGTTGATAGGTATATCTATGGCTTGAGACCTAGTATACAAGAAGAGTTACTTACTATTCAGATGAAAACAATAGGAGATGCTTATCAAATGACATTGAAGATTGAAGAAAAGCTAAACAAGAGGTTTGAGGAAAGACAAAATAACAGAAATCGAGGTGGTAAGACTAGTGAAACAACTACTAAGAGTAATATGGTAGATAATCCTAAACAGACTGATGAAGGATCTAGTAGTGGTCAAACCACTATGAACTATAATGGTGGACAAAGAGGAAGAGGGAGAATTGAGTTCATGGGTACTTGTTTCTAGTGTGGTGAGAAGGGTCATAGATATTTTCAATGTCCTAAAAGAAGAGTTGCACTAACTACCAAGGAGAATCAAGTGAATTCTACAAAGGAAGGTGAAGTTATTATCACTAGGAGATTATATGCATGTGTTAGAAAACATATGCAAAGAAGAAATTTGTTCAGATGTAAGTATAAGGCCAAGGTATGTAATATCTTAATTGATGGTGGCAGTTTTGAGAATTTTGTTTTAGAAGAGTTGGTTAGTAAGTTGAGTTTGGAAAGGAGGAAACATCCTAATCCTTATTAGATTAGTTGGATACAAGATGTGTATAAGGTTAGGATTAAGGATCAATGCCTTGTTAATTTTAAGATTAGATCTTATTATGATGAGATACTATGTGATGTGTTACATATGGATGCTTGTCATTTATTTCTTGGTAGACCTTGGAAATATGACATACATTTTTATGTTTGATGGTCGTGCAAATACCTATGTGGTAAGGCAGGGTGGATCCAAGCATAAACTGATACCTTTGCAGGAAGTAAGAGTTAAGGGATTTTGAGTTATCAAATGTTGTTCGAGTGACAGTGACAACCATGAGGAGAAAAAAGTTGATGAACCTAAACCCGTGAGTAAAATGCTGGAGTGTTTGAAGGGAAAAGAGAATGACATCTCTAAGGAACTTGCAGAGATTAAGAGGCAGATGACATTTCTGATGAAGATAGTACACCAGATGATGACACTAGTGACACAGAGAGATACAAATGATACTGAGTTGAGCTGTAATTATGGTGAGGGTGTGGTTCACCAAAATACTGATGGTGTCAACAGTCAAGAGGATGGTCAAAGTTAGTTGCTATCAGTTGAAAATAGGAGAGATGAGGAAAGCGTAGGGAATATGAACTTTCCAAATTGGATAGTGGATAGGGTGAAGACAACATGGAATGAAGGAAAAGAGGAGATATGGGTTAATAATAGATACGCCATACTTGTCCTGATTCCCTTAAGATGTTCATGATTTCATTTATGGGAACATCTTCTTTTACCTGGGGTGTCTAATGTAGGATCATCCTAGGATTCTTGGCAATCCTGTATAACACAAGATATATTTTCTTTGGAGATTACTCGGTGTGTTTTGATGAAGTGTTAATTGGTTGGTTTGTGTTGTTGCTTGGTTGTGGTGTTGGCCAAGGAGCTAGGTCACTGAAGAACTCAACAACCCTGCTGCTCGGAAGAACCTACTCAGTGATACCTATAGTTCTTGGTTGTCATATTTTCTCGACGATGCCTATCTTTCTTGGCATGTGTTGGTTTCTAGCACTCGACAGTGTTGATGACACTCGATAGTTTGGGTTGTTCGACTTGCGTTCTTGTAGATCTGGGAGGCCGACTTGGTACATTTAATAGTTTTTACATGGCATTTAACTTAGATCTATCATTGGGGATTATGGGGACCAACCTAGGTTGTTGGTATCTCCTATGTTTATCTTTATGGCTGACCTATTGGTTTCCTCTTATATTTAAGTATTGTTATATTCTTAGCTTAGGATGATCAATCAGAGGGGAAATTAGATTAGATTAAATGGAATATAAGGAGACCAGATCTGAGGATTTGAGTATTGGATCCGAGTTGTATATTTTTCCAGAAGGTAAATGGACTGATGCTTGTAGAAGATATATGTTAGATATTGGATTCATATCTTTTTATTTGGCCGTAACCGAGGAGGCCTTATAGCTTGACATGTTGCAATAAATTAAATGTTCTTTTCCTATCTCTATTGCTTGTGGTATTCCATTATGTTGTTGTTTTGGCCGCAATCAGTGTTTGGACTATCCATTCTTGGATCCTCCATCCTTGACTGTCATAAAAAATAATTATGTATTCAATGAGATATTAGTACATGCTAGGTATGATCCATTGCCTGAACAAAGTTTCCAAGAGTATGTATCTTTGGCATTATTGTCAAAGAGAGAGAATAATTGATTGATGATTATAGAGAAAATAGACAATAAGAAATGAAGAATGTTGATGAACACAAAGAGGGAGAACAAGAATAAGAAGCTTAGAGGGAGAAAAGACAGAACATATATATCAGAGTATGCCATCATCAATTGACAATAAAGACATAGATTCCAAAGAGGGAGATTGTTAACCAACTGATGGTGATGATGATGAAGACTGAGATAAGAGGTATAAAAGATTGTAGATAGATTAGATTAGTTGTTATTTTTTCATTGATGTCAAGCAATTGATTTCTGGCTTTTATTGAGTTTCCATATCACTCGAAGTATGATATAAGTTGAGTGAGTTAAGGAAAAGAGGAAGTGAAAAGTTTGGAAGCTAATACAGATCAGACAATGATAAGGTAATATTGGTATAGTTTTTTTCTATTTTACATTTGATGATATACAGTTGGTAAAGGAGAATGGTCAAGTTAGTAAAGGAAATAATTCAGTTATTGAGCAGGAAGAAGTCTATCGGTAAAAGGAAATTGTTTGTCATTAAAGAGACTGAGACACTGAGAGAAAGCCAATACATCGAGTACATGAAGGTTAGTTATCGAGCATAGAAGAGATCATATATTCAAGGATCAGAACAACAATTAATGAAGAACCACAACAATATGGAAGGTTCCAAAGATAAAGAAGGGTTAGTTAGAAAGATCTACAATTAGGAAAAATCAAGGTGATGATCTATGATAAATATTAAGTGAAAAAAGTGATGGTACTCGTTCCATGAAAATTTCAAGTCCCAAGGTGATGTTAACACGGTTCACCGAGTATCAAGTTCATTGAATCAGTTCATAAGGTTGATCTGACGGTTGAGAGTAAATGGAGGAAAACCTAATAAAGTAAATTAAGAGGAAAAAATGAGTCTATATAAAGGATGAAATTTAATGATAGAGAGGATGACAAGTTGAAGTGTGGATGTGCTATCGAGTAAATAATTGAAGAAGAAAGAGGTGGAAATCCGAGTCTAGAGTAGAGACTAATGAAGTATTGAGGTCATTAGAAAAAGAGAACATAAGGGATCTGATCATGCAAGAGGTAGTTGTAGTATTACAGATCAAATTCTATATTTTTTCTTATTAACATTTGTAGCAAGAGAATCTCTTAACTGAGTGGACTTAACAGTCTGATTGTAAATCCTTGTGAAAGGTGACATTCTAGAATAATTTTCAAAGCCCTTTAACTAGGCCACTCCTAACAGGGTGAAGATCCTAATAGATCTGAGGTAAATACCCTAACAGGGTCACATTTGACAATGTTCATTGTAATCTTTAACAAGATTGGCTCTTAATCGAGCGTACTTCAGAAGAGTATTTTTATTGGTGGGTGACGATTCCCACAGAGGTTTTCTCCCAATTTCAGTTTCTTCATTAAATACTGGTGTCATATGTATTGAATGTTTATTGCACATGTTATTTGTTTGATTAATTAAATTTCTGATTGAAAAAGTGAAATTATTGTTGATTTAGATGATATTGAAGTTTGTCTTACCGAGTTGAATCAAAGTTTAAGTTTTAAAGGTTTAAAGAATCACTATTTATTGATTCACCCCCCTCTCATCAAACCAACATATGATACTTTGAAGGATGAAGTGAAAAAATATACTATAGAGGACAGGTCAAATGAAACACATTAGAAATCAGACCAAGGAAAGGTAGACATAGAAATAATTCATGATGGAGATCCGAAGGAAGATGATGTAAGAGAAAAACTTGATCCTATGGATGAGTAGACACTAGAATTGAAATTTGAGAATATTGAGGTGGCAGGAGACACTGTGGAGCTAGTAGATGACATGTAACTAATTGAATGTTTGATAATATTAAGTTGAAGATAATGCAAGGAATTAAATCAGTGAATGATTTGTATTTTCATTAATGTCAACTTGATATCATCTGTATGATCATGAACATAATGCCAAAGACTTCAGAGAACCAAACAAACATAGGTTATGCTTTCAGCAATGCATAAAAGTCAAGTATTCACTAAATGAAAAACAACACCGATGGAGTGCACACCATCGGTAAAGACAAAGAAGAACAGTCATAGTGACACCTGACGAGCTAAAGATAGTGTTTACCGATGAAGCAAAACCACAGGATGCCCAACGAGCTAAAAAAAGAGTTGCTCGACGGGTAAGATTCCAATGTTGCCCGATGAATAGAGATCCCAAAGCTAACTGGAGTCTCACTAACATCACTGATAGTTTTCACCGATGACTAACTACAGAGGTGATTGACGGAACAGAGAGTTCAGAAGATGACAAAATATATAGCTGGCAAGAGCTAAAGATAGACTTAACTGGTTGTTTTCTTTGTTTTAATCGACCAGAGTTAAGTGATTGATTTAAAGATGATTTGTACAGTTGAAAAGAAGATAACTATGAGACAAATCAGGATTTATGCTTTAAATCTAATTGGATGGATTGTTTTTCAAGCCAAGAATCAAGAATCAAGAAACAATGAATATCATGTCTATATAAGAGACAAGCTTAATTCATTTATGAATGAGATTGAGGGGAGTGAATAAAAAGAGGATGCTGAAGAGAAACTGATGAAGAACAACTTCATACAGTCCTGATCAATCAAGCTAAAGGAGAGCTAAGGAATTTTTCATACAACCGACAAAAAGTGAGCACAACATCACATAGCAGAAAGCATGGAGCACAAGGATTGAATTGATACATTGGTCATAGAGGTAATGTACTTAAATAGATCTGAAAAACTGCAATTCAAAGTTGCAATATGAATAGGTCATAATTTTTTAGTTTAACCATTGAAGCATCAAGTCTCTTAACCGAGCAGGACTTAATAGTCTTCTATATATTGAGGTACATCCCAAGGAGTGCCAATAAGGTTGATTCATCAAAGTAGCATTGGATATGCCCGATGCCTATTGACAGTCTAAGAGAGAGGTTGATTCAAGGATGGAAACATTAGATGCCCGATACTAAGTGACAATCTATATGTATAAAATCCTCTAACAAGGTCACACCTAACAGTGTGTTTGTAACCTTTAACAGGGTTGGCTCTTAACAAGGCTCACTTCAGAAGAGTTAAAAAATTTTCTACCGGTCCCAGTGATTTTTTTTTCCCTTAACAGGGTTTCCACGTTAAAATCCATGTGTTATGTGTGTATGATTCATTTCTTTACTATTTTTTATCTTACATAATTCATTATGGATATATTGGTACACTATGCATATTTACTGTATTTTGGTAAATAGATGACTGCTTATCGGTAAACATTAAGAAGAAGGTTTAACAGAGAAATCTGACAAGTAGTAAATTGATATAAATTATTCAAGGCATTCATCTTATAGGATAGAAGACAACTTGAGAAATAATTTGTGGTTATAAGTGTTGAAGGGTTGATTTAAGGATTAATTTTTGAGGCCACTGATTCACCCCCCCCTCTCAGTTATTACTAACAATTGGTATCAAAGCTTGTGTTCTTAGAAGGAAGGTTTCAAGACCTAAGCCAAAGATCACAAGATGAATAGACGAGATGTGCCCAAGTGGAACAAAGATAATTTTGCTTCATGGCAGAGCAAGATAAGACTCCACTTATCAGGTATTGGTAATGATGTTACTCAATTCCTAGAAACTGAATATGTGTTACCCACATGAGCACCAATAGTTGAACAAATGAGAGAGAAGCATGAACACAATGGCATGATGATAGAGCTTGCTTCCTCACTCTCCGATGCTGAATTTGAAGATGTCAAAGAATGCAAAACTGCAAATCAGATGTGGGAAAAATTGAAGCTTGTACATGGTGGTGACAAAAATGTTTTGAGAGCCAAGGCAGAAAGCCTTAGAGGAAAGTTTGATGATCTGAAAATGAAAGAAGGTGAAATGATCACTCAGTACAACACAAGAATAAAAGAGGTATTCAATGCTATCTGAGGAGTTGGAGGTGTGCTAGAAGAAGATACAGTGGTAAGTAAAATTCTAAGAACCTTACTGCCTACTTATGCTATTAGAGTATCTACCATTCAAGAAATGAGAGTAGTAGAAAATAGCAATGTTACTCTAGACAGTTTAATTGGAAGAATGATTTCATTTGAGATGAATAACTTTGATAATAGTGTCTTACCAAACATAGATTTCGCGTCTAAAATTTCTGAGAATAAGTAAATCAAGTCGCAAAAACATTACGAGAAAAGATAGTGATAGTGAAAATGAAGAAGATGATCTTGATGAAATTGAAGCACTTATGTCCAGAAGAATGCAGAGAGGCAAAGGTAAATACAAAGGTAAATTACCACTTGTTTGTTTGAATTGCAAAGAGATTGGACACTTTGCTGCAAGATGTACTAACAAAATAAAAGATGACAGAAGTAATGACAAATCACTTGAAAAGAAGTCTGACAGAGGTGATTACAGAAGCTATCGACAATCAGAAAGAAGAGATACCCGAGACTATAAGGACAAAGGAAAGAAGGCCAGTTACCTAGCAAAATTCAAGGATGATGATACTGACATCAAATCTTATAAAGACATCGAGATGGTGTTTGTGGCTGTAAAAGATGATTCAGATGATGATGAAGAAAGGTATGTAGAAACGACTCTCATATCTAAAATTAGAAAAAATGATGTTTGGATCATAGATAGTGGCTGCACTCACCATATGACCGGTGATAAGAAAAAGTTTGAGACTTTTGAATACTATAAAGGTGGTTCAGTGAGAATGGGAAATGACACACCTTATCTAGTTGAAGGTAGAGGAACAATAATGTTGAATAACCAGATAAAATGTGAGAATGCTTATTGGGTAAATTGATTGAATTATAATCTATTGAGTGTTTCTTAGTTGAATAATTTAGGTCACAAAGTAGCATTTGAAAATAAGAAGGCAAAGATCTTCAATAAATCTAGAAATCTGATTGGTACCGGTGAGCAGACAAAAGGTAACTTATTCTATCTGAATGATACTGATTCCACTTGTTTGATTGCTACAAATGAAGACATATGGTTATGACACACAAGACTGTGTCATGTGAAATTTGATAACATGATAAATATTAGTAAAAAGATGAATGTCAGAGGCTTACCGACGATGACCAAGCCCGACAATATCATGTGTAAGAATTGTCAAAAAGGAAAAAATGACAAAGTCTAGTTTCAAAAGAAAAAACCATACATATGATGCAATTCTAGAATTAGTACATACTAATTTATGTGGACCTATGAGGACAAAGAGTAATTATGGAGATAGATATTTTATTCTCTTTTTTGATGATTACTCTAGAATGATGATAGTTATGTTTCTAAAAGATAAATTTGAAGCATTCAAGATGTTTACATGGTATAAATCTATGGTAGAGAAACAAAGTGGTAAGGATATGAAATGTTTGAGATCAGATAGAGGAGGAGAGTTTATATCAGATGAATTCACTAACTTTTGTAGTGAGCATGGAATCAAAAGATAGGTCTCTGCACCAAGGACACCACAATAGAATGGAATTGCTGAAAGAAGGAACATATCCATAGTTGACTGTGCAAGGACACTGATGATAGAGAAAGGCATCACCCAAATCTTCTGGGGGGAAACTATCAGTACTGCTATTTACACACTAAACAAAATACAATTGAAGAAAGACACCAAAAAGACACCTTATGAGCTATGGTATGGATACACACCCAATGTAAGTTATTTCAAATTTTAGCAGTCACTGTTACATCTTGAAAGATGATAGAAATGGAAAAATTGACTCCAAGAGTGATGAAGGAATTTTTCTAGGGTATTCTACCAAGAGCAAGGCTTATAAATTTCTAAACAAAGCCTCTAACAAAATTATTGAAAGTGCAAATGTAAAGATAGATGAATTTACAGAGAAGAATGAATATGAAAGCACTAAAGAACTAGAGGACTATAATAATTTCACTTATAATGAGGAACCTGACACTCTACCCTACCAAAAATGTAGAGCACCCGAGCATCAGGCTACAAATACCGATGGTCAGGAAAATGATCAAGATAATGTGCAAGGTGATGAAGAATAGAATGAAGAACAAAATAATGATCAAACTAAGAGACAAAGAACTGTACTTGTACTTGCAATATATGTAAGAAAGAACCATCTAGAGATCTAGATCATAGGAGATAAGAAAGCTGGTACAAGAACAAGAAGTAATTCTCTAAACTCAAGCTGTCTAATTTGTGAGTTTGAGCCAAAATCTCTCAATCCTGCACTTGATAATGAAGAATGGATAAGTGCTATGAATAATGAGATTGAGCAGATTGAGAAAAAAAAACATGGTCACTTGTGCCAAGACCAGATGACAAGAATGTCATCGGTATAAAATGGATATTCAGGAATAAGCTGAATGAGAATGGAGAAGTCACAAGGAATAAAGAAAGACTAGTATGCAAGGGGTATGCACAAGAAGAAGGAATTGACTATGGACAAACCTTTGCACCCGTTTCCAGGCTAGAAGTAGTAAGAATATTACTTTCTTATGCTGCATATAAAGGATTCAAGGTATATCAAATGGGTGCCAAATCTGCATTCCTGAATGGAATACTTGAAGAAGAGGTATACATTGAACAACCAGAAGGGTTTGTTGATCCAGACAAGAGGGACATGGTATGTAGACTTCACAAAGCCTTGTATGGATTAAAACAAGCACCTTGAGCCTGGTATGAATGACTTCATTCCTATCTTATAAGTATCAGATTTGTAAGGACTAGTGAAAACAATAATCTTTATTTGAAGGAAGATACTGATGCTAACACTTTGATTGCTGAAATATTTGTTGATGACATCATATTTGGAGGCAATGATCTACTATGAAAATCATTTTCCAATAAAATGAGCAAATAGTTTGAGATGTCTATGTTTGGAGAGATCAAGTTCTTTCTTGTTCTACAGATCATGCACAAGGAGAAGGTATTTTTATTACGCAATCCAAGTACATCAAAGAAGTACTAAAAATATTCAAGATGGAAGAATCCAAACTAGTTGGAACACCGATGGCTACTGGATGTAAGTTGACAAAGGAGGACAAGACAACAGAGGTATATCAGACTTTGTATAGATCAATGATTGGAAAACTCATGTATGTTGTACACACTAGACCAAATATTGCACACACAATAGGAACTGTTGCTAGATTTTTTGCTAACCCCAGAGAATCACGTATGATTGCTGTGAAAAGAATTCTACGATATTTGAAAAATACTGAGGAATATGGCTTATGCTATAGAAGAGAAGGCAAATTTGAACTTAAGGTGTTTACCGACACTGATTGGGCTGGAAATCTTGGTGACCGAAAGAGAACAACTGGAGGAGTATTCTTTATGGGTGACAGACTTGTCACATGGATTAGCAAGAAGCAATGATGCATATCTCAGTCTACTAAAGAAGCAGAGTATGTTGCTGCTGCTGCAAATTGCTCAACTATTGCATGGATCAAAATATTGCTAGAAGGTATGCATATGAAGATCTTAGAACCAGTGATTATCTATTGTGATAACACCAGTGCAATAAACATTTCCAAAAATCCAGTCATGCATTCCAAGACTAAACACATTGCCATCAAGTATCATTATTTGAGAGAACAAGTTCAAGAAAAGGAAGTGACACTTGAGTATGTGCAATCCAAAGAATAATTAGCTGATATCTTCACTAAGCCACTGCCCAAGGATACATCTGAATACTTGAGAAAGAGACTAGGCGTCAAACCCTTATCTACGAGTCAGTAAAAGACTAAAGGCTGCACCAACCTACATATTATCAGAATATCATACATGTTGATGCAAACAAAAAGGATGAACTTCAAAGCTACATCTATATATAGACAGGTATATATTAGAGCCGAGCACCAGAGCATATTGTTGTATTGCTGATGGATAAGGGAAATTCAAGGAATATATGGAGAAAATTGATTGTTTGACATTAATGCCAGATATTTGTAAAATATTTGTTTGGCATTGTTGTCAAAGGGAGAGAGATTATCCATATTATCACATATTTTTGGAAAGAGAGAAAGATTATCCATTATCACATTACTCCGACAATGAGAGAGAGATCATATCCTTAGGGAGAGAAATTTTTTGTGAAAGATTATACAAAGGGAGAGTTGTTGATAAAAGAAAAAGACATCAAAAGAGAGAGAACAGTCAAAGGAGAGAAATTGATAAGAGAAGAGGACACAACACATCAGAAGAAAAAGAGCTTCAAGAATCAAATCTAAGCTAAAACAGAGCTTACCAAAGTTTAGACATTTATCGGTTGACAGAACAAAAAGATTGGTAGTTTGATAAATCTCAACGGTTGTATTTCATATTGTTTTAGAAATAGCATAGTGTGATAATACAGTATGTTTCCATCAATGCCAAAGGGAGAGATTGATGACATGTAACTGATTGAATGTTTGATAATATTAAGTTGAAGATAATGCAAGGCATTAAATTAGTTAATGATTTGTATTGTCATTGATGTCAACTTGATATCATCTGTACGATCATGAACATAATGACAAGGACTTCAGAGAACCAAAGGAACAAAGGTTATGCTTTCAATAATGCATAAAAGTCAAGTATTCACTAAATGACAAACAACACTGATAGAGTACACACCATCGGTAAAGGCAAAGAAGAATAGTCACATTGATACCAAATGAGCTAAAGA
Organism: Thuja plicata; assembly: GCA_018584345.1. Lineage (NCBI taxonomy): Eukaryota > Viridiplantae > Streptophyta > Pinopsida > Cupressales > Cupressaceae > Thuja > Thuja plicata. Next base: position 2,129,466 of record MU225795.1, on the reverse strand, counting down.
TGGTGTTGCCCGATGAAGAAAAACCACAGGATGCCCGACGAGCTAAAAATAGAGTTGCCTGACGAGTAAAATTCCAATGTTGCCTGACAGACAGAGATCTTGAATCTAACTGCAATCTCACCGATGGCACTGAAAGTTGTCACCGTTGACTAACTATAGAGGTGACCGACGAAATAGAGAGTTTAGAAGATGAAAAAATATCTAGCTGGCAAGAGCTAAAGATAGACTTAACTGGTTGTTTTCTTTGTTTTATTCAACCAAAGTTAAGCGATTGATTTAAAGATGATTTGTACAGTTGGAAAGAAGATAACTACAAGACAAATCAGGAGTTATGCTTTAAATCTAATTGGCTGGATTATTTTTCAAGCCAAGAACCAAGAATCAAGAAATAATGAAAATCATGTCTATATAAGAGACAAGCTTAATTCATTTACCAATGGGATTAAGGGGAGTGAATAAAAAGAGGATGCTGAAGAAAAACTGATGAAGAACAACTTCATACAGTCCTGATCAATCAAGATGAAGGAGATCTAAGGAATTCTACAGATAACCGACGAACAGTGAGCACAACATCACAGAGTAGAAATTATGGAGCACAAGGATCGAATTGATACATTGGTCAGAGAGGTAATGTACTTAAATAGATCTAAAAATCTGCAATTCAAAGTTGCAATATGAACAAGTCATAATGTTTCAGTTTAACCATTGAAGCATCAAGTCTCTTAACCTAGCAGGACTTAACAGTCTTCTATATATTGAGGTACATCCCAAGGAGTGCCAAAAAGGTTGATTCATGAAAGTAACATTGGATATGCCCGATGCCTATTGACAGTCTAAGAGAGAGGCTGATTTAGGATGACAGCATTAGATGCACAATACTAAGTGACAACCTATATGTATAAAATCCTCTAACAAGGTCACACCTAAAAGTGTGTTTGTAACCTTTAACATGATTGGCTCTTAACAGGGCTCACTTTAGAAGAGTGAAAATTTGGGGTACCAGTCCCAGTGGTTTTTTTCCCTTAACAGGGTTTCCACATTAAAATCCATGTGTTATGTGTGTATGATTCATTTCTTTACTATTTTGTATCTTACATTATTCATTCTGGATATATCGGTATACTCTACATATTTATTGTATTTCGGTAAATAGATGACTTCTTATCGGTAAAAATTAAGAAGAAGGTTTAACAGAGCAATCTGACAAGTAGTAAATTGATATAAGTTATTCAAGGCATTCATCTTATAGGACAAAAGATAACTTGAGAAATAATTTGTGGTTATAAGTATTGAAGAGTTGATTTAAGGATTAATTTTTGAGGCCACTGATTCACCCCCCCCTCTCAGTTATTACTAACAGTAGGTAAACTCTTTGGAAAAGATACCACTAAAATGGAAATTATGCAAGGTCCAATTGACTTGGACACGTAAGTTAAGATCAATTTATGGGACTTGCCACTATGGTTCATACCAAGGATAGAGAGAAAATTTTGAAGGATAATGAGAAGGGGAACATACTTCTATCTAGGGAAACAAATGTTTTGGTTAAGATCATGTCATCTTAAAAATCTAATCTGAATGAGTCTACTTCTAGTCAACTTAAATGATTATTGGATGCAATTGACAGTTAATTTGGGACTTTAGAGAAGTCTACATTAGTTAAAGTTCAAATTGAATTCATTTCCAATAGATTCAATCAACTGAATATTATAATTAATTGCAAATGATAAGAATTCTTTGGGAGTTTCTATTCGGAAACTTAAGGGTGCATTGACAGAAGGAGGAAAATTATATAAATTGTGTATTGATTATCCCAAGCATGTAGCTGATATTGACAAAATCCTTAAGGATAGTGAAGCTAAGCTAGCAAAAATATCACAAGGAATTGATCCTTTGAAAGAATTAGAATTGATTCATTCGAATCAGGTGAAAAAACTCAGTGATACAACCATATCACTTGTCATGGAGAGGAAAATAGATAAGAGAAGGATCAGAGAACTAATGAAGCTAATTATTCCAAAACTTAATATTATGTCGAGAGGTTTGAAGGAAGAAGTTGCAACCTATGAACTCCCTAATGTACATGATTTGGTTGAAGCAGAAATATCCGCATATGTTGTTTTTGGGAAGAGTCAAATTGAAGAAAGTATCAAGAAGAGTTGGGACAAAAGTTTTGTAGCTCTGAGGAGACATTTCTCAGAACTATTTAAACTATTTAAAGTTTACTTTGCAGTTATGTATATAAGAAGATGATATACGATTTTAGTAGTTGATTTTTAAGGGAGACCCGAGCCTTTTTCATTTCTATCAAAGGGGGATAAATAAGGTTAAAAATGAGTTATTTATCTCAGGGGGAGAACATATATTTTCGGTTAGGGAGAAACCTCTTGGTGATTGGCATTTTACTTGGACACTTAGTCACTTTTCAATAAGTGTCGCCATCAATGCCAAAGGGGGAGTTTTTTGACAAGAGTCACTAATATGATGAGTTTTATTTTATCATTTATGGAAACTAAATATGTCTTTTATTATTACTTAACAATTTTAGGTGATACCGATGGTCAGAATGCAAAATTGGCTAAGTATGGAAGAGCATGAGCAGTATATAAGGATCGGTAAAATGATCGGTATGGACTGATGTGAACGATCTATGAAGTGAAAAGTTAGTAGAAGCTTATACAATTCATATCCCATCTACATTTATGATCACAATGGTTCATGATGACACTTGTTGAAGATATAAATTTTTGAGCTTTGGGCATACGTAGAAGTGTAAGGAACAATGACAGTTACTTGTTGGATCGATCAACGATCCTACTGGATCGATGATTCAATGGGTATGAGAGTAATTATCAGTAGATATGACACAATAGACATTATATATGCTATGGTAAAGGTTAGCATGAAGATTTGAATATTTTTTTGATTGAGGTTCTACATGTTACATGTTTTGTTCTTGGAGCCGAAAAATTAATTTATTATACTTTCCTATTGAGTATATAAGATCAATTTTTTGTGGAGATTTCATATGGCGATGATTGGGTGTGATAGTCATATGTTGTGTATAAATTTTGGATCAAAGAAGAATTTCAACTACCAGATAAGTTGATGTATTGTACTTAATGTAACTTTATAGGCATTGTTGATGCTATTTCTCAGTTCACATTTTGTAGATGAATCATTTTGTATGGAAGTATGCCTCTAAGGGTTGTATACCTATTTTGTTTTGATCGAGGTTCTACTTGTTACATGTTTTGTTCCTTGAGTTGACAAATTAACTTTTTATACTTTTCTATTGAGTATATAAGATTAATTTTTTGTGGATATTTCATATGGCAATGATTGGATGTGATAATCATATGTTGTGTATGAATGTTGGATCGGAGAATAATTTTGACTATCAGATATGCAAATGTATTGTACTTAACAGAAATTTATAAGAATTCTTGATGCTATTTCTCAATTCACCTTTTTTAGATGAATCATTTTGTATGGAAGTATGCATTTGAGGGTTGTATACCTATTTTGTTAATTGAGCAGTGAGATCTAGGCTATAAGCATGAATGGATGTGCATTCCCCTCATGTACTAAACCTTTGAAAATGTATCTTATTTTTATAGAAGTAAATACTTATGGGTTCCATACTCACCATGGTTTTTCCCTTAACCAATTTTCCATGATAAACATCATGGTGTTATGATGTTGCAGATGCTTTTTTTTTTTTTTCATTTGTTTACTATTCATTGCTTTCAGTTTATGGTTATGAAATCAAGTTTAAAAGGTTATAAAACATAGAACACTGATTCAACCCACCCTCTCAGTGTTCCTCAATCATAACAATTAGTATTAGAGATTTGGTCCTTGGAAAAATTCTAACCACTTAAGGAAGGTCCTGATGGAATATCTAACAATTTCTAGCAGCTCTCAGAGATAGCTCTTGATTGCACTTTAAGATCTTGACAAATCAATTGCTCATAACTTGGAGTTGGAAAAGAATCTCAAGGATGCTCAAAGTTTCATTGAGAATCTGAAGGAACAATTGAATAAATACAAAGATAAGAGGAAAGATCTTTTTGATCAATTGAAGTATAAAAATGATTCAAAATCCTTGAAATAAAAATCATATGAATGTGAATAGATCAAAAAAGATAGAGATAATCTGAAGCATGAAATGGAAGCTATGGTAATGAAAATGACCAAGGAAACTAAAGAGAAGAAAAATATTGAGAAAACCTTGAAGGATACAACTAAAAGTTTTTATAGACTGAATGACAAAATTGGAAAATTACAGATCAATCTTGAGGAATCCAAGAATAATGAGAAGGAGATTGAAAGAGTCAATGAAGTTCTTAAGAGTGAAATTGTTGTAACAAATGAACTCAAAGAAAATTTAAAATCTAGTTCAATGAAGCTTGATGCACATCTTGAGAGTCACAGAAAAAGGTAATTCACAAGCACTTAGTTTTGAGAAGGGAGAAAATTCTAGATCAAGTGAGAAAATCAATTCATCAGGAAATCAGACTGTAGAACCTAGGAAGATACCTACAAGGAAATAAAATTTCAATGGAAGATGCTTTTCATGTAACAAATTTGGTCATAGAGAAATGAAGTGTAGAAGAAGACCTAATGCTACATCATTTTCTTGTTATTGTTACACTTTTTAAAAATATGGACACAAATCAAATGAATGCATATCAAAGGTCAATAATTATATGAACTAGAGGAACATTATCTGTTACAAATACAAAAAAATTGGAAACATTGTGAATAAGTGCACATTAAGGACAAATACAATGAACAAAAGGTATGAAAATGTGATATGTTTCAATTGCAAAAATTCTATTCATATTTCAAGGAATTATAGATACAATATTGCAAGAGGTTCGGTAAATAAGAATAGTGTGCAGAATGATAAATGAAAGAAAATAATTCACGTTGATGAAGTTTGGAAGGAAATGAACAAGAAATGGGTTAGAAAACAACTAATAGATGCTACTACTCAGATCACACCAGATTATGGTGTGAATATTTCATCAGTAAAATAATTAGGTCAAGTACCTAAGGGGGAGAATTTAATGAAAAGCCTTGCCATGCCCCTAAATTTGAAGGTTCTATAGAAGCGATTTATAAAGTTATATGAAGAATTGAATTGTAATCATATTGGAACTACTTTTGATGGATTAAAATTGGATCTTGAGGATCACAAATAGAATATTGATCATTGGTTATATGCAACTTTATGAAGCTAGGGTTCAACGCATTCACTAAAATTTATTTTTGAGGTATGCAAAGGATTAAAAGGGAATTTTGTGACGTCATTTGGCACCGTTCTATCTAGAGAATGAGATTTCAGAGAGATTGAGAGGGATTTGAGAAGAGATTGAAGAATTTTTAGAGATCAAACTTGCGAACCCTTTTTTTTGTCATGAAAAGGTATTTATCACTTTGTGACTTGATAAATTTGATTGGTAACTATAAATAGACATGTAGTAGTTGATATAAAGGATAGAAAATGACATGAATTCAAGAAAAAATGCATATCCATGGAAGACGATCATGCCAAAGATTTTTCTCATGTGCCTCATAGAGTATTACATGTAGAAGAAATTAGGGCATACATTCACTACAATTTTGAGGAGCTAGGTAATTATTAAATACTTAAGATGTATGAATCCGTGTGTGAGAATGGTTAGTTGAAAGAATTCAAAATTATAGACACAATGAAATTGGATTAGGTTGTAAAGTTTCATGTCTTTCATTAACTAGAATGGATTAGGATTATTCTTAGTAGAATACATGATCAATTTATCTAGCTAGATAGGCCTTACAAAATCACTAAGGGTGTATTAGAAGCAGTGACTGGTTTCAATGCTAATGGATAAGTTCCCACCTTAAGGACTATAAAGAAAGACTTAGTGACAAACCTAATCCATTAAAAATGGGATAAGAGGGCTATGGAAGTCAAAAATATCAGACAACCTGATGTGAAGTTTTCTTAAATGGTTCTAGGATACAAAGTCTATCATTCAAGAAGAGAAATTATATCTCTAGCACCATAATTCACACTGCATATTGAATGGTTAAGGAGAAGGATCAATATAATATCTGTAAGATTTTGAGAATGCAGCTTATGGAGAATATAGGAAAGATAAAGGACAAGAAAAAAATATTTATATATGTTTCATTGATCATACACATATTCTTCTACTCCATGAATTAATTTCCAGAGATTGGTAACATCACATGGCAGAAAGAAACACTAGTGGCTATATAGATCAATCAGTACTACCTTATGAAAAATAAGTAATCAATGATAGAGAAGATATGGGGACATTTAAAAACCTTTCAGAAGGAGATGTAGTGGAGATATAGAATCCTAAGGGAGATTGTGGAGAAATATGAAGAGATAGTTGATTATCCCAAGCATGTAACTGATATTGACAAAATGCTTAAGGACCGTGAACCTAAGCTAGAAAAAATATCAAAGGATTTGTTCCTTTGAAATAATTAGCATCGATTCATCTGAATCAGGTGAAAATAATCAATAATAAAATTAGATCACTTGTCATGGAGATGAACAAAGTTAAGGGAAGGATCAGAGAACTAATGAACCTAATTGTTCCAAAACTTAATATTTTGTCGAGAGGTTTGAAGGAAGCAGTTAGAACCTATGAATTTCCTTGATGCATGCGATTTGTTTGAAGTGGAAAGGATAGAATATGATGTTTGTGGGAAAATTTAGGTTGCAAAAAGCATCAAGAAGATTTGGGACAAAGATTTTGCAGCTCTGAGGAGCAATTTCTTAGACATATTTAAACTATTGTAAGTTTACTATGCACTTATGTATATAAGAAAATGATATAGCATTTTGGTAGTTAATTTTTTAAGGAGACCCCAAATTTTTTAATTACTATCAAAGGGGGAGAGATAAGGTGAAAAATGAGTTGTTTAGCTAAAGGCATCATAAATCATTTTGGTTAGGGAGAGACCTCTTGGTAATTGAAATTTTTCTTCGACACTTAGTCATTTTTCACTAAGTGTTTCCATCAGTGCCAAAGGGGCACTATTATGATGATTTGTATGTTGTCAATGGTGGAAACTAGATATATCTCTTATCATGATTACCTAACAATCTTTTGTGATACCGAAGGTCAAAATGAAAAATTGGCTAAGCATGAAAGAACATGAGTAGTATACAAGGATCGATAAAAGGATCAGTATGGATAGATGTGAACAAGTTATGAAGTGAAAAGATAGCATAAGATTTTATAGGTCATATCATATCTACATCTATTTTTGAATTGGTTTGTGATGATATTTTTTGAGGATATATATTTCTAAGTATCGGGCATACAGATAAGTGTAAGGAACAATGACAGTTACTTATTGGATCAATTAGTGAACCTACTAGATTGATGATATGATCAGCATGATAGTAATTATCGATAGAGATGAAACAATATACATTATCTATTCTTTGGTCAAGGTTAGCATGAAGGTTTGAATTTTTTTTGATCAAGTTTCTACATGTTTTGCTCTTTGAGTCGACAAGTTAACTTATTATACTTTTCTATTGAGTATTTAAGATCAATTTTTTGTGGATATTTCATATGGAAATGATTGGAGGTGATAGTCATATATTGTTTATGAATGTTGGATTAGATAGAAAATTTTTACCTTCAAATAAGAAGATGTATTATACTTAATGGAACTGTATAGGCATTGTTGGTGTTGTTTCTTAGTTCACCTTTTATAGAAGAATTATTTTGTATGGAAGTGTGCCTCTAAGGGTTGCATACCTATTTTTTAAAATTTTGAAATGAGATCTAGGCTATAATATTGAATTAATGTGCATTCCTCTCATGCACTAAACCTTTAACAAGGTATCTTATTTCTAGAGAAGTAAATACTTGTGTGTTCTGTCCCCACCATGGTTTTTCCCTTAACCAGGTTTCCACAATAAAAATCATGGTGTTATGATGTTATGGATGCTTTTATTTTGTTTAAATTGTTTACTATTATTTTATTCTGGTTTATGGTTATGCAATCAAGTTAAAAAGGTTATAAAAGATAGAACAATGATTCACCCCCACCCCCTCTCAGTGTTCCTCAATCCTAACATAAAGAACATCTTATCAAGTGGAAGGACATATCGGTAGAAGATTCTTCATGGATATCTAAAGATAGGGTTAATCATATTGGTTTTCCTTTAGCCCAAACAAAGAGAGAGGCTCACTTTTCAATAACCTTGGGTCTCTAAGGCGGGAGAATATTGGGTTCTTTGGCAATCTCACATCAATGAAAAATATTTCTATTTTTAGTTGTTCTTGTTTGCCAGTCTTTGTGTTTTCAGTGGTGTCCCTTTGATTTCGCTTATCTTTGTATTCATACTACATGGAATGTTATTCACATTGTTTTTATCATCATATAGGTTTGTACCATATTGAGTTTCTTTAGCATGGAGATTTCTTTTATTTTGGCCAGGACCTGTTTGTTCTTTGCATTTTATAGCTTGATGGAGTTTTCTGATCTCACAAACCTTTTCCTTGGATCACGCACATTCTTGGCATATCATTCAATTTTTGTGGGATTTTGGCCAAAATCCCTTTGAGTTTGCAGTTTATTATGTGCTTTTCTAGGGAATATTCTTCTTAACTTGGTTCTAGACTTATATTTGGTATTATGTTTTCCTACCTTGGAGAATGTGATCGATATTGGCCAACATTTTTGCGTTGCAAACATCTATAAATTGATGTATTGGATCTCTAGTTTGGAAGTTATGAGTTAGAGAACCTCTTGTAGGTTAGAATTTAAAATAATTTAGAATTCAATATATAATTAGGCATATATGCCTGGAATGTAATAATGCATGTTGTTGTCCCATTTGATGTAATTTCATGAATCTGTGTTAATCTAAACCTCTGATCTTGCATTCTTTCTATCCCTTGTTGTTAATTGAATTGGTGTTTCTGTTGTGTGACTCTTGATACATTGTTGGACCATTCTCTCTGAGTAATCTCCTGCCATGACTGCACCAATACAGAGAATGTAAGATTAGAGGCTCGTATTAACACAGATTCATGACATTACATAAAATTAGCCAGCACCATGCAGACTTATATTCTAGGCATACAAGGATGATTACTGATTGAGTTTTGAATTATTTTCAATGATAACCTACAAGAGGTTCTCTATATCATAACTTCCAAAATAGAGATCCAGTACATTAATTTATAGATATTTGCAATGGAAACAAGTTGGCCAAGATTGATCACATTTTCTAAGGTAGGAAAATGTAATATGAAATATAGGTCAGGGCCCAAATTTAGAAGAGCTTCCTTAAACAGGCACAAAATAAACTATAAAATCAAAGGGAGTCTAGCCACAATCCCATGAACATCTAATGATATGACAAGAAGGTGCGTGATCCAATTAAAAGGTTTGCAAGATCCAAAAACTCCATCATGTCATGAAACGTGAAGAACAAATAGGTTCAAGATAAAATCGAAGAAATCTACATCAAAACGAAATGGATCAAGGTGCAATCCAAGACAATGATACAAATAAATTTGAAGAACATGTAATAATGTATGCAACTGAAGATAATCCAAATTGAAGGAACGCCATTGAAAACACATAGACTGGAAAAAATAATCAATTGAAAATAGAAATATTTTTGGTTGATGCAAGATTTCCAAAGAGCCCAAGATGCTCCTACATTGAGCTAATAGTTTTATTTGGGCTGGTAAGATTGCACCTAGGCCCCCTATGCCATATTTTTCTTAAATTTAGTCAAATACCCCTATTGTACCACCTGTTATAGGTACTATTTTAGCATTTAAATTGTTTAGAAATTAGGTTGAAGCTCAAGAACATGATGCCACAACCCCATTTTAATATCATAAGGACATTGAAGAACAAAATGAGAGTATGATGAAGATATTCTATATCATCAGTAATAAGTTGGTTAACCTTGAGAGGAATCAAATTCAATATGGGAAGCCATACCGAGCCTCATATCATCCATATAGGCCTGACACAAGGAGGTGCATGGAGATGGGGCTTGGGGCTCACCCAACTACCAAACTAGCTTGCAGACACAATGCGGAAGCCAAACAACACAGTGAGAGAAGAAAACACAGAGATCCTTTATATTAACTTGATCAAAATCATTACATGTCAGGATGTAAGGCATTCCCAGTTTCAGCCATATATTCAATGAATTAAAATTGGATCTTCATACAACAAAGATCACAGACCTTTGATCTCAATATCTAAATATTTTCCTTCTTACTCTAAGAATGATACCTAAATTAAGAACATACAACCAAATATATACAAGAGTCCAAAAAGGAAGTCAGAGCTCAAATCCATAAGAGAGACCCAGATTTATGTCCACACATACCCCTATGAGAGATCCCAAATAAATTAATCCATTAGAATTAACTGAAGAAGTCAGCCAAAGATCCAACTTCCAAAATAAGCATCTCAGGCAGATGAACACCGAAAATTAGTAATCGTCTATAAGGCATAATCGAGAATAAAAAAACTCATCGATAAGGACATCACTAAAACCCGTCAGTAAAGACATCACCAAAACCCATCTATAAAGAATAATTGAGCAACATGGACAAGTATGCCCGCGTAACAGAAAACAAACTGAAGAACTAAAGCAAACATCTTTTTGGTTGTGTAGGATTGCCAATGACCCAAGATGCTCCTGCATCAGACACCTGGGGTTACAAGAGATGATTCTCTGAATCATGTGTCAGATCCAACTTGAAATGAATCCAACTTAGATTGAGAAATCCAAGATGAGTCCTCAATCGGTCTGTTCTTCCACTTTACCAGAAACTCCATGTATTCCTTTCCTCTTGTACTTCTACCAATTCTCTGTGTCAAAATCTTTTCAACTTCCTCTATCTGCTTCTTATGATAATCACTTGGTATCGTCACTTCTTCATCTGGTTCATGATATTCATATAAGTCTAAAATATTTAATATAGGTGATATATCCATGTCATCAGGTAATTCAACTTCATAAGCATTTCCATTGTTAAATATTCTCAGTATTTTGCAAGGACCAAATTTCTTCATCTTCAGTTTACCATATGTTCCAATTAGAAATATTCCTTTCTTCAGATGAAACATCACTACATCACCAAATTCAAATGTTTTAGGTCTTCTTGATCTGTCTTCACTGTCTTTGTATTTTTTATTACTTTTCTCCAGTGCATCTTCATGTAATGTCTTCATAAATTCTGCAAATTCTTCTGCTTCAGCACTTCTTTTCTCTTCTCGAACAATATCTCTCAAATCTAATATACCTCTCGGTTGTGTGCCATGAACAATATCAAAATGTGTATTTCTAGTACTTCTATTTACTAAACTATTGTATGCAAACTCTGCTTGTGCCAACATCAAATCCCAATTGTCTAGTGTGTCTCCAAGTAAACATCTCAACAAATTACCCAAACTTTGGTTTACAACATCTGTTTGTCCATCAATCTATGGATGAAATGTAGAAACAAACTTCAACTTAGTATCCACCTTTTTCCAAAGTGTTCTCCAAAAATAGCTAACAAACTTACTGTCTCGGTTAGAAATGATACTCTTCAATAATCCATGCAATCTGACAATTTACTTAATGAACAACTCTGCTATGTGTACTGCATCTGATGTTTTCTTACATTGTATGAAAGGTTTCATCTTATAAAATATATCCACAACAAAAAATATAGAATCATTACCTCTTTCTTTCCTAGGTAAGCCAAGAACAAAATCCATGTTGATATCACTCCAAGGTTTCTCAGGAACAGTAATAGGTGTGTACAAACCTGTATTCTGACTTACTCCTTTTGCAACTTGACAAAATCCATAGGTTCTTATAAACTTCTAAAAATCCTTATACAATTGAGGCCAAAAGTAACTCTCCTTCAGCATGCTCAATGTTTTATCAATGCCAAAGTGTCCATCCAATCCACTATTATGTTTCTCCTTAATCAAATTAGTTCTCATTGATCCTCTTGGTATACACACCTGAATAACTTTGAATAACATATCTTCCTGAATGAAATAGTCTTCATACTTGATTGATTTGAATTAGGTGCTCTACACACTCTCCAGTGCTCTAAAAATTCAGGATCACATTCATACAAATTCTTCATGTCATGAAAACCAAGAACTTCAATTCTCATTTCAGTCAAAAAAGATCTTCTTCTACTCAATGCATCAGCAAATCTGTTAAAAAATCCACTCTTATGTTTAATCACAAATGTAAAGCTCTGCAAATACTCAACCCATTTCATATGTGTTTGATTCAACTTATTTTGACTACCCAAATACTATAAAGCCTTATGATTAGTATACAACACAAATTCATTTGGAATCAAATGATGTCTCCACTTTTTAATAGCTTGCACAATAGCATAGAAATCTTGATCATAGACATAATATTTCCTCTTAGAATCATTCAAATTTTCACTAAAGAAAGTAATAGGATTACCTTCTTGAGTCAACACAACTCCAATTGCACTTCCTGTTAGGAATAGGATCACTGAGAGGGGGGGGGGGGGGGGGAA
>MU225795.1:2084685-2111815 GCA_018584345.1 Thuja plicata | reverse complement strand
AACATATGATAGATATATCTCTGTTGCTTTTACACTCTGCTCTGCTTTTCTTATCTCTAGCTTCCGCAACTTTTCCCATCACAAATGAACTTCTATAAGTACTTCCTCAAAGGGAATGAACATGTCAGCTTTAGGAAACCTTTTAAAATCTATATTGATCACTTACATAACCATGCAACCCTTCATTAAGTCGGCTTAACATAAATTATAACTGCTTTACTCAAACCAAACAGACACGTCTTTTCACACAGTCCACTTCACCAAAATAGCTCTAACTAATTATCCCGGATGAATCAAGTCATGCAATTTTAACCATAGGTTTTTAGGTAACTAAAAATCACTAATCCAAAGGTGCAAGTCCTGAGGATGAGTGCAACATCCATGCCAAAACAATCTCTGTCGGCTCTTTCCATGATCTCTATCCTGTTTTGACATTCACTGGCTGTACCTCTTCAACTGGCTATATCTTCTTCATACTTGCAAATATGATCATTATCAAAATATCATCCAAATATACAATCACACATTTATTCAAGAATTTCTTTAGAACATCATTCATTAGCCTCATAAATGTACTTGGTGCATTAGTTAAATCAAAAGGCATAACCAACCACTCATACAAACCTTCCTTTGTCTTGAAATAAGTCTTCCATTCATATCTTTCTCTGATTCTAATATGATGATATCCACTTTTCAAATCAATGTTGGTAAAATATCTTGCTCCACTCAAACAATCCATTATGTCATCCATTCTTGGTATAGGAAACTTATACTTCACTGTGATCTTGTTAATTTCTCTGGAATCAGTGCACATTCTCCATTCTCCATTCTTCTTAGGTGCCAATACAACAGGTACTGCACATGGACTCAAACTTTCTCTGATCAAGCCTTTGTTCAATAGTTCCTGAACTTGTCAGTTAAGCTCTTCATTTTCGGTAGGTGTTAACCGATGTGGTGCTTTGTTTGGTAAACTAGCTCCAAGAATCAGATCCATACAATGACTGATATCTCTCATTGGTGGAAAAACATTAGGCACATTATCTAAAATTATCTCCTTGTACTCAGTGAGAAAATTTCCAACTTCTCTAGGAATGTCATCTTATGTATTCTTACTTGGTTTTTTAGGGATCAAAGCATAACAAATATCATTTCTTTTCAAATATTTAACAAACTATCTACCTTCCATCATACAAACTTTCACAGATGTAGATATCTCACCAACAGATTCTTCAACCAAAGGTAACAAAACTTGCTTCTTACCATCAACCCAAATAGAATATCTATTCAATCTTCCATCATGTAGAGCATGTATATCATATTTCCAAGGTCTACCCAACAAAATATGACAAAAATCCATGGGCATAATATCACATAACACTTTATAATAGTACTTTCCAATTTTTAGATTCACAAAACATTGTTCACTCACCATTAATGTATGATCATCCTTGATCCATGAGATCTGATAGGGCTTCAGATGGTTCATCCTCTCCAACTACAAATTTTTAACCATTTCCTCAGATGCCAGATTGTCTGAGCTTCCACTATCAACAATCACTTTCCAAACTTTGTTTGCAACGCTACATTTGGTCTTGAAATTTTTTTTCCTAATCTGATCTTGCTTATCCTTCTCACTCCATAGTATCCTTTGGATCATGAAATTTCCTTCCTTTTCAGCTTCATTTGGTGACTCCTCTTGCACCAATGCATTTCTGCTACTACTGCCTTTCTTTCTTGCATGTGTACATTCAAAAGATTTATGTCCTTCTTAACCACAGTTGTAACAAGTAACTTGGAATCCTTTTCTGTTATAACCACCTTTGGAGTAATTACCTCTTCCTCAGTATGAATTTACACCTTTCCATTCAATCTTTCCTGTGTCTTAAGTTGTGTCTAAATTTGAATTGTCTGGTTCAGATCTACTATTCTCACCATGAGATCTACCTCTTCCTCTAGGGAATCTACCTCCTCTTCCTCTTTGTCTTTGTTCATATCTTCTGCTCAACTTTTCCTAAGCTTTTAGGGAAAATTGCTATGCCTCCTCAATGCTTTCCATCTTGACCAAACTGATTTCATCTTGTATGGAACTTCTCAGGCCATTCAGGTATCTTGCAACTCTTTCCACTTCATGCTCAACATGTCTAGATCTGATGTCCAATCTGTAGAATTCTTTAGTATAGTATTTTAATGATTTGTCCTTCTACTTCAGGATTTGCATTCGCCGGATTAGGTTAATCTGATAAACACAAGGTAGAAACTTGCCTTTCAATTTGTTTACCATCTTATCCCATACCTTGGTTTTTTCTTTACCCTTCTTCTTCTCATCTAATTGTAGATGTTCCCACCATAGGGATGCATGACCTTTCAACTTTGTGCTTTCAATCTTCACCTTCTTATCTTCTACCACATTTTCATATTCAAAATACTTTTCCATTTCAGTTATCCAGTCAATCAATTCCACAGAATATATAACCAAATATATACAAGAGTCCAACAAGGAATTCGACGCTCAAATCCATAAGAGAGACCCAGATTTAGGTCCACATATATCTCAATGAGAGATCCCAAATAAATTAAGCCATCATAATTAACTTAAGAATTTGACCAAAGATCCAACTTCCAAAATAAGCATCTCGGGCAGATGAACACCAAAAATCAGCAACCATTGGTAAGGCATAACCGAGCATCAGAAAACTCGTAGGTAAGGACATCACCGAAACCCGTCAGTAAAGACATCACCGAAACTCATCGGTAAAGCATAACCAAGCAAAAGGGATAAGTATGCCCGAGAAATAAAAAACAAACTGAAGAACTATATAAAACATCTTTTTGGTTGTGCAAGATTGCCAATGACCCAAGATGCTCCTACATCAAGGCCAAATTATTAACCTGATCCACAAGGATAAAAGAGAATATATAACCAAAGGCCCAATAATATTCTCTACAACCCAATACACTCAATTAATCCAAAGAGATTGTACCAATGCAAAAGAATGTGGCACAAGACGAAGAATAGTTTTTTCATGTAATGAGCAACATCATTGGACAAACTATTTGAAGGCCTTATTGAGTCAGGCTCTCAAGCTTTAGAACAATGAAATGACACAAAAAAATAAACCAAAAGAGGCTAACAAAAAATAAAATACACAAGTTACTCTTGATGTTACATTGATAAATTATCAAGAAGATGAGTATATTGGGGTTTATAATGCATAGAATCAATCATGGGTACCTGTAGAAACCAACACTAGGACCAAGAAAAAGAATTTTGACTTAGACCAGTAAACTGATAAGGGAAAAAATCAGCAATTTTCAGGTTTACAAGGCCAAGAAGGGTCTTTCTAATTCATAAAATGTTCATATTTTACCAAAGACGCAACCAATGGCGAGTAAAGATCAACCTAAGACACCAATACAACCAAGATAAGAGCAAAAATATGTTGTTGTTCTAAAAGTATAGAAAAAGGTTAGTACCAGTTGTTAGAATGATTTAGAACAACTTAGTCTCTATAGAAAATGATTAGTATCATAAAATTGTAGTCCATTGACCTAAAGTAATCAACTTGCAGAATATAAAACTCTTAACAGTAAACAATCAAATAACATTCACACAAGTATGACACTAGGATTTAACATGGAAACCCAATTTGGAAAAAACCACCAGTAACATGCTAGTAATCTTTCACTCTTCTGAAGTGAGCTCTATGAGGATCCAACCCTGTTAAAGGTTACAATATACACTGTTAGGTGTGATCTTGTTAAAGGATTTAATCACACTGTTAAAAGTGATCCTTATTAGAGGACTTAGATCATTCCATTAGAATGTCACCTTGATTAAAGGATTTACAAAATAACTGTTAGGTCAACCTTGATTAAAGGATTTTAACTGATACAATGGTTAGAATGTAACCGTAGATTTGATCTAAAACATACAACTCACTTTGGAAATACAGATCCACTTTCACTCAAATTCTAATTCACTGAATGGACTTCATTATCATCTCCATCTCTCTGATCTTCTTGGAAATCTATCAAGCAATCACCACTTCATAGTTCTTTACTTCTCTTCTCATCCTTCTATGCCTTCTACTTAGATTTTCCAATCAAGTGAATCAAACTTCACATACATAACCTAAAATTAGGTTAATCTTATACCTCTCTGATTAGGTAGCTCAATCATTTGCCGCTTAATAATCATCATAGATCTTAGGGTTTGGTCAGATCCAACGAATCCTTTCAACATTTTGTTATCCTTCTACTTTCTAGGTAATTATAAAAAATCCTTCTTGAATCCATACATAAAAATGGTTAAACATATATTAATTTCTCCACGATGTTCATCCTTATCTTCTACACACTTTACATATCCCAAGAATTCAACTATGTTGGCTGGGATCTCAATTCTTTCATAAAATATAAAATATTGATACTTAGTCATCGTTGTGTTCTTCCGCTTGGTCATCACTAGATAACTCGGTAAATACTGATTCTTGATCAAAACTATGTAACTCAACATTTATTGTGCTTGTTCAACACTCACATCACTCGGCTCAAACTCAAGTTCCTTAATATTTTTCTCTTTTGCTCGGTCAAGACTAAGATTTTAGTCTTTCGTACCTCACTTGGTGTTAAAGATAAACAACACACTATCTTGCCAATGTGCCAACTAATAAAGTACCTATTTTAGTTTCTCATAACTCCACCATTTCACTAAGTCTTCTTGTTATCTCCTTTTTCCATCTTCTTCATTAATCAAATGATATGGCACTTTACTAGATAGAAACTATCTTACCAGTTAAGGTTTGATATCAATAAAAATATAATAATTGTTTCAATTGTAGCTTCCAACAATATTCCTCCTTGGAATTGATGGAAAACACCACATGCATAGTTACCATATAATCCAAAAAGTATGTTCGGTTTAACAGATTTTCATTAATGTCCTTAGCTTCATTCTCATTCTCTTCCAATACAATTATCAGCTCCCTCTTGGATAGATCTCCCTCATAGTCTTATCTCCCTCATAGTCTTCTCTCCCTCTTTGACAAAAATGCCAAAGTCATACATCTTCACCATGTAGATATCTCTATGTCAAGTTTCTGAACTATATGCTCCCTCTGTCATCTTTCTTATGACTAATCAACATATTGTGTGTTACTCTTCATAGCTTTAGGTAACTCCTAAAGTGTGACCTCCTTGCATCAATTTCTTAGATATTATGGTTAATACATTTGATGCAATCACTCTATTTGATCTTAGTTAGCCTCAGATAGGCTAATCACCCCTAATTTACCTCTCAGATACTCATATGCATCCTTAGGCAATGCTTTAGTAAATATATCTACTAACTGCTCCTTTGTATTCACATATTCCAATCTTACTTCTTTGTCTTGAACTGGCTCACTCAAGTAAAGATACTTGATAGCAATATGCTTGGTCTTAGTGTGCATCACATGATTCTTTGATATATTGATAGAACTTTTGTTATCATAGAAAATAACAACTGGCTCAGTGATCTCTTCCTTCATACCTTTCAAAAATTTCTTGATCCACACTATGTTTGAACAATTAAATGTTGCTACTACATATTTAGCTTCTGCTGTAGATTGGGAAATGCAGTTCTGTTCTTGCTTGTCCAAGAGACTACTCTATTTCCTAGAAAGAATTCCCCACTACTTGTACTCTTTCTATCATCCACATTGCCTGTCCAATCTACATCAGTATAAAATTTCAATTCAAACTTCTCATCCTTCTTATAATACAATCCATAATCCTCTGTTCCTTTCAGATATCTCAGTATCCTTTTCACTTCCATCATGCAATTATCTTTAGGATTTGTAAAAATCCTTGTAAAAATCCCAAATGCTAATGCAATATCTGGTCTACTATGAACAACATATTGTACCTTCCTAATCATTGACCTATACAAGGTTTCATTTACTTCTGTTGTATCATCAGTATTTGATAGTTTCTGTCTAGTAGCCATGGGTGTAATTACTGGTCTTGAGTCTTCCATGCAAAAGGTTTTCAATATCTCCTTGATATATTGAGATTGAGTAATGTAGATACCTTTCTTCATCTGATATACTTGAAAACCAACAAAAAATTTGATCTCTCCAAACATAGACATATCAAATTCAGTTTGTATCTCATTTGCAAATGTTTGGCATAAAGCATCTTGACCTCCAAATATGATATAATTAACAAATATTTTAGATAACAATATCCCTTGACCTTTTTCAATTTTTAAGTACAGATTACTGTTATCATTTTTCCTTGTAAAACCAATTTTGACCAAATAATTATGTAATCTTTCATACCATGCTCTAGAGTCTTGTTTCAATCCATACAGTGCTTTGTGTAGCTTGCAAACCATATTCTTGTTTCTTGAATACACAAATCCTTCATGTTGTTCAATGTATACCTCTTCTTCCAGTATTCCATTCAGAAATGATGATTTAACATCTATCTGATACACTTTAAATCCTTTGTAAGTTGTATATGCAAGTACAATTCTAACTCCTTCCAATCTAGCAACTGGAGAAAATGTCTCTCCATAGTCAATGCCTTCTTCTTGTGCATATCCTTTGCATACCAGTCTAGCCTTATTTATTGTGACTTCTCCATGTTCATTCAACTTATTTCTATATACCCACTTGTTCCAATAACATTCTTGTCCTTCGGTCTAGGTACTAGTGTCTAGGTGTTTCTCTTCTCTATTTTATCAATTTCTTCATCGCCTATATCCAATCTTCATTATCCAAAGTATATTTCACTGATTTAGGCTCAAATTCACATAATAAACATGTCTGATTTTTCAATTTGCTTCTTTTCATGACCTCTAAATATTTTTCTCCCATGATTTGATCTAGTTTATGATGTCTCCTCACATATTTTTCTAATATAGGCTCTGGTCTCCTTTCTTCTTGCTGTTGTTCTTCAGATTCCTCTTGCAAATTCTCTTCAAGTTCATCTTGTGTCTTTGCTTCCTCTTTTGATTGCTCGACAGTTACCTCATGATCCTTGACAACTTCTTTCTATGACTCGACATATTATTGTTGTTTCTTAGCAACATCATTCTGTTTCTCGGTAGCTTCTCTCTTTGGTTCAGGTAAAATGGTGGGATCTCCTTCATTCATGTATACAAAATATTTGTAATCTTCAGGTTCTTGCTTGCATTCAACTTCATTCTTTCTACATATTCATCAATTCTAACATTTGTGCTTTCCAAAAACTTGTTACTGTTATAATTCAAACACTTATACACTTTTCTCTTAGTGGAATAACTTAGGAATACTCCTTCATCACTTTTAGCGTCAATTTTTTCATTCCTATTATCCTTTAGTATATAACATTTACTTCCAAAGGCTTTAAAGTATTTTACATTAGGTGCATAACCATACCATAACTCATAATCTGTAACATTTGTACCTTTCTTGAATTGTACTCAGTTCAAGGTATAAATTGTTGTACTTATAACTTCTCTCGAGTATTTTTGTGCAACAATTTTATCTATCATTAGTGTTCTAGCACAATCCATGATTGATCTATTTCTTCTTTCATCTATACCATTCTTAGGGGGAGTCCTTGGAGTAGACATCTATCTTTTGTATCCTCTATCATTACAGAATAAGTTGAACTCATTAGATATAAAATCTCCTCCTCTGTTAGATCTCAGACATCTCAAGCTCTTACCTGTCTCCTTTTAAATTTTTTTCCAAATAACACTTAAACAATTGAAAGGCATCAGATTTTTCTTTGAGAAACATCACAGTCATCATACTAGAGTAATCATCAAAAAACATAATGAAATATTGATCACCATAGTATATTTTCAATCCAATAGGTCCACAAAGGTCAGTATGAACCAATTCCAAAATATCATCAGAAGTATAGGTTTTTCTCTTGAAACTAGACTTTTTCATTTTGCCCAATTAACATTGCTTACACATCACATTATCAGGTTTCTTCAATCTTGGTAACCTCTTACTCTTTTCATTTTACTAATGTTTACCAAATTATCAAAGTTCACATGACACAACCTTTTATGCCATAACCATACATCATCATATTGTGAAAACAAACATATCTCATCAGATATATCTAGATAGAACAAATTATGCCTTGTTTGTTCTTCACTTCCAATTAGTTCACCAATAGCATCAAATATTTTAGCCTTTTTGTATTGAAATTCCACTTGATATCTAGAAGTGTTCAACTATGCAACACTCAACAATTTACAGTTAATTTCTTCAACCCAATAAGCATTGTTACATATGATCTTATCATTCAATTTTATTGATCCTTTTCCTTTCACAAGACATGGTGTATCATTACCAAACTTAACACTACCACCTTTGCAATGATTTAAGGTTTCAAAATGACTTTTATCATTAGTCATATGATGTGAGAAACCACTATCAATTATCCATCTATCACCTTTTCTCATATATGAAATAAGTGCATTTTTCTCATTTTCATCAGAATCATCTTTCATAGCAACATAAACAACTTCTATATCATGGTCATCAGATTTATCAGTTTCGCTATCAGTTTCTTCTTCGAAAATTTAGTAGGATTTCTTACCTTTTTCCTTATAGTCCTTGTACCTTCTATAGTCTCTGTCATCCCTTTTTTATTTGTACTTGCCTTCTGTTCTTTCATCCTTGTCATTCCTATCAGGGCATCTTGCTGCAGTATGGCCAACTTTGTTCAATGAAAAATACATTATAGGAAGTTTACCTTTGAATTTTATTTTTCCTCTTGGTAGTCTTCTAGCCATAAGTGCCTCAAGTTCATTAAGATAATCATCAAAAGTGTCACTATCACTATTCACACATCTTTCTTTTCCTTTCTTATTCTTATGAAGAGTCAATTGTGATTTGAATGCAGAATCAACGTTGTGAGGGGTGAAATTATCAAAATTTGATAACTCAAAAGCAGTAAGTTTACCAACTAAACCTTCCAGAGCTAAGTTGTTACTAGGATTGCATCTCAGTTCTTGTATAGAAGAAACTCTAATAGCATAAATAGGAAGTAGGGTTGTCAATACCTTGTTAATAACAATATCATCATCAATAGTTCCATTAGCTCCTCTAATAGCATACACAACCTCTTTAACTCGGCTACAATATTAAAAAATAGTTTCAGCTTATAATATTCTCATTTCATGAAACTTACCTCTCAAGATTTCAGATTTGGATTTTAGTATATTTGTGTCCCTGCCATAGATAGCTGCTAGTGTGTCCCACATTTATTTTATAGTAGTACAGTCTTTTATGTCTTCAAATTTAGGATAACTTAGGGCTGATACAATCTCCAACATTGCTTGATTGTGTTATTGCTTTTCCTTCATCTGTTGAGCTCTCAAAGGTGTAGGCACAGTTATGTAATCATGTTCCACATAGTATTTTGTAGCTTCTCCAATTCCATCTAGGTGTAGCTTCATCAAACTTTGCCATGCAGGGAAGTTCTCCTTGTTCATCCTTGGTACCTCCTTTTTATACATCTTGATCTTTAGCTTCAAGTACCTTCAAAATTTTCCTTATAAGAACCAAAATGCTCTGATACCTATTGTTAGAATTATTTAGAATAACTGAGAGGGGGGTGAATCAGTTATCCTCAGGTCCAGATGTACCAATTGAACTTTTAAACACTTCAACAAACTTAGATCTACTCAAAAATCCACTTGGTCTCTATAGCATATGATTAGTAACATAAAATTGCAGTCCACTGTCCTAAAGTAATCAACTTGCAGAATACAAAACTCTTAACAATAAAAACATCAAATAACATTCACACAAGTATGACTCCAGGATTTAAGGTGGAAACCCAATTTGGGAAAAACCACCAGTAACATGCTACCAATCTTTCACTCTTTTGAAGTGAGCTCTGTAAGGATCCAACCCTGTTAAAGGTTACAATACACACTGTTAGGTGTGACCCTATTAAAGGATTTAATCACCCTGTTAAAAGTGAGCCTTGTTAGAGGACTTAGATCATTCCATTAGAATGTCACCTTGATTAAAGAATTTACAAAATGACTGTTAGGTCAACCTTGATTAAAGTATTTTAACTGATACAATGGTTAGAAAGTAACAATAGATTTGATCTGAAACATACAACTCACTTTGCAAATACAGATCCACTTTTTATGAAATGCTAATTCACTAACTGGCCTTCATTATCATCTCCATCTCTTTGATTTTCTTGGAAATCTATCAAGCAATCACTTCTTCACATTTCTTTACTACTCTTCTCATTCTTCTTTTCTTTCTGCTTAGATTTGCCAATAAACTGAATCAACCTTCACATACATAACCTGCATTTAGGTTAATCTTATACCTCTCTAATTAGGTAGCTCGATCTTTTGCCGCTTAATCATCATCATAGATATTAGGGTTTGGTGAGATCCAAAGAATCCTTCCAACATTTCATTCTCCTTCTACTTTCTAGATACTTCTCAAAACTCCTTAAATCCATACATAGAAATGATTAAACATATATTAAATGCCCCACGATGTTTATCCTTATCTTCCACACGCTTTACATATCCCAAGAATTCAACTGTGTCGGCTGGGATCTCAATTCTTTCATAAACTATAAAATACTGACACTCGATCATCACTGTGTTCTTCCAAAAATTCATCACTAGATAACTTAGTAAATACTGATGCTCGGTCGACACTATGTAAATCGACATTTACTGACACTCAGTCAACACTCACATCAATCAGCTTAAACTTATGTTCCTTAATCTTCTGCTCTTTTTCTCGGTCAAGAATAATATTTTAGTCTTCCATACCTCACTTGGTGTTAAAGATAAACAACACATTATCTTGCCAATGTGCCAACTAATCAAGTACCCATTGTAGTTTCTCATAACTCCACCATTTTACTAGGTCTTCTTATTATCTCCTTTTTTTATCTTCTTCATCAATCAAATGATATGACACTTTACTAGATAGCAATTGTCTTACCAGTTAAGGTTTTACATTAATGAAAATATAACAATTATTTCAATTGTAGCTTCTAACATTAGTAACTTCAATATTGTTGATCAGAAGAAGAAAACCCATGTGAATGTGTCCATGTGGGGTGCCCTAGCTCTTCCTGGGAAAAAAAATATGTTACAACTAGCATTATCAATTTTTTATTTGTCAGATGAGGTGCTTAACCAAAAACCATTTAAATTTATGCTTTCTAGTAACCCTGGTAAAAAATTTCAACAAAAAACCAATATAGGTAAACCACCCCCATTTTATGTTTCTCCGATTATTGGACAACACTTAATACATAATTGCATGATTGATTCAGGTGCTAGTATTTCTATAATGCCCAAACAAATTGTTGATAAGCTGGGATTACAGTATAAACCAATGGAAAAGGGGTAGTGAAACTATATGTTACTAATTTTAATATTGTTGGAGTCATTAAACATTTGAGTTTAGCCATGCATGCCCAAATATTTCAATACCTCAAGACATTTATGTAATATATGTACCTCAATATTGGTGCAGGAGCACCTAATGGGACATGGAAGTGTATTGACCCAATATGGAATGAAATGTGTAATAAAAGGTCTAAAGAGCCTAAATTTGATGCAATCAAGCCTTTTAATTAACTTCAATGTAATAAAGCCATAAGGCTTATGAAATGTAATAGTTAGGGTCATTGTGTCAAAAATGTCCTAATTGACCAAATAAGGGTCACAACACCAAATGATGTAATAAGTGAACTAATAGGGAGCCATGGAGGAGATTAGGTGTTTTTATTTATGTTTTATTTAATAAGGCCAAATGCAATCCTTTTATTTTTATGGAGTGGGTTTAAGGTTTAAAAGTTGACAAATTTAAATTCAAATCCTAATGGCTAGTTAGGTTTGAACGGTAGTTTGTTCGTTAGGATGGTTTTGATCGGGTATTTTTTTTGGAGATCATTGTAACACATTGTTCATGCCTATAATAGGTCAAGGAAGGTGAGAGTTGGAAGAGAATGATGTATTTATTATTTTTTAAAGTGAATAATATGGTATTTCCTACAAATTTGTCAAAAATCTAAACCTTCTCTTTTATACAAATCTTGTTCTCGCATTTATGGAAGGGGATGAAACCTTGTATTATTTAGAAACTTTGTAAAATCCTTTTCTAATTGGTATTGAAGCCCTTTATTTCCATTTTGTGTTAGTAATAACTGAGAGGGGGGTGGGGGGGGGGGGTTGAATCAGCGACCTCAAAAATTAATCCTTAAATCAACCCTTAAAACTTATAACCACAAATTATGCCTCTAGTTATCTTCTACCCTACAAGATGAATGCCTTCATATACTTATAAAAAACTACTACTTGTTGGAATGCTTTGTAAATCCTTCTTCTGTATGTTTACTGATAAGCAGTCAACTATTTACCGAAACATAGTAAATAAGCAGAGTATACCGATCAATCCAGAATTGCATGTGTGAAATGTAAAACAGTAAAGTAATGAAACATAAACACATAACACATGGGATTTTAACATGGAAACCATGTTAAGGGAAAAACCACTGGGACCGGTATCCCAAATTCTCACTCTTCTAAAGTGAGCATGGTTAAGAGCCAACCCTGTTAAAGTTTACAAACACACTGTTATGTGTGACCTTATTAGAGGATTTAAATAATAGTTTTTCACATAGTATCTAGCATCTAATGCTACCATCCTTGATCAAACACTCACTTGGCCTATCAATAGGTATCGGGCATATCCAATGCTACTTTTTATGATCAAAATTTTTGATACTCCTTGGGATGTATCTCAATTATAGAAGACTGTTAAGTCCTGCTCGGTCAAGAGACTTGATGCTTCAATAGTTAAAGTGAAACAATAAAGTGATCTGTTCACACATAAAAATTGAATTGTAGATTTTAAGATCTATTATAAGTGCATTACCTCTCTAATCAATATAATAAATTCTATACCTTTGCTCCACATTGTTCTACTCTGTGATGCTTTCTCACTATTCATCGGTGTTGGCAGAATCTAGCTCTTTCCTCAGCTTGTTGATTAGGACTGAATGAAGACTTTTTTCTCCTTTAGAATTTATTTAGCATCTTTCCACTTTTCTATTCTTCACCCCACAATTCATAATGAATTGGGTTTGTCTCTTTATAGACATGATTCACCGTTTCTTGGCTTTCTTGATCTTGGCGTGATCCACAATTCTTGCCACTTAGATTTAAAGAAAAAATCCAGTTTTATCTCATTGAGATCTTCTTGCCAACTGGACAAATCAGCTTTAAATCAATTACTTATCTCCGACTTTATCTTGTCGATTAAAACAAAGATAAGTATTAGTTAAGTCTATATTTAGCTTTTGACAGCTAAGCATTTTGTCATTTCTGAACTCTCTATTCTATCGGTCAATACTTCAATTAGTCATCGGTGATAACTGATTGTTCAGTCGGTGTGACTTCAGTTGTCATCGAGATCTCTGTCCTTTACTTATCCATCAGGAAACACTATAATTCTGTCCATCAGGTTACACTGTGTGTTTGCTTGTTAGGCAACACTGTGACTTTTCTCGTTGGTAATGTTGTGCATTTGCTCGTCAGGTAACACTGTGACTTTTCTCATTGGTAATTCTATGCATTTTATCGTTGGGCAACACTGTGACTTTTCTCTTTTACTATGTCCGTCGGTGTGCACTCCATCGGTGTATACAGTCACTTTGTGAATACTTGACTTATATGCATTACTGATAGCATAGCCTTTAACTCAATCTCTCTTTGAAGTCTTTGGCAATATTTTCATGACCATACAAATTATATCAAGTTGACATCAATGAAAATACGATACATTAACTAATTTAATGCCTTGCATGATCATCAACTTAATATCTTCAAACATTCAATCAGTTATAGTTCATCAATCTCTCTATTTGGCATTGATGGAAACACACTACATTATCATACTATATTATCACCAATATAATATGTAATATAAAAGTTGAAGTTCATCAAACTACCAATCTTAAGTGCTATAACCGATACAAATATCTGGTCCTTGGTAAGCTCATAAAAGCTTAGATTTGATTCTTGCATCTTTCTGTCTATCTTCAATCCCTTCATTGGATAGATGTAGAATCTTTCTTTCTCTGATGTGATGTGTTCTTCCCTGTGTCAACCTCTCTCCGTTTGACTCTTCTATTTTATTTTGATGTCTCTGTCAACAATTCTTTCTCTTTGTATGTACTCTCCCTTTCTGGTTACATATGTGTGGTTATTTCAGTTGATCTTGAGGATATTTATGTATTACATTTTAGTGTGGTATTGATCCATTGTTAGTATTTTATATCTCTTATGTATATGTGATTCATGGTTATTTAATGATGCTTATGTATATGTTAGGATTTCATTTCGATTATGGCTTTATGACAATAATGAACCTAGATTTATATGCACATAGATCACTGTATGTTTTGCATTACTGTTTGATGTGCTTGGTGTGGTATGGGATAGAGTCATAGTTACTTGCTTCGGAGAGATCCACATGATAACCTAGTCTCAACCATTGTTTTCCATATTAAATATGCATGTATGTTCATCTTTGTGATGACAGGTTTGTAGGTACCGGGTTACGTCTTCCCTGAATTGGTAGGAGTGAGCGTGCCTTATCGCAATATCTCAATGGTAAGAGAGGGGAGATAGTTTTCAGGTGCAAATCCTATCCTAAACCTAATTGTCCTAATTAGTGAACAAGTATCCATTTGGCTACCTTACCAAATTCTTATAGTTGACAGGAATTTGTGTATCCCTTTCCTTGAGCATGTTTGATTTTGCTTGTGTTCGGTTTCAGGTGCTTGATTTGGTTATTTGTGTGTTATATTATGTTATTTATTTAATTAAATATTATTGTAATTAATTATTAAATATAGGGTATTTAGCTAATTGAAAATTAAATTTAAATACCTATGTTTAATTGAAAAGTTAATTAAAGGTGCAATTATTGAATATTAATATTTAATTGAATATTAATATTTAATTGAATATTAGAGTAAATATGCTTTTATACTTTATTAAATAATTAAATACTAAGTTGCATGGAGTATTGTGATTTAAATATTTAATTTAATATTTTATTAATTACATGTGCATGATTTGTTGAAAAAGTATTCTCAACTCAAAGACTTCAACTTGATTTTAGGATTCAAAGTTGAGTGGTGGAATTAAAAGATATTTTAATTAATTAATTGTTATTTTCTTTCAATTTTGGAGAGGAGTCCTTTTAGGAGTTCACTAGTGTGTTGTCATGAGGGTTTGCTTGATTAGAGGAAGTTGATCCTCTTTAGGGGGATTCTTCTCTCATTTCAACATAACAGGTTTTTGGGAGCACTTTTGGAGAAGCTTTGTGTGTTCTTGGTTTTTGGAGGATTTGAGGATTCTTGTGGATGCATGTTGGAAAAATTTTGTGTGAAATTTGTGATTGTGTGTGTGCTTGGAAGATCCAAGGTTTAATCATCTTCAAAGGCAAAATTTCATTACGTTCTTGCATTGGATCTAAGGTAGGGTTTGATCCTTTTCGTGATTCAATTCTTGTTTAAATTGTGTCTTCTTTGTACTTAATTTGATTAAATTTCCTTAATTAGGAGTTGTTGAAATTCCTGTTTAAATGGGTGTTCTTCAAACCCTAGTTTGCTTATTACTCTAGGAAATTGTTATTTAGCATAGCATTGTTATGCTGACCAATTTTTGTTGGAAGATTCCTTCTAAAACTCCTAGAAAATGAAAAATTAAACGGGCCTATAGTTGGGACTATAGGGAAAGAGAAAATATTTCTTTGGAAAAATTAAGATTGAAAAGAAATCAATTTTCTCTTGCAAAAATTAATTGTTTCAAAATCTTCACCTCTCTAGAAAAATACAGAGATGAAAATAATTCACCAGTCTTTAAAAAAAAAAAGAATAAGACAAAAAATAAATATGCATTCTTTATTTCTGTATTCAAAATTAACAATAAAAAAAAAAATTAGAATCTCATTTTACTAAAAAAACAAATTTGCATTGTTTTATTTTTTTTAACAAAGAAATTTTTTTTAAAAAAATTAATTGTTTTAGGGGAGTGGGTGGCGGGGGCCACCGCACCCCCTGCGCTCGGCAGTCTGTTTGGCGCGGTAGCCGAGACTGCCGACGTGGCAGCCGAAGCTGCCGGCACGACAGTTGGCGCCGGTTGACAGAACTGGCCGTGCCTCTCCTTTAATACAAGAGGCCGGCGCGGAATATTTAGAGGGGTGGGGGCCACGGGGACCCCCCCCATTGTATGGTTTTTTTTTTTATATTTTTTAAAAATTTGTTAATATTAAATTTTGTTTATTTAAAATTGTTTAAGATTTCGGTTTTTAAATTAATATTTAATTTTTATATTAGTTAAATTTTATTTATTAGTTTGTAATTAATATATATTTAGTTTATTATTAATATTTGAAATTAGTTGTCATTAATCTTTAAATTAGTTTACAATTAATTATGAATTAGGTTGTAATTAATTTTTAAATTAGTTTATGGTTGATTATAAATTAGTTTTAAAATATGTGTTAATTTATTTAAATATATAGATGTATGCATATATTTCAACTATTTAATGGTTATTTTTATATATGTTTTAAAACCTTAGTTTAATGGAGATGATATTCAAGGTTTTATGATGGGATGATTATTAAAGAGGATTTATTTTAAGGAATTAATTATTAATATTGATGAGATATTTATTTCAAGGAGAATTTATCATATGAAAGTTATTTGAATTATGGAGAAAGAAAGTATTAAGATTGGATTCATATCAATGCCAATTAAAATTGTATTTACGTTCTATTATAGTTATAGCTGAAATTGGTAACTATTCTCTAGATGCATTTATATGTTGTTTTTATAAATAGATCTATAGGATATGTTAACATATACGAACATAGAATATTTAATTATTTCTAGATAGTAATTTTAGTGGATAAATGAATTTGCATGATTGGGGATTATAAATTTGTTTGTCCCTACGTTAACATTGTATTTAATTTAATGCATTTTGAATATGAAGTTATTGTACTATGATGTATTTTGGGTGCGTGTTTAAATGAGTTGTGTATTATTTTATGTTATCATGCTTTCGGGTGTTTGTTGGGCTAGTTGACTCATAGGACATAAATCAAGAGGTTTTGGGATTGTACTTTCTGCAAGGTACCTTATATGATGTCAGTTTGTGTTTATATGATGATGTCATAGTCCTAATTTCGTAGACCCAACCTAATTCAATTATGATGTATTGTTTGGTCTTGTGAGGACACTATGCATGTTTTACGGTTATTGAGAACCTATGTGCTCCTAGATGGGTAGGATGCGATTTGATTTATGATATATCTTTATGATGCTCTTTTGTGAACCTAGGGTAGGTGACCTATTTATATGATAGGAGGTGGCTTGCAATAAGTGCGGGAGCCCACAAGTGGCTGCTAGGATCACTTATTGTAAGTAGTGGTAACAAGTGATAACATAATAATTTATTAGGATTGGGATAGTATAATCTAATAAGATATTAATTTGGTTAATGACCTTGTCAATTTGGAGAGGTCATTGGTGCCGTGTATGGTCACTTGGGTGTCAAAATCCATTAAGGGATTGCTAGGACAAAACTCAAGGGTTATACGTACATGATGACACCTTCTTATATGTAGCTTAGGTTATCCTACATGTGTCAGTACCTCTAGTGATGTTTAGTGTTCCTTGTTATGGTTTAGAGTGCTTCTAGGATCTTCCTATGCATTTTAGTATGAGGTCATGTATACCTTGTTTGCATTCTTGTTGTATACCCTGTGTGACGGGCCTGTTACTATCTCCTTAGCACGGTGGGAGTGGACCTTTGGTTCCACGTGGTCGGGTGGTAGTGATTCTTATTGCCATTGATATTCCAACAGATTCTTCTTCATGCTTGGATGTTACTTGTTGCAGTTTCATCTTCTAGTCTTTTGGAGACTTTATCAGTTACTTGGGTTGTGTATTGTACCATATGTAGATATTGGTTATCATCCTTTGAAGGATGGATTGTATTATTTATTATGTATTATTGCATACCCTACGACTTGTGCAGTGGATGTTGATTAGGTAGTATACCTTTTTGGTATCAGATGTATATGTAATCATTTATTATGGTATGTATGTTATTGGATTCAAATTATGTAACCTTTATGTTAGTTCTTTATATTTGTTATTTGTAGATTATTAAGCTTAAGTAATTCTACGTCAAGGAACCCTCAAGAAATGTTATCTATGTATGAGTTGTATTTCATGTATGTTATGTACTTCATTGTATTGCTTCCGCATTATTATCATTATTGTTTGTAAACATTTAAGAAAAAAAAATTATTCCGTAAACTTAGTGTCATGTTTAGGTTAAGTTCTCCTGAGTTCCCTGGTGGGGCATTACAGATATAATCTCTCCTAGATGTATAATCTCTCCTAGGTGTGATAATGGATATAATCTCTCCCTTTGACAATAATTCCAAACAAACAATTTTCAAACAAATATTTGACAGTAATGTCAATCAAATCCTTTCTATCCATAATATATTCCTTGAATTTCCCAATCCATCAATAATATAATAACTCTGGTGCTCGGAATAGATAAATACCTTGCTGTGTATAGATGTATCTTTGAAGTCCATCTCTCTGCTTGCATCAACATGAATGATATTATGATAATATGTAGGATGACGCAACCTTCTAGTCATCTTACTAACCAGTAGACAAGGGTCTCACCCCTAGTCTCTTTCTCAAGTATTCAAATGCATCCATGGGTAGTGGCTTGGTGAAGATATCGGCCAATTGTTCCTTTGATTGCACATACTCAAGTATCACCTCTTTTCCTTGAACTTTTTCTCTCAAATAATGATACTTGATGGCAATATGCTTCATTTTAGCATGCATAACTAGATTCTTGGAAATGTTTATTGCACTTGTATTATCACAATAGATAATTCCTGGTTCTAGAATTTGCATATGCATACCTTCTAGTAACTGTTTGATCCATGCAATATTTGAGCAGTTTGCAACAACAACAACATACTCTACTTCTGCAGTAGATTGAGAGGTGCATCCTTGCTTCTTGCTGATCCATGTGACAAGTCTGTCACCCATAAAGAATGCTCCTCCAGTTGTGGTCTTTCGGTCATCAATATTTCCAGCCCAATCAACATCGATAAAGACCTTAAGTTCAAATTTTCCTTCTCTTCTATACCATAAGCCATATTCCTCAGTATTATTTAGATATCTTAGGATTCTTTTCACAGCAGTCATATGTGATTCCCTAGGATTAGTAGAAAATTTTGCAACTATTCCTACTGCATGTGCAATATCTGGTCTAGTATGTACAACATACATGAGTTTTCCAATCATTGATCTGTACAAAGTCTGATTTATCTCTGTTGACTTGTCCTCCTTTGTCAGTTTGCATCCAATAGCCATTGGTGTTCCAACTAGTTTTGTATCTTCCATCTTGAATATTTTCAGCACTTCCTTGATGTATTTGGATTGTGTAATGAAAATACCTTCATCTTGTTGCATGATCTACAGACCAAGAAAGAACATGATCTCTCCAAACATAGACATCTCAAATTCTTTTCTCATCTCATTTGCAAATGATTTGCATAGCATATCATTGCCTCTGGATATGATGTCATCAACAAATATTTCAGTAATCAAAATGTTAGCATTAGTATCTTCCTTCAAATAAAGATTACTATTTTCACTAGTCCTTACAAATCCAATACTTATGAGATAGGAATGAAGTCTTTCATACCAGGCTTGGGGTGCTTGTTTCAATTCATACAAGGATTTGTGCAGTCTACATACCATGTTACTCTTGTCTGGATCAACAAACCCTTCTGGTTGCTCAATGTATACCTCTTCCTCAAGTATTCCATATAGGAATGTTGACTTGACATCTATTTGGTATACTTTGAAGCCTTTATATGTAGCATAAGAAAGTAATATTATCACTCCTTATAGCTTAGAAATGGGTACAAATGTCTCTCCATAGTCAATCCCTCCTTCTTGTGCATACCCCTTGCATACTAGTCTTTCTTTATTTCTGGTGACTTCTCCATTCTCATTCAGCTTATTCCTGAATATCCATTTTGTACCAATGACATTCTTGGCATTTGGTCTCGGTACAAGTGTCCATGTCTTGTTTTTCTCTATCTACTCAATCTCTTCATTCATAGAACTTATCCATTCATCATTATCAAGTGCAACATTGACAAATTTTGGCTCAAAATCACAAATAAGACATCTTGTGTTTAGAGACTTACTTCTGGTTCTCATACGAGCCTTCTTGTGTCCTATGATTTGTTTTTGTGGATATTTCCTTCTGACATATCTTGCAAGTACAGGTTCAACTCTTTGTCTTTCATCTTGATAATCATTCTATCCTTCATTCTTCTCTTTATCACTTGGTACATCATCTAGAACAATATCCTAATTGTTGATATTTGTAGCCTGATGCTTGGGTGCAATGATCTATTGCTCGGGAGATCTACATTGTTGGTTAGGTAGAGTGTTAGGTTCTTCATTTTAAGTAAAACTTTTGTATTCCTCTGGCTCTTTTGTGCTTTCCTTTTCATTCTTATCTGCAAATTCATCTATCTTTACATTTGCACTTTCAATAATTTTGTTAGAGACTTTGTTAAGACATTTGTAAGCCTTTCTCTTGGTGGAATACCCTAGAAAGATTCCTTCATCACTCTTGGAGTCAAGTTTTCCATTTCTATCATCTTTTAAGATATAACATTGACTACCAAAAATTTGAAGTAACTTACATTGGGTGTGTAACCATACCAAAGCTCATAAGGTGTCTTCTTGGTGTCTTTCTTCAATTATACTTTGTTTAATGTGTAAACAACAGTACTGATAGCTTCCCTCCAAAATATTTGAGTGATTCCTTTTTCTATCATTAGTGTTCTTTCACAATCAACAATGGATATGTTCCTTCTTTCAGCAATTCCATTTTGCTGTGGTGTTCTCGGTGTAGAGACCTATCTTTTAATACCATTCTCATTGAAAAATTTAGCTAATTCATCTGAAATAAATTCCCCTTCTCTATCTGATCTTAAGAATTTTAAATCCTTACCACTTTGTTTCTCAACCATTTCTTTGTACCATTTAAACATCTTGAATGCTTCTGATTTATCTTTTAGAAACATGATTGTCATCATTCTAGAAAAATCATCAACAAAGAGAATAAAATATCTATCTCCATAATAACTCTTTGTCCTCATGGGTTCACATAAATATATATGGACTAGTTCTAGAATTGCATTAGATGTATGGGTTTTTTTTTTGAAACTAGATTTTGTCATCTTACCTTTTTGACAATTCTAACACATGATGTTGTCGGGCTTAGTCATCGTCGGTAAGCCTCTGACATTTTTATTTTTTCTTATCTTTATCATGTTGTCAAAGTTCATATGACACAATATTTTATGCCACAACCATACGTCTTCATTTCTATCCATCAAACAAGTGGTGTCAGTGTCATTCAGATAGAATAAGTTACCTTTTTTCTACTCACCAGGACCAATCAAATTTTCTGATTCATTGAAGATCTTTGCCTTCTTATTTTCAAATGCTACTCTGTGACCTAAAGTATTCAACTGAGAGACACTCAATAGATTATAATTCAATCTTTTAACCCAGTAAGCATTTTCACATTTTATCAGGTTATTCAACATTATGGTTTCTCTACCTTCAACTGGACAAGGTGTATCATTACCCATTCTTAATGATTCACCATTATAGTATTCAAAATTTTGCTTGTCACTAGTCATATGGTGAGTGCAACCACTATCTATGATCCAAACATTATTTTTACTAAGTTTAGATATGAATTCTATTTCTACATACCTTTCTTCATCATCATCTGAACCATCTTTCACTTCCATAAACACCATCTTGATGTCTTCATCAAATTTGGTGTCAGTATCTTCATCTTTACATTTAGCTAGGTAACTCGCCTTCTTTCCTTTGTCCTTGTAGTCTTGAGTATATCTTCTTTCTGATTGTTGGTTGCTTCTATAATCACCTTTGTCATACTTCTTTTCAAATGACCTATCATTACTTTTATCGTCTTTTCTTCTGTTAGAACATCTTGCAACAAAGTGTCCAATCTATTTACAATTAAAAAACACAAGTGATAATTTACCTTTGTATTTACCTTTGCCTCTCTGAATTCTTCTAGCCATAAGTGCTTCAATTTCATGAAGATCCTCTTCTTCACTTTCATGATCACTATCTTTTCTCATAGTGTGTTTATGACTTGATTTACTTATTCTCATAGAAGATTTGAATGCAGACTCTATGTTTGGTAAGACACTATTATCAAAGTTATTAATCTCAAATGAAATCAGTCTTCCAATTAAACTGTCTAGAGTAACATTTCTATTTTCTACTACTCTCATTTCTTATATGGCAGATACTCTAATAGAATAAGTAGGCAGTAAGGTTCTTAGAATTTTACTTACCACTGTATCTTCTTCTAGTACACCTCCAACTCCTTGGATAGCATTGACTACCTCTTTGATTCTTGTGCTCTACTATGTGATTTTTTCACCTTCTTTCATTTTGAGATCATCAAATTTTCCTCTAAGGATTTATGCCTTGGCTCTCAAAACATTCTTGTCACCACCATGTACAAGCATCAATTAGTCCCACATCTGCTTTGCAGTTTTGCAGGTTTTGACATCTTCAAATTCAGCATTAGAGAGTGAGGAAGTAAGCTCTATCATCATGCACTTGTGCTCATGCTTCTCTCTCATTTGTTCAATTGTGGGTGCTCCTATGGGAAACACATATTTAGTATCTAAGTATTAAGTAACATCATTTCCAATACCTGTTAAGTGGAGTCTTATTATGCTTTGCCATGAAGCAAAATTGTCTTTGTTTAGCTTGGGCACATCTCGCCTATTCATCTTCTAATCTTTAGATTAGGTCTTGAAACCTTCCTTCTAAGAACACAAGCTTTGATACCAATTGTTAGTAATAACTGAGAGGGGGCGGGGGGTGAATCAGTGGCCTCAAAAATTAATCCTTAAATCAACCCTTAAAACTTATAACCACAAATTATTCCTCTAGTTATCTTCTGTCCTACAAGATGAATGCCTTCATATAATTATAAAAAATTACTACTTGTCAGAATGCTTTGTAAATCCTTCTTCTGTATATTTACCAATAAGTAGTCAACTATTTACCAAAACATAGTAAATAAGAAGAGTATACCGATCAATCCAGAATTGCAAGTGTGAAATGTAAAACAGTAAAGTAATGAAACATAAACACATAACACATGGATGTTTAACGTGAAAACCCTGTTAAGGGAAAAACCACTGGGACCGGTACCCCATATTTTCACTCTTCTAAAGTGAGCTCGATTAAGATCCAACCCTGTTAAAGGTTACAAAAACACTGTTAGGTGTGACCTTGTTAGAGGATTTAAATAATAGTTTGTCACTTAGTATCTGGCATCTAATGCTACCATCCTTGATCAAACACTCACTTGACTTGTCAATAGATATCGGGCATATCTAATGCTACTTTGTATGATCAAAATTTTTGATACTCCGTTGGATGTATCTCAATTATAGAAGATTGTTAAGTCCTGCTCAGTTAAGAGACTTGATGCTTCAATGGTACTTGATGCTTCAATGGTTAAAATGAAATAGTAAAGTGATCTGTTCACACATACAACTTGAATTGCAGATTTTTAGATCTATTGTAAGTGCATCACCTCTCTGATCAATATAATCAATTTTATACCTTTGCTCCACACTATTATGCTCTATGATGCTCTCTCATTATTTGTCGGTGTCTGCAGAATCTAGCTCTTTACTCAGCTTATTGATCAGGACTGAATGAAGACTTTCTTCTCCTTTAGAATTTCTTTATCATATTTCTTCTTTTCTATTCTCCACCCCACAATTCATAATGAATTGGGTTTGTCTCTTTATAGACATGATTGACCATTTCTTGGCTTTCTTGATCTTGGCGTGATCCACAATTCTCACCACTTAGATTTAAAGAAAAACTCTAGTTTTATCTCATTGAGATCTTCTTGCGAACTGGACAAATAAGCTTTAAATCAATTACTTATCTCTAGCTTTATATTGTCGATTAAAACAAAGACAAGTATCAGTTAAGTCTATATTTATCTCTTGACAACTAAACATTTTTTCATTTCTAAACTCTCTATTCTGTCGGTCAACACTTTAGTTAGTAGTCAGTGATAACTGACTGTTCTATCAGTGTGACTTCAGTTGTCATCGGGATTTCCATCCTTTACTTATCCATTAGGCAACACTGTAATTTTGTTCGTCGGGTTACACTATGTATTTCCTCATCGGGCAACACTGTGACTTTGCTCATCAATAATGTTGTGCATTTTCTTGTCAAGTAACACTGTGACTTTGCTCATCAGTAATACTGTGCATTTGCTCGTCGGGAAAAACTATGACTTTTCTCTTTTACTATGTCCGCCGGTGTGCACTCTGTCGGTGTATACAATCACTTTGGGAATACTTGACTTATATGCATTACTGATAGCATAGCCTTCAACTCAATGGTTCTTTGAAGTCTTTGGAAATATTTCCATGACCATACAGATTATATCAAGTTGAGATCAATGACAATACAAACATTAACTAATTTAATGCCTTGCATGATCATCAACTTAATATCTTCAAACATTCAATCAATTATAGTTCATCATTTTGTACAAGTTTTAGTCACTAATCTGTAGACAATCATTTTGATGGAAATTTTGCATTTATTTTGAATTCATTATGAGGGTTTAGATTCATTGCACTTTATGTTACTCCTTTTTCTTATGGAATGAGTCTACATCAATGTATTATATCCATATAAACTAACAAAAATGCAGGGATCAAAGATTTGAATGAAGGTGATCACCATTTGGACAAGGGTGTATGTAAAATAGAGTGAGCACATGGTGCAAGGTAACGGTTTGAAAGATCTTCCATAGGGAGAACCAATTTTTGTGTTGGAAAGTGTGAAGATATGATGGATACAAGTTTTTGATACAGGAGCATCTTAGGTTCTTTAGAAATCTTGGTCAACCAAAAATATGTTTTTTTTTTTTTTCGGTAGCTTGTTTAGAGGCCACTCAGTAAAGTGCTTGGTAAATGCTATTTCTTAGTTACTTGTTTTGTCTTGCTTCACTGATGGATCTTAGTGAATGTTGGATGCTCAGTGGTTTCTTTAACCAAGTTGTTTTTGTTGCTCGGTTACCTTCTTACCAATTTGTTGTTGTTGCTCGGTTGGTTTTCACCGAGTTGTTCCTATTGCTCGGTCAGCTTCTTACCGAGTTGATTATTTTGAAGTTGGATATTCTGGTCAATTTATGAATTTAATTTCCATAGCTTAATTAATTTGGAATCTCTCTTTGGGATGTGTGTGGACCTAAATTTGGGTCTTTGTTGTTTCCTATGTTGGATCTTTAGGATCTGAGTGCCAACCTCTTTGGTGGACTCTTGTATATATTTGGTTTCATGTTCTTAGATTTGGAGGAGTTGGAGGAAGAGAAGATATGGCTTGACCTACAATTGTAGAGGGTTTCAAGATGGTTCATGGGAAAGGAAATGTAGATCCAGGTCTAGATGATATGTTAAGACAGATGGCTGGAAGATTGGAAGCTATTGAGACAGCCCAGTGCATAGGAAGAAATATTGAAGATGAATTGGAAGAAGTGCAAGAAGAAGATGCACATGCACCTATGATGGATCAAGAAGAAGAGAGATTCCTGTGAGCATTGACAAGCTTGAAGTCCACACCTTAGTTTAATCCTCTTGAGTATAGTGGAAAGTTGGATTCTGATGAATTGATAGATTGGATAGCCGAGATGGAGAAATAGTTTGAATATGAAAATGTATCAAAGGAGAAGAAATTAAAAATTGCAAGTAAAAATTTGAAAGTTCATGCATCCTTGTGGTGGGAGCATCCACAATTGGATTAGAAGAAGAAGGGTAAAGACAAGATCAAGGTATGGGATAAGTGTTGGAAAGTTTGCTACAATGTAGACAATTATTATTTTGTCATTGATGTCAAACCTTAATTGGTGAGACTATTCCTATATGTTTGAGTACCATATCTATTGATTGATGAAGATTTGAAGAATAGGATAACAAGAAGACATACGAAATGGTTGAGTTATGAGTATACACCAGGGTACTTGATCATTTGGCACTTTGGCAAAGTGATATGTTGTTTATCTTTCACTGACAGTTCACTGGAAGGTTGATGCTGAGCAAAGCAAAGTCGATGCCAAGCAAAGTGAAAGGTGATGCTGAGCAAAGAAAACATGATGCCGAGTGCCAGTGAAATGCCGAGGGAGACAGAGGAAGCTGAGCAATAGTATTTTATTAATTGATGAGATTTGAGATCTATGGCCGACATAGTTGATTTTATTGGTATATGCATTGTTAATTAAGATTGGTCCACACTCATTTAATGCATGGGAAACCATTATTAACGCATGGATTCAATGTTTAATTAATGACTATATTGGAGAAGTAAATTAAATATAATGATGGAAAGATCCATTGGATCTGACCTAACCTAAGATCTACGATCTTGATTAAGTGGCAAAAGATTTATCTGACCTAGATGGAGAGGTATAATATAACCTACTGTGGTTATTGTTATGTATCTGAGTGTAAGGAGAATTTGAATGCAAGAGTATTGCATGGTTAATTGACTGATTGACAAAACCTAGCAGAGAAGGCTGAGTAGAGAAGCAAAGAGATTGCTTGATGTATTTCCAAGTAGATTTGAAGTTTGAGATGAAAATGGAGGCCACTTAGTGAATTAGCATTAGAGCTGAAATTGGTTCTGGATTTGTAAAGTAAGTTGTATGTATCAGATCACACCTGCTGATTACTTTCTAACCATTGTATCAGTTCAAATACTTTAACCATTTTGACTTAACAGTCATTGTATAAATCCTTTGAACAAGGTGACATTCAGATTGGAATGTTCTAAGTCCTCTAACAAGGCCACTCCTGACAGGGTGATTAAATCCTTTAACCAGGTCACATTTGACAATGTGTTT
>MU225795.1:2064110-2084554 GCA_018584345.1 Thuja plicata | reverse complement strand
TATTGGGTTTCCACGTTAAATCATGGTGTCAAAATGTGTGAATGTTTATGTTGTGTTTTACTGTTAAGTTTCTGTAAGCTTATTTCATTAGTATAGTAAACTGCACACTTTTGTTGTTTATTGCTGCCGAGTAGATCCGATTTGTTGAAGTGGTATAAAGTTTTATATGGGCACATCTGGACTTGAGGATAACTGATTCACCCCCCCTCTTAGTTATTCTAAATTAATTCTAACAATTGGTATCAGAGCTTTGTTCTCTTGAAAAAGTTTGAAGGTACTTGGAGATAAAGATCAAGATGTATAAAAGGGATGGACCGAAGATTACAAGGAAAAATTTCTTGCATGGAAAAGTTTGATGAAAATTCAATTGGATGGTATTGGGGATTATGCTAAATGACATATTGAAATAGAATATGTAGCCCCTACTGGAGTTCTGAATGTTGCACAATTAAGAGAAAAACATGAACATAATCAAGCAATGTTGGAACTTGCATCATCTCTGAACTATCATGAATTTGAGGACATCAAGGACTGTACAAGTGCAAAGTAGATGTGGGATGCTCTTCAAACCATCTATGGAGGTGATACGAATGTACTAAGAGCCAAATATGAAAGCTTGAGAGTTAAGTTTGATGATTTAAAAATGCAAGAAGGAGAAAATATAGTGCAATATTATGATAGGATAAAGAAAGTTGTAAATGCTATTAGAGGAGCTAAGGGAACCATTGATGATGACACTATCATGAGAACGATACTGAGAACACTTCTTCCTATTTATTCTATTAGAGTATCTGCAATTCAAGAACTGAGATATAGTCCTAACAACAATTTGACTGCATTCTATTAGAGTATCTGCAATGTTGAATCTGCATTCAAGTCCCAGATGGTCATCATCAAATCAAGGAAAGGAAAGAAATGTGTGAGCAGTGATAGTGACACTTTAGATAATGATCTAGAAGAACTTGAGGCACTTATGGCAAGGAGACTAGCTAGAGGAAAAGGAAAATTCAGAGGTAAACTTCCTATTATTTGTTTTTCCTGTAACAAAGTTGGTCATATTGCTGCTAGATGTCCTGATAAGAATGTGAAAGGTGAAAGAAGAGATAACAAGTAAAAAGATAGAAATGATGATCGAGACTACAAAAAGTACAAGGATTACAAAGACAAAGGTAAGAGATCTTGTTATATAGCTGAAGAAGCTTCTGATAGTGAATCTAATAAATCTGATGAAAATGATATAGAAGTTGTGTATGTTGTAATGAAAGATGATTTTGATGATGATGAGAAAACTGCACTAATTTCTTATATGAGTAAAGGTGATTGTTGGATCATTGACAGTGGTTGTTCACATCACATGACTGGTGATAAGGACAAATTTGAAACCTTAGATCAGTGTAAGGGTGGATATGTTAAGTTTGGTAATGATACACCTGTAGAGTTAAAGGGAAAGGATCAATTCAATTGACTGACATGATTAGATGTGATGATGTGTATTGGGTTGATGATCTTAAGTATAACTTGTTGAGTGTTTCACAGCTGAACACTTCTGGTTATAGAGTTGAATTCCATCATAGGAAAGCAAAGATCTATGATGCCAATGGAGAATTAGTTGGTGGTGGTGAGCAAACAAAAGGTAATTTGTTCTATCTGGATTTAGCTGAAGAGACATGCTTGTTTGCACAATATAATGATGTTTGGTTATGGCATAAGAGGCTATGTCATGTTAACATTGATAACTTGGTAAGCATAAGTAAATTAAAAAAGGCTAGAGGGCAGCCTAAGTTAAAGAAACCTAAGAATGTAATGTGTAAGCAATTTAAATTGGGCAAAATGACTAAATCTAGCTTTAAGAGCAAAACTCATACTTCTGAGAATATTTTGGAATTGGTTCATACTGACCTTTATGGACCTATTGGTGAGAAAAGTTACTATGGAGACAAATATTTTATTCTATTTGTAGATGACTACTCTAGGATGATGACTGTTATGTTTCATAAATAAAAATCTGATGCATTCCAGTTATTCAAGTGGTACTTGGGAAAAGTTGAAAAGGAAATAGGTAAGAGTCTGAAATGTCTGAGATCTGACAGAGGAGGTGATTTCATTTCTAATGATTTTAACAAGTTCTGTAATGACCGAGGGATAAAGAGACAGATGTCCGCACCTAGGACACCACCACAGAATAGTATAGGTGAAAGAAGAAATCGATCTATCATGGATTGTTCTAGAACATTAATGATGGAGAAAAATATTGCACAAAAATATTGGAGAGAAGTTGTAAGTACAACAGTTTATACCTTGAACAGAGTACAAGTCAATAAAAGGTACAAATACTACACCTTATGAGCTGTGGTATGGATATGCACCTTGTAAGTTATTTTAAAGTCTTTGGGAGTAGATGTTTTATACTGAAGGATAACAGAAATGGTAAAGTTGATGCTAAAGGAGAAGAAGGCATATTTCTTGGATATTCTACTAAGAGTAAGGCATACAAGTGCTTAAATTCTAACACTAACAAAATTGTGGAAAGTGCAAATGTTAGAATTGATGAATATGCAGAGAGAAATGAAGTTGAAAGCATGATTGAGCCTAAGAGTTACAGATCATTCACTTATCCTAAAGAGGAGGATTCTAACAAAACTGAAAA
Source organism: Thuja plicata (assembly GCA_018584345.1). Taxonomy (NCBI): domain Eukaryota; kingdom Viridiplantae; phylum Streptophyta; class Pinopsida; order Cupressales; family Cupressaceae; genus Thuja; species Thuja plicata. The sequence goes on along the minus strand of MU225795.1, from coordinate 2,081,907 downwards.
TGAAGTTGCCGAGCAACAGTCTGCACCTGCTGAGACATAGAATAAAATTTTTGGGCAACAGGAGGTGACTGTCAAGCTATTTGATGGAGATGCCAAGTCACAGTTTCACCCTGAACTGAACATGAATGATCAAAATGAACCTGAGAAAGAGCCTACTTTGGAAAAATATGTGAGAAGGAACCATAAACCTGATCAAATCATAGGAGCAAAGGATTCTTCAGTTATGACAAGAGGCAAATTAAGAGAAGTCACATGTTTTCTATGTGATTTTGAGCCAAAGACAGTAAAAGATGCTTTAGACAATGAAGACAGGATTCAAGCCATGAATGAAGAGATAGACCAGATTGAAAAGAACAAGACATGGACACTAGTACCAAGACCTGACAACAAAAATGTAATTGGTACAAAGTGTGTATTCAGAAACAAGCTGAATGAACATGGAGAGGTAACAAGGAATAAAGCAAGACTGGTATGCAAAGGTTATGCACAAGAGGAAGGAATTGACTATGGAGAGACATTCACCCCGGTTGCAAGATTGGAGGGTGTAATAACTCTACTTGCATATGCAGCCTACAAAGGATTTAAAGTCTATCAAATGGATGTGAAGTCAACATTTCTAAATGGGATATTAGAAGAGGAATTATATATTGAACAAGCTGATTGATTTGTTGACCCAAGCAAGAGGAACATGATTTGCAGACTGCACAAGGCATTATATGGACTGAAACAAGCACCTAGAGCATGGTATGAAAGATTGTACAATTATCTGATGAAGATTGGATATGCAAGAACAAATGACAACAACAATCTATATTTGAAAAAAAAGCAAGGTAAAGGAATTTTATTGGCTGAAATTGTTTTTGATGATATCATATTCAGTGGACAAGATATGATATGCAAAGCATTTTCAAAAGAGATGCAAACTGAATTTGAAATGTCTATGTTTGGTGAGATAAAATTCTTTGTTGGTTTACAAATACATCAAATGAAGAATGGTATCTATATTACTCAATCAAAATATGTCAAGGAGATACTGAAATTTTTTGGTATGGAAGATTCAAAACTAGTGAGTACACCCATGGCTACTGGATAGAAGTTGACAAAGAATGATGATACAAAAGAGGTAAATAAAACACTGTATATATAAATGATTGGTAAGCTACAATGTGTTGTACAGAGTAGACCTAATATTGCATTAGCAGTTGGAATTGTTGCTAGATTTTTTTACTAATCTAAAAGAGACACATATAATGGAAGTGAAAAGAAATCTGAGATATTTGAAAGGTACAGAAGATTATGGCCTATATTACAAAAAGAATGATAATTTTGAACTTAGGGTCTATACTGATTTTGACTGGGCTGGAAATGTGGACGATAGAAAAAGCACCACAGGAGGAGCATTTCTATTGGGGAAAAGATTAATTTCCTGGACAAGTAAGAAATAGAATTGCACTTCACAATCTACAGCTGAAGCCGAGTATGTGGTAGCAGTAGTTAATTGTTCAAACATTGTGTGGTTGAAGATACTACTAAAAGGTATGAAGGAGGAGATCACAGAATGAGTTGTCATATATTGTGATAACATGAGTACCATTCATATTTCTAAAAATATTTTAATGCACTCTAAGACAAAGAATATAGCTATCAAGTATCATTACTTGAGGGAGCTAGTTTAGAATAAGGAAGTGAGACTGGAATATGTGAATACTAATGAATAGTTGGCAGACATATTTACAAAAGCATTGCCCAAGGATGCTCATGAGTATCTAAGAGGTAAATTGGGGGTGATTCCCCTAGTAGAGGCTAACCAGTTCTGAATTGCATTGTTGCATCAAATGTTTTAATCAGAACACTTAACACATTGATGCATAGTGAGTCACATTTTTAGGATGTTGCCTAAAAACTATGAAGTGAAAGACAAGAAAAGAAAACAAGATGAGTCATAAACAAAGATGATAGGAACAAAAAGATACAAAGATTAGAACAAGATGAATCTGCATAATGAAGATGTCAACATCTTTGGCATTGTTGTTAAAGAGGGAGATGATTACTAAAACAAATGATTGATAAAAAAAAACTGAAAGAAGGAGCTGAATAGACACAGAAAGATATCAGTGTGATTACAGACACATAGGGAGTAATATTTTATAGATGAGAATCAGAATGAAGCTAAAGACATTAATGAAGATTTTTTCATATCAGGAACACACACACTTTTTGGATTGTATGGTAACTTTGGTTGGAAATTATTGTTTTACAGTTTAGTGTTGCCATCAATGCCAAAGAGGGAGATTGTTGGAAAGATTGCTATAATGTAGACAATTATTATTTTTTCATTGATGTCAAACCTTAATTGGCAAGACTATTGCTGTATGTTTGAGTACCATATCTATTGATTGATGAATATTTGAAGAATAAGATAACAAGAAGACCGAGGAAATGGTTGAGTTATGAGTATACACCAGGGTACTTGATCATTTGGCACTTTGGCAAAGTGATATGTTTTTTATCTTTCACTGATAGTTCACTGGAAGGTCAATGATGAGCAAAGCAAAAGGTGATGCCAAGCAAAGCAAAGATGATGTCGAGCGCCAGTGAAATGCGAGGGAGACAGAGGAAGCCAAGCAATAGTATTTTATTAATTGATGAGATTTGAGATCTATGACCGACATAGTTGATTTTATTGGGATATGCATTGTTAATTAAGATTGGTCCACACTCATTTAATGCACGGGAAACTATTATTAATGGATGCATTAATTGTTTAATTAATGACTGTATTGGAGAAGTAAATTAAATGTAATGATGGAAAGATTCATTGGATCTGACCTAACCTAAGATCTATGATCTTGATTAAGCGGAAAAAGATTTATTTGACCTAGATGGAGAGGTATAATATAACATACTATGGTTATTTTTATGTATCCAAGTGTAAGGAGAAGTTGAATGCAAGAGTATTGCATGGTTAATTGACTGATTGGGAAAACCTAGTAGAGAAGGCTGACCAGAGAAGCAGAGAGATTGCTTGATAGATTTCCAAGTAGATCTGAAGTTTGAGATGAAAATGGAGGCCACTTAGTGAATTAGAATTAGAGCTAAAATTGGATCTGGATTTGCAAAGTAAGTTGTATGTATCAGATCACACATGCTAATTACTTTCTAACCATTGTATCAGTTCAAATCCTTTAACCAGGTTGACTTAATAGTCATTGTATAAATACTTTGAACAAGGTGACATTCAGATTGGAATGTTCTAAGTCCTCTAACAAGGCAACTCCTGACAGGGTGTTTAAATCCTTTAACCAGGTCACATTTGACAGTATGTTTTGTAACCTTTAATAGGGTTGGCTCTTAACAGGGCATCACTTCAGAAGAGTGAAATTTTGGTAGCATGTTATCGGTGGTTTTTACCATATTAGGTTTCCACGTTAAATCATGGTGTCAAAATGTGTGAATGTTTATGTTGTGTTTTAATGTTAAGTTTTTGTAAGCTTATTTCATTAGTATAGTAAACTGTACACTTTTGTTGTTTATTGCTGCTGAGCAGATCTGAGTTGTTGAAGTGGTATAAAGTTTTATATGGGCACATCTAGACTTGAGGATAACTGATTCACCCCCCCTCTCACTTATTCTAAATTCATTCTAACAATAAGATGATAAAAAAATTTAAAGGAAAGTTTCTACCTTGTGATTACCAGATTAACCTAGTAAGGAGAATGCAAAGTTCAAAGTAGAAAGATAGATGGGTAAAAGATTACACCGAGGAATTCTATAGATTGGACATCAGATTTGGACATGTTGAAGATGAAGTGGAATGAATAGAAAGATATCTGAATGGATTGAGAAGTTCTATACAAGATGAGATCAGCTTGGTAAATATGGAGAGCATTGAAGAGGCACACTAGTTTGCCCTAAAAGCTGAGGAGAAATTGAACAAAAGATATAAAAAAAGGAAAAGAGGAAGAGGTGGTAGATTCCCTAGAGGAAGAGGTACATTTCATGGTGAAAACAATAGATCTAGACAAGACAAGACAAATCTAGACACAAATCAATAAAAAGGAAAGACATAATGGAAAGGTGGAAGTTCATTCCGAGGAAGAGGCAACTACTCCTGAGGTGGTTATAACAAAAGAGGGTTCCAAGGAACTTGTTACAATTGTGGTGAAGAAGGATAGATATTTTGAGAATACACATGCAAGTAAGAAAGTTGGTAGTAGAAGAAATGTGTTGATGCAAGAGGAGTCACTGAATGAACCTAAGAAGGAAGGAAATATAAGGATCGAAAGGATACTATGGAGTGAGAAAGATAAGCAAGATCCTGTAAGGAAAATTTTGTTCAAGACTAGATGTAGAATTGCAGAAAAAGTTTGGAAAGTAATTGTTGATAGTGGAAGCTCAGAGAATCTAGCATTTGAGGAAATGGTCACAAAGTTGTAGTTGGAAAGAATGAATCACCCGAAGCCCTATCAAATTTCATAGATAAAGGATGAGCATACACTAATGGTGACTAAAAATATTTTATGAATCTAAAAATTGGAAAGTATTATGATAAGGTGTTGTGTGATATTATGCCAATGGATTATTGTCATATTTTGTTGGGTAGACCTTGGAAATATGATAGATATTCTATACATGATGGAAGAGTGAATAGATATACTATTTGGGTTGATGGTAAGAAACAAATATTTTTACCTTTGATTGAAGGATCTGTTGATGAGACATGTACATATATAAAATTTTGTTTGATGGAATGTAGACAGTTTGTAAAGGATTTGAAAAGAAATGATGTTTTTTATGTTTTGATTCCTAACAAACCGAGTGAGAACACAGAAGATCAAGTTCCTGCAAAAGTTGAGAAATTTCTTACCGAGTACAAGGAGATCATTTCAGATAATGTAATAGATGGTTTTCCACCAATGAGAGATATTAGTCATTGTATGGATATGATTCATGGAGCTAGTTTACCAAACAAGGCACGACATTGGTTGACACTGACTGAGAATGAAGAACTCAGCCAAAAAGTTCATGAGTTGTTGAACAAGGGTTTAATCAGAGAAATTTTGAGCCCATGTGCAGTACCACCTATATTGGCACCTAAGAAGAATGGAGAGTGGTGAATGTGCACTGATTCAAGAGAAATAAATAAGATCATAGTTAAGTATAGGTTTTCTATACCGAGGATGGATGATATAATGGATTGTTTGAGTGGAGAAAAATATTTTACCAAAATTGATTTGAAGAGTGGATATCATTAGATCAGAATCAGAGAAGGTGATGCATGGAAGATTGATTTCAAGACAAAATAAGGTTTGTATGAGTGGTTGGTTATGCCTTTTGGTTTAACTAATGCACCCAATACATTTATGAGGTTAATGAATGAAGTTTTGAAGAAATTCTTGAATAAATGTGTGATTGTATACTTGGATGATATTCTGATATTCAGTAAGACTAGAGATGAACATTTAATGCATATAAGACAAGTATTGCAAAGATTGAAAGAGGAAAAGTTGTTGATAAATATGAAAAAGTGCTCCTTCATGAAAGAAGACCTTGTGTATTTAGGTTTTGTGATTTCAAATGATGGTTTGAAGATGGATCCTGAGAAGGTTGAAGATATACTTAGTTGTCCTACACCTAAGAATGTCAGTGAGGTAAGATCCTTTCATGGATTGAAAAGTTTTTACAGGAATTTTATCAAAAATTTTAGTTCTATTTGTAATGCTATGACTGAGACAATGAGAGGAGACAAAAGAGAATTCAAATGCACACATGGAGCTGATAAAAGTTTTGAGACTTTGAATCAGAAGGTTGCTGAATTGCCTATGTTAGCCTTACCAGATTTCAATAAGGTATTTCAAGTTGAATGTGATGCAAGTGGAAGTGTAATAGGAGTTGTTTTGACCCAAGAAGGTAAATTGTTTCTTTATTTTGTGAAAATTTGAATGATGCAAAAAGGAAATATTCTATCTATAATCAATAATTCTATGCTATTTTTCAAGCTCTAAAGAAATTGAGACATTATTTGATGCCGATTGAATTCATGTTGTATATTGATCATAAGGCTTTACAATATTTGGGTAGTCAAAATAAGTTGAATCAGAGACATATGAAATGGGTAGACTAGTTGCAGAATTTCACATTTGTGATTAAGCATAAGATTGGAGTTTCTAACCGAGTTGCTGATGCATTGAGTAGAAGAAGATCTTTGTTGACTAAAATGAGAATTCAGGTTCTTGGTTTTGATGACATGAAGAATTTGTATGAAAATGGTCTTGAATTTTATGAGAAGTGGAGAGTGTGTACAAAACTTATTCCAAATCAACCAAGTATGTATGAAGACTATTTCATTCAAGAAGATATTTTGTTTAAAGGTATTCAGTTGTGCATACCGACAAGATCAATGAGAACTAATTTGATAAAGGAAAAAAATAGTAGTGGTTTGCCTGGACATTTTGGTATTGATAAGACATTGAGTTTTCTTAAGGAAAGGTATTTTTGGCCTTAGTTGTATAAGGATGTTCCTAAATTTGTGAAAAGTTGTGGAGTTTTTCAAGTTGCAAAAGGAGTAAGTCAGAATACTGGATTGTATACACCGAATTTTGTTCCTGAGAAACCTTGGAGTGATATCAACATGGATTTTTTTCTTGGCTTACAGGGGAAAACAAGAGGTAATGAATCCATATTTGTTATTGTGGATAGATTTTCTAAGATGACACATTTCACACCATGTAATAAAAAATTAGATGTAGTAAATATATTAGATCTTTTCTTTAAGGAGATTGTTAGATTGCATGGATTATCGAGGAGTATCATCTCTGACCAAGATAGTAAGTTTGTCAGATATTTTTGGAAAATAATTTGGAAGAAGTTGGATGCCGAGTTGAAGTATAGTTCTACATTTCACCCATAGACTGATGGAAAAATAGAGGTTGTAAACTGAAGTTTGGGTAACTTGTTAAGATGGTTAGTTGGAGACACACTGAGTAATTGGGATTTGATGTTAGCACCAAGCAGAGTTTGCATATAATAGTTTAATAAATAGAAGTACTGGAAAGACACCTTTTGAGATTGTTAATGGCACACAACCAAGAGGTATATCAGACTTGAGAGACATTGCTAGAGAATAGAAAAGAAGTGTTGAAGAAGAAAAGTTTGTTGAGTTCATGAAGACATTGCATGAGGATGTAAAACATAAGTTGGAGCAAAGTAATCATAAATATAAGGATAGTGTAGATAGATCAAGAAGACATAAAATTTTTGAAGTTGGTGATGCAGTTATGGTTCATTTGAAGAAAGGAAGATTTCCTATTGGGAAATATGGAAAATTGAAGATGAATAAATTTGGTCCTTGTAAAATATTGAGAAGATTTGATAGTGGAAATGCTTATGAAGTAGAATCACCATATGACATAGATATACCACCTATATTCAATATTTCAGACTTTTTTGAATATCATGAACTTGATGAAGAAGTGACAGTACCAAGTGATTATCCTAAGAAATAGACAGAGGAAGTTGAGAATATTTTTAAATAGAGAGTTGGCAAAAGTACAAGTGGAAAGGAATACATGGAGTATCTGATAAAATAGAAGAACAAATTGATGGAGGACACATCTTGGATTTCTCAATCTGCATTGGATTCAATTTAGGTTGGACCTGACACATGATTCGAAGAATCATTTATTTTAACCCCAGGTGTTTGATGCAGGAGCATGTTGGGTTCTTTGGAAATCCTAGTCAACCAAAAATATGTTTGTTTTTGTTTGGTAGCTTATTTGGAGGCTGCTCGGTAAAATTATCAGTAACTATTGTTGCTCGGTTACTTGTTCTATCTTTCTTTACCGATGGGTCTCGGTGAATTTTGGCTGCTCTGTGGTTTCTTTCACCAAGTTGTTTCTGTTGCTCGATTACCTTCTTACCGAGTTATTTTTGTTTCTCAGTTGGTCTTCATCGAGTTGTTCATGTTTCTCAGTTGAATTATTACCGAGTTGTTTATTTTGAAGTTGGATCTTCTAGCCGACTTCTGCATTTAATTTTTGTAGTGTACTCAATGTGGGATATCTCATTCAGATGTGTGTGGACCTAAATCTGGGTCTTTGTTGTTTCCTATGTTGGATCTTTAGGTTTGGAGTGTCGACCTCTTTGGTGGAATCTTATATATATATTTTTTCTTATTCTTAGATTTGGAGGAGTTGGAGGAAGAGAAGAGATATTATTAGCAGATTTAGATTATAGGTTTGTGACCTCGCATGTATTAAGATTATTCTGTAAACATCTAAACGTATATGGCCAGAACTAGGAAGGCCTCATGATGAGGAGCTCCCACTCCTAAAGCTTTCTTTCTCACTACCATACCTTCACTTGGTCTACCTTAGGGTTTCAATCACTACCCTAACTAGAGGATTCCTATCTGATCCTCTAACACACTAGGAGCTCTCCACCAAGTTCAATTTGCCCAATAGTTCCTTCTCCTTAACCCTTCAGATTCATGGTTTACCTTTTTTATCTAGTCTCCCAACTTCCTCATCCTCTTGGGGATTGTAATCCTGACTCCTTTCTATTATTTTCCAACCCTTCTTGATCCAATCTGGTGGATCTTTCACCCAATCTCCAATCGGGTTCAAGATTTCTAGTCTTCTAAGCCTTGTAGCCTTTTTAGGCCTATTAGCCCTCCTAAACATTGAAAAGATGGATTTCCTCTCAAAATACCTTAATGCCTATGGAATCTAAACACATATTACTTTTTTTATTTTCCTAAAGTTAGAGATTTTCTAGGTCATAGGCTACCACCCTGTCCATATAATGGACTTTCACCAAACACCTAAAATTGAGGGTTTCTAGGGCATGAACACTGGTTTGGTTTCTTGACTTTCTTTAACTATTATAGAAACCTCATTTGAACTTATCCTTCTATAAAAATGTTTGTATTACATTCCCCTACACTCCTCTACCATTGATTGGCACACACTAATCACCAAGAAATCACCATTGCCTCTGTACTGTTCAATTCCCCTAGCGAGAATAACCAGTACTCACCTAGGGCCTGAATGTTTTCTTTCCTTCCCTACAAACACACAATCCAAAAACTATATACACATAGTATATACAAGGATTTAATTGATTCCAAGTGGTCATAGGACTTTGGACCACAGAATTCCAATAAAATCCATTATCTACATGACTGGTCCAAAATTGGACAGTGAACCAGTGAAAACTAAAAGATTTACAAAATGTTAACCAGTATGCACAAACGATTAAAATAATGCCACAAAGACTAAGGAAATATCACAAAAAACACTCTCAATGAATTAATTTAACCCATTCAATCCATTAAGGTATTGGATGATGGTTATGTCTGCAAATACAGTGCAAAAACCTACTTCTCTACAAACAGTTCATACAAAATGAACTCCAACTGTCACTTTAGGGTTTTTTCCACCTTATATATCCTAGAACCACATGTCTAGACCCTCATGTCGAGATTTGGGCACATTTAAAGTCAATTCCTAAAAACTAGGAAATGTTGTCATGACAACTTTGCAAAGTTGCAAAAGTTGTCATGACAACTTTGACAACTTTTGTCAAAATGACATTCTATCAACTTCAATGGCCCAATTTGGTTTCAAAAATTACCAAATGACCCTAAAACACTTGAAAAAATTAAAATCTTTAAAATCACCCCATTTTGGAGTTTTGGTCAACCCTTTGACCTTTTGGTTGACTTCTAGGTTATAGATCCCTAGATGCAACTTGACTCAACAACTAACAAACCCTAATCTTTCCTACCCCTAAAACACACCTTAGACACACTCAGGACTTTATAACCTAGTCCTTATTCAATGATGGGTGGCCAAACCAACCTAAAAGACAAAATGATTAACAAGATCTTTCAAAGACCTTAGGGTGCTCAACATGTAATGAGTTTGATGAATTAATATAAGTTTCATTGTTTCTTCTCTCCCTTTATGTGTTATTGCTTCTATGTTGTTCTACAAGTTGGTTTGAATAGCTGGGAGTTCCTTGGGCCCCTGTTCTCCATACCATCCTTACGTCAGTTTTTGAGATGACTGGCTGAGTCAGGGAACCTTGATAATGTGTAGTTTGAGAAAGCATGGTGTACCCTCAGCAATAATCACTGATAATGGGGGACAATTCAAAAATAAGGATTTGACAGAACTATGCTGTAAGTTCAAAATTACTCAACATTAGTCTTTCATCTATTATCCTTAGGGTAATGGACAGGTGGAAGCATCCAACAAGACAATCCTTAAAATCCTACATCACACAGTGCACAAATCCGGACGAGATTGGCATCTCCGGATCAATCTAGCTCTCTAGGAATACATGACAAGCATAAGAACACCAACAGGGGCTACACCCTATGCTTTGGTTTATGGAGCAGATGCTGTGTTACCAATTGAGGTTGAGATTCCTTCTCTACAAGTCTCCCTAAAAGGCCTCATTACTGATGAAGATAACAAAATATCTCGGCTACAAGAACTAGAATTACTTGATGAACGTTGGTAAGTGGCGTTTGATCACCTTAGAGCATACTAGAAAAGGATGTCCAAGATCTATAAAAAGAAGGTCAAACCAAGGGATTTCCAAGCGGGTGACCTCTTTCTAAGGGAGAACCCTAAAAATCAACAACATCAGATCCAGAAAGGGAAATTTGAACCGAACTGGCTTGGTCCGTATATTGTTACTGAAGTGTTTGGGTCTTGTACCTATCAAATTTCTACTACTAAAGGAGAACAACTCAAAAATCCCATCAACGCTCTTCATCTGAAGTAGTTCTACAGCTGAGACATCTTCAGTGTGCTCATGTATATAGTAAAGTCCTAAAAAAATTCTAAAAATCTGGAAAAGTCCTGAAAAAAATGATCATCTTAGTGAAAACCTAGCAATAGGCACTTTGATGTATCTCCAAAAAAATTATATATTCCAAAAATAAAAATAAAAAATAAAAAAATTGAAAAATACAAAAAAGAGAAAAAGAGAAAAGTGCCATCGATGAAAACCTGGCAAACAGGCGTCGTGGTAGCAAAAAAAGAATTTATGCCAAGAAGGTGAAAACCTGGTAAAAAAATGCCTCTTGTTCCACAATGCTATATCTATCGCAACACCACTTGGATTTACGCATTTTCTTTCCTACATTGCTACTTTCCTGCTTACATTTACTTTCCGATCCTGTTAAGACACCAACTCACATGGATTGAAACTAGTCATACTCTTGGGGCAACCGTCCTGGTCTTGGGGGTTTTTTCTTATTACTTTTTGGATCTACTTCACAACAGTCACTAGTGGTTCTTATTGTGTATGCCTACTATCACTTAGCTTATACTAAGTTCTCTCTTCTTGAGAATCTCCCTAACATTAGTCACCAGTTGTTCTCACTGCGTCTGCCTACTGATGTCTAGCTCATATTATGATCTCTTCACTTGAGCATCTCTTTTGCATCAGTCACCAGTGGTTCTCACTGTTTTTGTCTATTGTCATTGTACTATTGAGATTTCTCACATCCATTATAGTTGTAGATATTCTCAAATGCTCTATCTATTGATACTCAATCTTGATGATTCTTTTCTTTAGTTTGTACATATCTTTCGGTCACTTTCGTGACAATCTAGTTCCTTTGCGAATCCTCTTGACTTGACATTGATTCAGTGCCATATGCTTGGGGGCAAACAAATCTCATTTGTCCTCACAACATACATCAAGTCAGTCATCATTACTTGGGGGCATGGGCCCCCCATCTGATCACATATCTGGTTTACACCTGAGTCAATAATCTTGTCACTTCTCAAGGACAACTCGCTACTGACACAAAATGGTGTTTTTCAACACCTCATACACATATACATTCGCAAAATTTGAAATTGGCTGAGCTATGCTTGAATATTTCTTTTAATGTTGTCTGTTCTTATGGATTTCATTGATATTTTCTTTGTCTACTGCTTGATGGAGTAGTCCCGATGATCTGAAAACGTCAAATAAACAAGGTGTATGTGATAAGAGCTCCTGCACTAAGGTGGAAAAGCCTCACATCTCTTGATCTTGTTTATTTGCACGCCATGGTGAGGTTGGTACTATGTCCTTGCCTGTTATTGCTTTGTTTTTTATTGCTTTGTTTGTTTACGCATGATCGCACTCATGGTTATCTTGGCTTTGAATGCCTTGATACTGGTGTACTCTTGTAACATTAACTAGAAACAATGTTCAGGTCATCTTGGCTTTTGTGCCCTGGTGCTTACATTCATTCCCTACATTTTCTCTGATGAAAGTCATATTCATATCCTTATGGTTGCATTGTGGTGCTAGTGAGGGTTGTATCGACTTTGATGTTCCAAAAAAATGCTCAATGATGATAATTATGCGATGGGTCTCACAACCATGTCCTAGAATTGCACCTTCATATTGCATCTAGCATAGGATTGCATTTTAATTCTAGACTTGCATTGTGGTAGCGATTCAGTGTTCTTTTCTTTGCATTCTCCTGGGTTCATAAATTGGGGAGTTCTTCTTCACTGCCCTAGTTTCATCATGACTGTACAAGTGTTCGGTCCTCGCTCTCGATTATTCACATGTTCTTTTGGTTAGCATTTGTTGTCTTGCATGAGATGTTAGTACCATATACACATTACATATTAATAACTCATTATCATTTATACATTACATTAGCATTTTCATTTAGACATTGCATTTACATAAATCATCTATATACATACATCTTTGTATCTAAAATCTGGCAACCTGTGATGCCTCATCAGGCACCACCCCTATATATGACACATAGTAATATGTCGCTCGAGCAGTATAATGTCGCACCTCCTCCTATGCTACTTGTAGCTGCTCCCGAAGATCCTGTATCTCCCAATATCTATCTAATAGTCATGCATCTTGCACGACCACCTGTATTGTCAAGTGCCTAACCTGTCTCGAGAGCTGTCGAGCTCTCTCCCGAGACCATCACTGTGGATCCTATGCTGGATCTTGTGCAGACTAGTCCTCCTACATCATATCCTCCTGCTGCACCTCATCTTGTGGGGGTACCTGCTGCTCCTTAGCTATCTGATCAACAGTCCACTGCCAAGACTGTCTCATACTTCCACTATCGTTGGCCCCAACGTCCATCCCCATATGTCGAGTAGGGATGTCTACCTATATTGTTTGGGGATGGGACCCTGCTGTATCCCTAGCTATGTACTCCACTGTGGTGGGGGCATGTGCACCTACTTCTCTACCACCTGTGGCTATACCACCTATGGCTGTACCACCTATGGCTGTACTACGTGCCCTCGACCTGCCATCCTGACCGGATTCGTTAACCTAGGGAATGGATGGGTGACAAAATGATCCCTGTACTTTGTAGTCATGCTGCCATCTGCCACATCTCTCAAATAATCCCACTGTACTGGGGCCAAGGCTCGTATATCAATCATGGTGAGACCTTAGTCTAGCTTCGTCAGCCAGCCCCTCTGAATCTCATCTGTGAATCATGCATATGTTGTGTACTCCTGAGATATGTCCTGTGGACAGCTGAATTGCTATCATATGTGCTTCTACGAGAATCTCTCAATCACTATGAGCACACGACCGATCATCACACATGAGAAAAACATATGGCTGAGCTGCTCTGCTACATCATCTCAGGCCTCAGTCAGTCTCTAAAGTCTCTAGACTACCGCTACTAAGTCATCAAGCTGGGCTCGCCACTGATCTGTCTTACCCAGTGTTGGCTGGGTAATCATCCCTCTGTATCTGCATATATAAGGCTCTATAGGCTGCCTCATATCCTCGCATATTAGCCTAGTCAAGGGAAGATGCTCCCAGGTAATATGAACACCCTAGCTACCATACTCTCTGCCTCCTGATAGGTGATCTCATGCATCTTATGATACATGTGGGACAACATGCACTGACCCCATCCATAATGTCAGGGTCATGCTAACATCTGCTGAAGCATCCTACCCTAGCCACACTCCAGACCATGCTATCCATGATTGGGCATTAGGTAACAACCAAGGAAGCATGCTAACACCACTGGCAACCTGTGTGTCAGACCATACTCAATGATCAGATCCTCCCACAGAATAGCCCTCCCCATGACCAGATAATAGTGTAAAATCTCTCTCAAGGCTAGTGTCTCTAACCTGGGCTACACCTCATACTCTACCCTGGCTCCATGGAAGGGGATCCTTAAAATCTGGTAGAGGTCCTTAGGGGTCACAGTCATCTCACCCTGTGATAGATAGAATGTGTTCATCTCTGAGTGGAAATGCTCAACCAGTGCTCCAAGTAATCCATGATTTACCCGAATCTTGGGTACATCACATAGAGAGGTCAGGCCCAATGTACCTAGATGCGCTGTCTCTGCATCATCCAGCTATGATACTAATCTTCTGATCACCGAGTGGTGTGATCTAAAAGCAATGTCTGGAAAGTCAACCTGCAAGACATGCAAACAACAGTGCATGATCCGTAATCAGAGATAATCAAAGCATAAAAAGAAAATAAAGCATTCAAGACATCCTACGAACAGTAACAACACTGACGCAAATGCTATTAGATGTGACATAGACTGATTTCATGTTCTAATTGTTCACTTTTTCCCATGTGAAGAAGTAGATTTTCACGCGACAAAGTACTCTCATATAGAATAATCCCATTTTGCAATAGATTAATTTCAATTTCTAGAATAATTGCATTGAAGTCATGTCTTAGAATAATCTTACATCTTGCAATTCTTAGAATAATCTTTGCATTGCATTGCATTCATGGAGAAAAATCCTTTGTTCCTAGATTGGTCTATGGTTGTGAGACTTTCGTTCTGAGATCTATTTCAAAAACCTCATCTGGATAGAAGGCAACAGGTCGAATCACGCAGACAGGCAGGATGAATAATCTCATATTCAGTCTTGTGTGTATGTGGTGAAGAAGGACTATGTTGAAGTGTATGGTGAGTTAACAAGGCCAAATTTACCACATACTTTCCTGTTTTGGTGATTAGAAACAAAATCATTGGGAATCCTTCTTGGCATTTCTCCAAAGATGGAGATAACTCTATACACGATATTATCGCAAGATACACAAATCTGAAAAGTTGGACATCTTTCTCAATAATCTTCTCCCCAACTTTGGGTACCAAGTATAGCTACAAGGTCCTCTAACTTTTGATGACATGATTAAGCAAGCTGTGAGAATCGAAACATTTATGATCAAGAAAGGAGAATTGACCTTACACAAGGAAAATGAACAAGGGTCTTCCTCCTCAAGCAAAGATAAACCCAAATTTCCCAAAAAGAACCAAAATGTTGTGAATGATGGAGTTGTAGACAATGTGACTCCTAAGCCTTCCAAGGCTGCCTTTAATCTCACTACCACAATGCAAGTAGCCAAAGCCACTGAGCAGGCTATGACAGATTCCAAACCGAGCACTTCACGATTTTCTAGACCTAAACCTTGGGCTCCTAGGCCCAAGCGTGAATTCACTCCTTTAGGAGAACCTCTTGAGGTGGTTTAAAAGACTCTCTTGGACAACCATTTACTCAATCCACTAGATAATTTATGACCTTATGATCCGCAACCAAGACCCTCTTGGTGGAATGAATCTTCTTATTATGATTTTCACCAAAACAAAGGTCATAAAATGGCTACTTGTCTTAAATTGCGGCATAAAATCCAGGATCTCATTGATAGTGAGGTTATTGCTATGGGAGGTCACAACAAAAATTTTGATCATCAAGATTTCAAAGACCCATTTCCTCCTCATGGAAAAGGTGAATCATCTAAAGGCAAAAATACTGATGTTAAGGTCAACTATACATACACCAATAATGACAATGTCATTAATATGGTTGAACATGTCTTGATACTGAATATTGTAATGTCATCATTCTCAAGGGAAGGGAAGATACTTCCAAGTCCAAAACACCTTTCATTTTGTGAGGGTCTATGCCTCAGTCTTCTGAACAAGAGCGGTCTCAAGCCAACACTAATGTTGTTACTCGATCTTGTGCTAAGATCATCATCAAAGGCCCTGAGCCTTCTCTGTCTACATCAACTCAACCTTTAGACAAAGCTAAGGTTGACTCTACCAATAAGAATCCAAAAGTGGGTTCCTCATCTAATGCTACCAATTACAACATTCTCGATCAATTTCAATGTACTAATGCTTAGATAACTATTTTTGAGCTCCTAAAAATCTCCCCTGCTCATAGGGAAATCTTGGACTAAGCCCTCACTGAGGCAAATGTCCCAAAAGATCTTGATCTTGACTGGTTTCAATCCATGGTAGGTCACTTTAACTCCTCACATTACTTTTCTTTCTCTAAGGAAGACGACCATTATTTGAGTCACCCACATAATAACCCTTTGCACATTGAAGTCATGATTGGTCCAAAGCATGTTCGTCGTGTTCTCATAGATAACAACGCTGGCCTCAATATTTTCTCTTCTAGTTTCCTTATTGAGTTAGGCTACAACAAGGATTGCATTGATGCCCATAAAAAGACTACTATTAAGGCCTATGATGAGGAAGAACGTAAATCCAAGGGGCTAGTTGTGTTGCCAATCAGAGTTGGTCTTTTTGAATGAGATGTTATGTGTCAAGTGCTTGACATTCCTTTGGCATACAATATTTTGTTAGGAAGGACATGTATCCATGAAATGCTTGATAATTTTAAGTTGAAGATGATACAAGATATTAAATCAGTTAATGGTTTGTATTGTCATTGATGTCAACTTGATATCATCTATACAGTCATATACATAATGCCAAAGACTTTAGAGAATCAATGGAACAGAGGTTATGCTTTCAGCAATGCATAAAAGTCATGTATTCAGTAAATGACAGACAACACCGACGGAGTGCACACCACTGGTAAAGAAAGAGAAAAAGTGTTTCCCAATGAAGAATCACAAGATGCCCGATGAGCTGAAAATAGTGTTGCCCAACAAGAAAGATCCAATGATGCCCGACAGACGGAGATCCTGAAGCTAACTGAAGTTGCACCAATGGAACTGGTAGTTGTCACCGATGACGAACTGCAGAATTGATTGACAGAATAGAGAGATCAGAAAATGACAAAATATCTAGCTAGAAGAGCGTAAGGATAGACTTAACTAATTGTTTTATTTGTTTTATTCAACCACAATTAAGCAATTGATTTATACAGTTGGCAAGAAGATAACTACGAGATAAATCAGGAGTTAAAGCCATAAATCAAATTGGTTGGATTGTTTTTCACGCCAAGAATCAAGAATCAAGAATTAAAGAATATGATGTCTATATAAGAGAATAGCATAATTCATTTCCGTAAGCAATCAAATACACAGGGGAGTGAATTGATTGAAGATGTTGAAGAGAAACTAGTGAAGGATAAACTTCATACAGTCCTGATCAATGAAGCTAAGGGAGAGCTAAAGAACTCTACAGACACCAACGAACAGTGAAGCACAACATCATAGAGAAGAAAGTGTGAAGCACAAAGAAATTGAAGTGATACATTGATCAGAGAGGTATTGTACATAAATAGATCTGAATATTTGCAATTCAAAGTTGCATTAGAAATAGGTCATTGTGTTTCAGTTTAACCATTGAAGCATCAAGTCTCTTAATAGAGCAGGACTTAACTGTCTTCTATAATTGAGGTATATCCTAACAGATTGCCAAAAAGGTTGATTCATGATAGTAGCATCGGTCTTACCTAAAGCCTATTGACAGTCTAAGAAGGAGGCTGATTCAAGGATGGTAGTAAGATTAGCATAAAGCCTATTGACAGTCTAAAGGCTGATT
>MU225795.1:1966283-2041386 GCA_018584345.1 Thuja plicata | reverse complement strand
TACCTACAAGGGGATCTATCGTCAAGAAGAGCTTTGCATGTAAAAAAAGTGAATGAAGCCCACTCTCTCAAGATCACCACAAATAGTGTTCATAGGGCCTAATTACTATGTGAAACATATATGCAAGAAAGAAAATCTAGGTCCATTTTTAGGGCACCAATTTGGAAATGTGATCTATGAAAGAAAGAAACACTCAAGCTAGACACATGAGATGTTCATTTTAATTCCCAAAATCCAAATGTTATAGAGAGAAACAAAATACCTCAAATCCAATGCAACGTGAATAATTTTGTTGTTTATCCAAGCAATTCCAAATCAGCAACAGCAACAACTACAACAAATCATAAACCACTAGAAATAGTAAACATTAGTGGTTAGCACGAAAAATCAGAGATATATCAATGTAGCAATAAAAATCAGATCTCTGGTATGGAATCTCGTGTGATAAAGTACACAGAGCCGCACGAGAAAATGCATAGCCGCGCGAGGAAACAGAAAGCTCATGCGAGGAGATGCACAACCACGTGAGAAAATGCACAGCTACGCGAGGAAACAAAAATCTCATGCGAGGAAATGCACAACCGCACAACAGAATGCATAGGCAGTACAAAAAAAATACAGAAACAACAAGTACAGAAAAGACAGAAATTTTAGATCTGAAAATAAATTGACAAAAAATAGCTAAAAAGATAGAAAATGAATCTTCTGCCCCATGGTGGGTGCCAAAAATGTGTGCTAAAATGTTGACACACTTCTATGAATCATTCCATCCAATGTTTCTCAAGAATGAGGCCTCAAATATTGATCCATAGCTCTCTAGTCATGGAGTGCAAAGGTTTAAAATGGAGGCCCTCAGATTGACCTAGTTAGTGCCTATGCAAGTACACCATGAAATGAGAGATTCAAATGCATGAAAATGAGATCTACTCTATATGATAACAATGCATGAAAATAAATTAATCTAAATGATAACAATGCATGATTAATCTATGAAAGGAAATACAAATGCAATTTTAATGTATGAAAATAAACATGACTGTACTACATGCCCTCAGCCTGCCATCCCAACCGGATCCATGAACCTAGGGAAAAGATGGGTGACAAAATGCTCCTTGTACTCAGCAGTCACGCTGCCATCTGCTACATCCCTCAGATAATCCCACTGCACTGGGGCCAAGGCTCATATATCAATCATGGTGCGACCCTGGTCTAGCTTCATCAGTTAGCCCCTTTGAATCTCATTTATAAATCATGCATATGTTGTGTACTCCTGAGATATGTCCCATGGATGGCTGAACTGCCGCCATACCCGCTTCTACGAGAATATCTCAATCACTATGATCGCACGACCGATCATCGCACATGAGAAAAATATATGGCTGAGCTTCCCTACTGCATCATCCCAGGCCTCGGTCAGTCTCCACGGTCTCCAGACTACCACTGCTAAGTCACCACTAATCTATCTTACCTAGCACTGGCTAGGTAATCATCCCTCTGTATCTACATATATAAGGCTCTAGAGGCTACCTCATATCCACACATATCGGCCTAGTCACAGGAAGATGCTCCCAGGCCCATACTTGTAATACGAACACCCCAGTTACCATACTCTTCACCTCTTAATAGGCGATCTCATGCATCTCGTGATACATGTGGGCCAACATGCACTGACCCCATCCATAATGTTGGGGCCATGCTAACATCTACTGAAGCATCCTACCCCAGCCACACTCCAGACTGTGTTGTCCATGATCAGGCATCAAGTAACAACCAAGGAAGCATGCTAACACCACTGGCAACCTGTGTGTCGGACCATACTCACTGATCAGATCCTCCCACGGAATAGCCTTCCCCATGACTAGATCATCCTGTAAAATCTCTCTCAAGGCTAGTGTCCCTAACCTGGGCTGCACCTCATACTCTACCCTGGCTCCATGGAAGGGGATCCTCAAAATTTGGTAGATGTCCTCAGGGGTCACAGTCACCCTGTGGCAAATAGAACGTGTTCGTCTCCAAGTGGAAACACTCAACCAGTGTTCCTAGTAATCCGTGATTTACTTGAATCTTAGGTACATCACATAGCGAGCTCAAGCCCAAAGTACCCACATGCACTGTCTCTACATCATCTAGCTTTAATACTAATCTACTGATCACTAGGTGGTGTGATCTGAAAGCAATGTCTAGAAAGTCAACCTGCAAGACATGCAAACAATAGTGCACGATCAGTAATCGAAGATAATCAAAGCATAACAAGATAATAAATCATTCAAGACATCCTACAGATAGTAACAACGCTGATGCAACTAATATTGGACGCGACACAGACTTATTTCATGTTCTAATTGTTCACTTTTTCCCATGCGAAGAAGCAGATTTTTGTGCGACAAAGTACTCTTTCGTACGAAGAAGTTTTTTGGGTCGCGCGATACTTGACCTTCACACAAACTTTTTTGACTTGTCGCGCGAGAAAACACCCTATGGAAGGGTTTGTCGCGCGAACATGGGTAATCATGTGCGAAAAAGAGTTTTATCACATGAGATTTCCCTACGGGCCGCGTGAAGAAACTCCTTCGCGCGAAAGCCTGCGGACCATTTCCTCAAAATGCGAAAATAATGAAAAATCGACAGAAATGAACAAAATTTGAAATGCAGAGAGGTTTATTGACTACTTACTGAAGGTCCATACACTGCGGGCTAGCTATGCCTCCTTGATCACTCGAATCGATGCATGTTGTAGGGGACCACCATTTTTGCTCATAGCTCGATTGGTAAAAGTCAAAAGGTTGAAATGATTTGAAAATGACCTTTTTGTCCTTATATAGGTTTTGACCTAATTTTTTAAAGTGCCCCATTTTGTGCAAAAAATTCACCATTACCTAATTTGACCGCTCTGAATCCATTTTCATGATCGAAATCGAAATTGAAATTTGACACTTCTATATAGCTCAAAATCGCATTTTAAAATTTTTGGGACCGACGCGATCAAACACTTGTGTAGTCAACTTTCTTACATCGCTTTCTTGTCAGAATATTATCTTATCATCATTTTCTCAAATCTTTGACTGTTTTCCTTAAAAGTCAACTCTGGTCAACTCTAGTCAACCCTAGTCAAACTTGGTCAACTAGACCTTGAAATCATTCAAAATTGATTCTGCATCTTCCAAATTCTTCCATAATCTATTCCGAGTTCTTCATGATCTCTGATTTAACATCTATCTACAATTTTTCACTCCCAATCACCATTATGACATGTCATCTTTCCATTTCTCTCCCGAGGGGGCAGGATGATTACATCATTGAATCTATTCCAATAAATCTGATCTAATTTTCAAAAATTCCTCATTGCTAGGGGCATCTCATCACTTGGGGCATGTTCAGTTTTTCATACCTCACAGTCAAAAATGGATACTCCACAATCAATAGGGGCATCTTTGTTCCCTACATCTCGTCATCTTTTGAGTATCTGAGCAATCTAACTCAGATTCTTGAGGATCAAGCTTTGTTTTGGAGATGATTCTTGAAAACTCATCTATTGGGAATTGGGGCATTCTAACCCTTACTCCTGAATCAAGCTCCGTTCTGGAGATGATTCTTGAAATCTTAATACTAGTAGTTTCTTTGAAAAAGTGGGGTAATTAGGCCTAATTTGAGGGTTAAAGGGTACTGGTCTGGTTAATTGGTCCAAAGAAATAGTGTTTGGTTCTTGGGTATGTTACAACTTCTAGAAGAGTATCTGTAAATGCAGTTTTTTTACAAGTGTTTTGGAACAAGTTGGTGAAAGGTATGATAAACCCGATTAAGAGGGCTATTAGGATTAGGCCTAGACAACACCCGGGTAAGGGGTTATGAATGAATCAATAAAGTGGGTGAGTATTGGTTGTTGGTATGAGTTTAATAGGGAATTTTGGGATCCTAGAAGGTGTTAGGTTGAGTGGTTTAAGTTGTTAATCCAATTTGAGCACTTGGGTGGATACTAGTAAAGGAGAAAGGACTAGTAAACCTTGGAGTTTTGAAGACACAATGAGAAAAATAATAAAATTTGGTGGTGAATATATTAGAGACCAAATACCTCTACATAATAGTGGTATTAGAGAAAAGAATAGATCCTTGAAAGGATAAGGTAATATTTACTTGGATTGGAGGTTTGAAATAAATTGTGAAGATGCCTCCTAGACAACAAATATTAAGGGAGAACCAAGAGTTGAAAGGGACCTTGGAAATGGAAAGGATAGAAAGAAGAGAGAAATAGGTATACAAGGATAGGGATATGAGACAAGTGAGAAGGGATAATTCATCATTTCTAGAAAGGTTGGAATCCTTGGAGAGAGGACCTAGGAGAGGGTCACAAAGACAGAATGAGGAAGAAGATGTTGAAGCAAGTAATGGAGCAGATGAGAATCAAAATGAAGGGAATGGAGAGGAAGAAATAGATCCTGAAGAATGAGGGATGGTAAGGTTATTAAATTTATTATAAGGTGGTAGAATCAAAAGACACATAGATTTACCTATCTATCAAAGCAAGATTGATAGTGAAGAGGTAATGGGGTGGATAGATGCCCTAGAGAAATAATTTGAGTATGAGGATATGGATGAGGGGAAGAAAGTGAAGTTTGCTATAAAAAATTGAAAGGGACTTCTCTAACATGGTGGAGTAGTGTACAAGAAGAGTGAGTGGCTAAAGGAATGGCCAATATCATTACATGGAGTAGAATGGTGACTATGATCAAGGATCATATTTTACCATCAAATCATACAATACAAACCAAGATGTCAAGGAAAAATTTTAAGCAAAAGACCTCTATGTAATGACCTATACTGAGAAATTCCACAAGTTGATCATAAGAGGTGGATTGGAGGATGAGGATGAGGATGAGAAAGTTGAAAAGTATATTAATGGGCTTATATACAACTTGCAAGATGAGATAGGTTTATGTGTGCTAAAGATAAGGAGAGTATTTTCAATTGGATATAAGGGCTGGAGAAAAGGTGAAGAGGAAGCAAGAAAGGAAAGGAGGAAGTGGAAGAGGAAAAAAAATAGAGGTAGGGGAAAAAAACCTACACAAGAAATCCAAATTCAAGGAGACAAAGATAAAGGGAAAGAGTATACTTCTAATCAAAGAGGAGGATATAGAGGTTGAGGTTATCTTATGACACGAAAAAGGATCAAATGTAGTCATAGGGAGGTGTTACACATGCAATGAAGTTGGTCACCCTTAATTTAAGTTTCCTATGAATGAGAAAACTTGGAGGACTCAGAAAAGAGTAAAATTGGTACAAGAAGAGGAAGAAACAAAGGTTGGAAATGTAGATCCATTACTTAAAGGTGACTTCTTGATGTTTAGGAGAAGGAAATTGTAGGAGCAAGTTCAACCATAGGTATTCATCTTCAGAACCCAATATCTAAGCCATAGTAAAATGTGTAAAGCGATTATTGATATAGGTTGTTATGATCATCTTGTTTCTCAAGTGATGGTTGAAAAGTTAAATTTAGTGAGGTTACCACATTGTAGACCTTACAAAGCCACTTGGGTGACTAATGATCAGAATCCTATAGTCCAAGAACAATGCTATGTAAAATTTTCTATTGGTGATTATCATGATAGGGTGTTATGTGATATTGTTCCCATGACATGTTGTCATATTATCTTGGGAAGGCCTTGGAAGTTCATGAGGAGAACATTGCATGATGGGTACAACAACACATGTTACTCACAAGAATGGTAAAATTTTTACTCTAACCCGTTTGAAGGATAATCAATTATTTGAACATACAGTTATTTGTTTTGGTAGAAATGAGTATTTCAATTTGGAGGTTCCTAATGTCAAGGGAAAACAAGGCAAAGATCATAGAGGTGATAGGAAATTAGGTATGCAACATGCATAATGTTATGATAGTAAGAAGGAGATAGTAATAGGTATGCAACACAAAGTGTGCAAAATAGTATGGTAATAGGGACCATTGAGTGCCCTTTGAACCTGAATATTGAAGGCAGTAGTAGTATGTCAATGATGTGTAGGTTGGAAGGTCATTTTGACCTTGGAAAATAAATGGTGAAGCAACAAAAATATTAAGTAGATGACTGTCCAAAACTGGGAAATAATTTTTTTTTTGAAGTCTAATGATGTTTTTGCAAGTTGTGGGTGGTAAGGAGGTATTAGAACTCATGAGGATTTTTTATTGCAATAGATTCCCCATGGAGAAGTGGGTTATAGAAGACCATCTCGAAAGATGTATGGCATGAGGACAAGACCCCTATTCTCTTGGGATAAGAGATTTTTCATAGGGGGAGTATGGTGCAGGAGCACATAATGGGACATGGAAGTCTATTGATCCATTATGGCATGAAATATGTAATCAAATGTCTAAAGGTCCTAAATTTTATGCAATCAAGTCTTTTAAGGCACTTGGATGTAATGAATGTTGGAGATTTACTTCTGGCAGCTAGTTGATTGTATGTTTGTCATTGATGACAACATATAATATATAGTAGTATTATGTATATACTTATCTGAATAATGTTATCAAGCCTTGCACGGTTATATTCATGTTGTAGACATGTTGTCTATGTTCTTTTCATACACGCAGACTCATATATGAAGTTTCAGTTGTGTTGTGTAATTCTATTAGCGCCAGTTACAGTTTCTAGGGTTTGTCTGTACAGAGCTGACGTATTGCATTGGTTCTTGAGTTGAGTCTATCTTCGGGATATGCGTGTGTATATTCAAGTTTATTTATGAGTTTTAGATAGTTATCTAAAGGCTACAAACATGTTTCAACAAGATTGCAATATTAGAGTTAATTTGGTGAGGTCAACTTTGTGAAATGTCTCGTCTATTCAGTTTATATTGCACAGTTATAATTATGCTTGCATGATTAGCTAAGCCAACAAGGATGTTATGAAGAGTTTCTTAACAGGTCCCATGATCTCATACTTTGAGGAAGATACTTATAGTAGTTCATTTGTGGAACGCTAAGTGTGAATGATAAGAAAAGAGACAGAAAAAGTACAAAGCAGAATATCAGTTGTGTTTCATTCATCAAGGATCTATGTGAAGAAGCAGTGAAAGATTACAATGCGTTGGAACTGATCAAGACAATAGGTGTACTCTACAGTTCATCATTAGATATAGTGCATATTTGTTCTATAGAATGTTTTAGCCTTCACCATTGAAGCAGTGATCTTTTGGACAGTGAGTCCTCACCCTTAACAGGGTTATTTGTAAAAGACTCCTAACAGGGTTAGACCCTTAACCAGGTCACTATACTTATTACATTGTAAAGAAAAACTCCTAACAGGGTTGCAAGATCTTCTAATAGGGATTATTATAAACAAGTATAGTTCATTATGGGTGTTAATTCCCACCAAGGTTTTTACCATTTGGTTTCCCCATAACCAAATTGTGGTGTTGTCTATTGTGTTATCTGAATGTGCATTTACTTTACTATAATTTGGAGTTAATAAAAGAAATGAATTAAATTAGCTGATAACTGATTCACCCCCTCTCTCAGTTATCCTTTGGGACTATTCTAAAAATTGGTATCAGAGCCAAGTGCCTTGGAGAGAAATCCTAATAGCTTAAGGTAGATCAGATGGCATACTTTAGAAAAGAGAGTCCTAAGTTCGATGGAGAGAATTATCAAGACTGGAAGAAAAAAATGATAACACATCTATAGTGTGTTGGTTTTGACATCTTTGAGATAGCCACACAAGAAGTTGTTATTCCCTCTCTAAAAGACCTCTCAAGAGATGATGCTACTAGTAAACAAAAGGATACATTCACAACCAATGTAGTTGCCAAAGAAGCCCTTATAAGTGAACTATCTGATAGTGAATTCTCTGAGATCAAGAAATTAGACAAGGCATACACAATATGGAAGTATTTAGAAGACATGTTTGAAGGAGATATCCAAGCAAAGAATGCGCACAGGAAGACATGGAAAAAGAAATACAACAATCTTGAGATGTTACCTGAAGAGAACATCAGAGCCTACAATCAAAGGATAAATGAAGTAGTTTCTAGAATAAAAAATGATGGTGGAGAAATATTAGAAGAAGACATAATGGACAAGCTGTTGACTACTTCAACAACATACTATGAGAACAAGATCAATGTTCTAGAGGAAACCATGCAATTTTCACAAGACTTTAAGAAAGAGACTTTGATCAGTAAAATATTTGCATTTGAGATATCAAGATTGAAGACTGAACCCAAAAGTGAAACAGCCTTCAAAGCCTTAGTTCATGGTAAGAAACCTTTACACATTTCTAGCAATACTGAGAAAGAAGAAGTTGATGAAGAACTAGAAGAAATCATTGCCATGATTGCTAAAAGAGAAAAGAAAGGCAAAGGAAGGTACGAAGGACAGTTTCCATTCAAATTTTTTTCATGCAACAAGATTGGTCACTTTACATCCAAGTGTCCCACAAGAGTAAAGAAATTCAGATCTGATTATAAACCAAAATATAGAAAGGAATGCTATCATGCCGAAGAAGGTGTAACTGATGAAGACTCAGGAGAAGATGAAATAGGATTCATTTCCCTTAAAGACATGGAAAAATTGATTGAGGAAATGGACACTGAAGATGAAAAGGAAGCACAGGAGTTAGCCCTAATTTCCAAAGTAGACATCAGAACTAATTGGATCATTGACATCAGATGCTCTCATCACATGACAGGTGATAAAGACAAATTTGTTCATCTAGACAAGTACAAAGGTGGTATGGTTAGATTTGGAGATAACACTCCCAAACCTATCATAGGCAGAGGATCTATCACCCTGGATGGAAAGAAAAAGACAAATGATGTTCTATTTGTTGATGGATTACATCACAACTTACTAAGTGTTGGACAGCTACTTGACAAAGGTTATCATTTGGAATTCAAAGACAACAAATGCATTATTAGCAATAAAGAAGGAGACATGATTGCATCAGGCTCAAAGACAAAAGGTAATGCTTTTAAGCTCAATTCAGATGTAAGTTGTTTTGTTGCAAAAGTGGATGACAGTTGGTTATGGCACAAGAGACTATGTCATATCAATTTTGATAATATAGTAAAGATAAGCAATGTCAAGGCAGTTAGAGATCTTCCAAATATTGCAAGACCAGTTGACACAATGTGCAGGGAATGTGTTATGGGAAAACATGTAAGGATCTCTTTCAGAAGCAAGAAAAACTTAGCTGAAAACAAGTTAGACCTAGTACATACAGATTTATGTGGTCCTACTCAAACAAGATCATACTACGGAGAAAGGTATTTCATTTTTTTTGTTGATGATTTTTCAAGGATGATGTGGGTTGCGTTCTTAAAGGAGAAGACTGAAGGCTTTGAGAAGTTCAAAATATTCAAAGCCAAAGTTGAGAATGAATCTAGATTAAAACTAAAATGTCTAAGATCTAATAGAGGAGGAGAATTCACCTTTGACCAATTTTATGACTACTGTGAAGAACATGGAATCAAAAGACAGTTGAGTGCACCCAGAACCCCTCAGTAGAATGTGATTGTAGAAAGAAGGAATAGGATAATACTTGATACAACATGCACTATTATGATTGAAGGAAAAATTGCGCAGACCTATTGGAGAGATGCAGTCAATACAACAGTCTATACTATCAATAGAACACAACTAAGACCAGGCACAGATAGGACACCTTATGAACTTTGGTTCAACAATGTACCTACAGTGAAATACTTCAGAATCTTTGGCAGCAAGTGCTACATTAAGAGAGATGATGGTGTTGGTAAGTTTGATGCTAGAAGTGATGAAGATATTTTCCTTGGTTATTCTACTAAAAGAAAAGCATACAGATGTTTCAATTTGAGATTAAAGAAGATAATTGAAAGTACTCATGTAAAGATTGATGAGAAGTTCATGGTTCAAGAGAGGTAAGTATGAATATGCACCTATGATTGAGGATGAACCCAGGCCTAACAGTAAAGACACTATCATTGAAGAAATTTTTGATTGCATTGATGTATCATGTAATGAACCTGAATCAAGCAAAGAAGTATCACAGATTATAGATGAGGATGTCACACCAAAAGTTTCAAAATTCACATCTAGGTATCATTCAAAAGATGATACCATTGGAGATCAGAGCAGTAATATTTTGACTAGATCTAAAGCAAAAAGTTTAACAGTGGATGAAGAGGTATGTTTATTTTCACAGATTGAACCTTTAAGTGTTGAAGATGCTTGCAAGGATTTTGATTGGCAGAAAGTAATGGAAGAAGAATTAGATCAAATAATAAAAAAATGATACATGAGAATTGGTTCCTAGACCTAGTGACAAAAATGTGATTGGAACAAAGTGGGTATTTAGGAACAAGATGAATGAAGATGGTACAATGGTTAGAAACAAAGCAAGAGTAGTGTGTAAAGGGTATGCGCAGAGGGAAGGGATAGATTACACTGACACATTTGCACCTATGAGCAGATTAGAAGCCATTAAGTTATTCTTGGCCTATGCAACATTCAAAGACTTCAAAGTTTATCAAATAGATGTCAAATCAGCCTTTCTAAATGGTGACTTGAAGGAAGAAGTCTACATAGAACAGCCAGAAGGATTTAATCTATCAGATAAACCAAACATGGTATGCAGATTGAAGAAAGCACTCTATGGACTCAAACAGGCCCCAAGAGCTTGGTATGAGAGACTATATTGTTATCTTACCAAGATTGGATTTAAGAAAGGAGCAAAAGATTGTAATCTATTCATAAGAGAGACACCTAATGGATTATTACTTATTGCCATATTTTTTGATGACATTATCTTTGGAGGTAATGACAAGCTTAGTGCATAATTTGCAAAAGAAATGCAGAATGCATTTGAAATGAGCATGATTGGTCCTATAAAATATTTTTTGGGATTGAATGTAAAGTAGACAGATAAAGGAATATTCATAAATCAGTCCAAATATGTGAAGGAAATATTGAAGGCTTTCAAGATGGAAGACTGTAAGCTAGTATGCACTCCTATGATAACAGGAATCAATCTTTCTAAAGAAGATGATTCTGCAGCAGTTGACAAGACATTGTACAAGTCTATGATTGAAAAAATCATATATCTTACTCAATCTAGAACAGAAATATCTAATGCAGTTGGCATTGTTGGTAGATTTACAGCAGAACCAAAATAGAATCACCTAATGGCAATAAAGAGAATATTCAAATATCTAAAGGGAACTATAGACTATGGTTTATGGTATCCTAAATCAGAGAATGTACAACTTCATGTGTATACAAATGCAGATTGGGTAGGTTGTATTGATGACAGGAAGAGTACTTCAGGAGGAGCAATATTTCTTGGAGATAGATTGGTTTCTTGGGTTAGCAAGAAGTAGAATTGTATCTCTCAGTCAACAATAGAAGCTGAATATGTTGCAACAACATTCAAATTGTTCAACAATGGTTTGAATCAAGAAGATGGTTAAATATTTTGGTATACAGGTTGATTATCCTATTATTATTCACTGTGATAACACCAGTACTATCAACATGTCCAAAAACCCTGTGATGCACGCAAATACAAAGCACATTGATATTAAATACCATTTTCTTAGAGAAAAAGTTGCAGATAATAAAGTAAAACTGGACTATGTGAGCACCAAAGAATAGTTGGTAAATATTTTCACAAAGCCTTTATCAAAAGATACTTTTGAGTATCTAAGGGAGAAGTTGGGAGTGATTCCCTCTCCTGAGTCTAATTAGATAAAGCAACAAGAACATCAGTCCATAGTGACTGATGAACGGTTGACTACTCTACTTCTGGAGTAGAACCTGTGCCTAATTGTTATGGCACCCTTTTCCATTGATGTCAAAGGGAGAATATATAGTAAGGGGGAGCATATACTCTAGGGGAGTATAAACATAGACATAGGAGTTGCAGCAATGTAGAGGAATCTTTGATGAGGATATTGAGAAGATTGTAAAGAGAGAGAAGACACCATGTGCTGAAGATGTTTTTAATATCATATGTTTCCATCAATGTCAAAGGGGGAGATTGTTGGAGATTTACTTCTGGCAGCTAGTTGATTGTATGTTTGTCATTGATGAAAACTATAATATATAGTAGTATTCTGTATATACTTATCTAAATAATGTTATCAATCCTTGTGTAGTTATATTCATGTTGTAGACATGTTGTCTATGTTCTATTCATACACGCAGACTTAGATATGAAGTTTCAATTGTGTTGTGTAATTTTGTTAGCGACAGTTATAGTTTCTGGAGTTTGTCTGTACAAAGCCAACATATTGCATTAATTCTTGAGTTGCACCTATCTTCGGGATATGCGTGTGTATATTCAAGTTTAGTTATGAGTTGTAGATAGTTATCTAAAGGCACCAAATGTGTTTCAACAAGATTGCAATATTAGAGTTAATTTGGTGAGGCTGACTTTGTGAAGCATCGCATCTATTCAGTTATATTGCGCGGTTATAATTATGCTTGTGTGATTAGCTAAGCTGACAAGGATGTTATGAAGAGTTTCTTAACAGGTCCCATGATCTCATACTTTGAGGAAGATACTTATAGTAGTTCATTTGTGGAACGCTAAGTGTTGATGATAAGAAAAGAGACAGAAAAAGTATAGAGCAGAATATCAGTTGTATTTCATTCATAAAGGATCTATGTGAAGAAACAGTGAAAGGTTACAATACATTGGAAATTATCAAGACAATAAGTCTACTCTACAGTTCATCATCAGATATAGTGCATATCTATTCTATAGAAGGTTGTAGCCTTCACCATTGAAGCGGTGAGCTTTTGGACAGTGAGTCCTCACCCTTAACAGGGTTATTTGTAAAAGACTCCTAACAGGGTCAGACCCTTAACCAGGTCACTATACTTATTGCATTGTAAAGAACAATTCCTAACAGGGTTGCAAGATCTTCTAACATGGATTATTATAAACAAGTATAGTTCATTGTGGGTGTTAATTCCCACCGGGGTTTTTACCATTTGGTTTCCCTGTAACCAAATTGTGGTGTTGTCTATTGTGTTATCTGAATTTGCATTTACTTTACTGTAATCTGGAGTTAATAAAAGAAAATAATTAAATTAGCTAATAACTGATTCACCCCCCCTTTGAGTTATCCTTTGGGACTATTCTAGCGATGAATCCATAAGGCTTATGAAAAATATAATAGTTAGGGTCATTGTGTCAAAAATGTCTTAATTGACCAAATAAGGGTCATAGGACCAAATGATGTAATAAGTGCATTAATAGGGAACCAAGGGGGAGATTAGGTGTTTTTATTTATGTTTGATGTAATAAGTCCAAATGCAAGCCTTTTTTGTTGATGGAGTGGGTTTAAGGTTTAAAGGTTAAAAGTTGACAAATTTAAATTCAAGTCCTAACAGCTCGTTAGGTTTGAATGGTATTTTGTTGGTTAGGATGGTTGTGGTTGGGTATTTTTCTTGGAGATCATTGTAACACATTTTTCATGCTTATAGTAGGCCAAACAAGGTGATAATGAGCAGATAATGATGTATTGATCGATTTTTACAGTGAATAATAAATATTGTTTCCTATAAGTTTGTCAAAAATATGAACTTTCTCTTGTATACAGATCTTGTTCTCGCACTTATGGAAGGGGATGAAACCTTAGACGGTTTAGAAACTCTTTAAAACCTTTTCTAATCGGTATTAAAGTTCTTTCTTTCCATTTTGTACAATTTTTAGTCACTGACCTGTAGACAATCATTTTGAGAGTAGTTTTGAATTTATTTTGAAGTCATTATGAGGGTTTAGACTCATTCCACTTTATTTTTCTCCTGTTGCATGTGGAATGAGTCAAAATCAATGTATTACATCCATATAAACTAACAAAAATATAGGGATAAGATATTTGAATGAAGGTGATCACCATTTGGACAAGGGTGCATGTAAAATGGAGTGAGCACATGGTGCAAGGTAAGTGTCTAGAAGATCTACCTTAAGGAGAACCACTTTTTATGTTAAAAATTATGAAGATATGATGGATAAAAGGTGTTGAGATGGTTGGTTGAGTTAGGGAACCTTGATAAGATGTAGTTTGAGAAATCCCTAGGTTTTAAGGCCTAGAAAGGAGGGTTTGATACTTGACCAATCAAATGGGTGTGGTAAACCAAACTACCAAAATCCTTTTATTTGAGACATAACATAAGAATTTTTCAGGGTTCAGAGGTTTTGGATTAAGTTCTACTAGTAGTTTCTTTGAAAAAGTGGGCTAATTAAGCATAATTTGAGGGTTGCAACGTATTGGTCTAGTTGATTAGTCCAAAAGAATAGTGTTTGGTTTTGGGGTATGTAAAAAAATTCTAGAAGGGTATATGGAAATGTAGCTTGTTTGAAAAGTTTTTTGGAACAAGTTGGTGAAAGGTTTGATATACCTGATTGAGAGGGCTACTAGGATTGGGCCTAGACAACACTGGAGTAAGGGGTTATGAATGAACCAATCAACTGGGTGAGTATTGGTTGTTGGTACTAGTTGAATAGGGAATTTTGAGACCCTAGAATATGTTAGCTTGAGTGATTGAAGTTGGGAATCCAATTTGGGAACATGGGTGGAGACTATTTAATGAGAAAGGGCTAGTGAACCTTGGGGTTTTAAAGACACAATTGAGAAAACCAATAAGCTTTTTTGGTGAAGATATTAGAGACCAGATACCTTTGCATTAAATATTATTTCATATGTTTATCTAGAGATTTTACAACTGAAATTGGAGGTTATTTCTTTTTGATTGGTCACATATACTATTTAGAACTAGGCATGGGACCAAAGGCACCATTAAATAAGAACCCATTGCAAAGGATGCTATTGAACCTTATAATCCAGGTGTTGTTAATGCATCTCCTACTATTATTTTTTATCATGAGGAAATTATTGTTGTTAATGAGACAGAAACGCAAATAGAAGACATCTCATATGTTCTTCTAGATGAATGGGCAAGATAGATTCTTCATAATGTTCAATTAGAATAGCCTGAGGAGGTAAGTTTGGGTAATTATCTGATTCATGAACCTGTTGATTTCATGCCTAATATTATGAAAGATGTTGACCAACAATCTGATCATAAAGTTAATGTTGTATGGAATTTATTCTTTGATGGTTCACCTAGTAAAAATGGTGTTGGAGACGGTTGCATGTTAATTTCATCTAGAAATGACAAATATTATTCGTCTTTAAGGTTCACATTTAGTTGCACTAACCATATAGCTAAATATGAAGCATTAATTCATGGTCTTCAATGGGCCAGGAAAAGATGTACTTGTTGTTTGTAGGTTTTTGGTGATTCAGAACTCATTGTAAATCAAGTTAGAGGTATTAATACCACTAAAAATGATCTTTTAAAATTTTATAAACATAGGGTATGAG
Source organism: Thuja plicata (assembly GCA_018584345.1). Lineage (NCBI taxonomy): Eukaryota > Viridiplantae > Streptophyta > Pinopsida > Cupressales > Cupressaceae > Thuja > Thuja plicata. Next base: position 2,026,023 of record MU225795.1, on the reverse strand, counting down.
AACTTATTGATAATTTTCAAGATATTAATTTTTTGTTTGTACCCAGAAGTGAAAATAAGTATGTTGATAGGTTAGTAGCTATAGGTGCTCAATATGATATACCTACTAATACCAACAATATAAAAGAACAACATTATGTAAAGGTCATTGTTAGGTATTTTGTTCCAAATAACAATGAACATTGGCAAGTTTTTTTATTTTGACTAGCAGATTCTAAATTTTTTAATGCTAACAAGAAAATGCTTAAACTATAATAGGAGGATCAGATCATACAATTGAAGACTAACAATGTGCCCAAGGGTTAGTTACATTAGAATCCATTTTTAACATAGATGACTAGGTAAGAAATAATAGGCCAGCTTGCAGATCAAAGAGGAACATTATGAGAATGTTGAAATATTCAAAGATAAGTTTCTCAACTTGGCAAGGTATGTATCTTGGAAGAAATACATGCTTTTGTATTAATTTCTCAAGAATTCAATGATACATTTTCTTGGGAATATTTAGATTTAAAAGGTTTTTATCATAGTATAGCCCAGCACACTATTGAGCTTGATCCCAATGTAAATAATGTGAGGAAAAGGAAAATACCTTTAAACCCCAAGCTTGATACCCTCATGTTAAAAGCGATGAATAAATTGATAAAGAGAAGGATTATATTCCCAATTAAACATACATCTTGGGTGTCCAACCTTGTCTTAGTGAGAAAGAAAAATAGTGAAATTAGGTTATGTGTTGATTTCAGGGGCCTTAATAAAGCCTCACTACAAGATAGACACACATTTCCTTCCATGGAATAGATTTTACAAGTTGTTTCAGGTTTTGAAATATTTTCTTTGTTAGATGGATTTTCAGGTTATAATTCTATTATTCTCAAGGAGGAAGGTCGGTTTAAGATAGTGTTTACAACCAAATGGGGTATAATGTCTTATAAAAAGATATGATTTGGGTTGTCAAATGTTGGGGCCATATTTTAGAAGGATATGGACATGGAATTTATAGGTTTGATGTAAAAAATAGTGTTGGTATATTTGGATGATATTATTGTTTTTACTAAAAATCCAAAAGATCATTTAAATCACTTGAGGCATATTTTTGCGAGATGCAGGGAATATGGTATATCTCTTAATCGAAAGAAAAGTGTGTTTTCTGTCCATGAGGGTAAATTGATGAGTTTCATTGTGTCAAAGGAAGGATTCACCATTGATTTTGTCATAAGGTTTATCCATGACATTGTTGAATTATTAATGCCTTTAACTACTATTCTTAAAAAGAATGTTATATTCGGCTGGACAATTGATGGTAAGAGAAGTTTTGAACTTATTAATGAAGCATTAGTTGTTGCTCCCACTTTGTTAATGTAGGAAAGATGAAAGAAAACAACTGAGAGGTGGGGGGGGGGGGGGGGAANGGGGGTGAATCAGTTATTCAAACAAATTCAAAAACTTTCAAAACCCTTAAACTTAAACTTTCAAATCCTTACTTTTGATCTTAATGACTAACATGCATACATATATTAACACCCACAACACTTGACCAATGATTTTTATTGTGGAAACCTTGTTAGGGTAAAAACCATAGTGGGGATGAAAATCCACAATATGAAATATACAATATTAGAAGTATAACACATATTAAAAATGGGAATGCACATGCATTCTAGCACTTTTCCTAGAGCTCACTGCTAAAATACAAATGGGCTACAATCCTATGGAATGCTCACTGCCTTACAAGATCACTATAGTGATCTATCTGAGATTTTTGAACTGTATAATGGCATCTACTCTATGCCTAGGTTATTTCCAATGTAGCACAATTAGATCTATGATCAAATCCTCTCTGAATTCTTCATATGAGTTATTCAACCCTCAACATATATACACTCTTACTCTGTAAGCTATTCAACATATCTACGCAACACAACGTTTTCCTATTTATATCAAATTTATCAACCTTGAAAACTAAAGAAGGTCAATTCCTCCTTCATTTATAAATCCAAATCCACATGCCAAAACTAACAATTCAAATCTATTTTTGACTGCCAAACCATAGCAATGATCCCTATCATCAACCTCAAACTCATAATACTTTCCATAAATCTCGCTTCAAACTTCACAAATTGATTTATTGATTAAGTCATCCATGAACACAAATAAAAATACCACCGACTAACAAATCTTTCAAATATGATCACCATAATCAATGTGGAACACAAAATCAGCTAGTACATAATTTAAGAACATCCATAGACATCATGAATAACACAAAAATACCTGAACCCATCCAAGTCATTAGATTTGTCAGCGTCTCTCGTGTGAAACCTTAAGAACACTATCAAAATACTTTGATACTACTAAAAAATGTCGTTCCAACCTGAATGAGAGGATTGCATCTCAATTTATAAAATATGAGAGACAATTTGGAGAATTAGAATGCATAAATCAATGCATAATGGAGGGAAAAACATGAAGCAAATTAATAGGAAACATAAGCATAAATTAGGGGAAAATGAATAGGGAAAATGAAGCACAATTAAAGGAAGGAATGTAAGAGTTCAATTTTTGAATTTAAAAACTCATTATTCCCTCAAATTAGGAATTTCTGAATTAGGAAACTCCCATGATTAAAAAAGATGAGAAATTAATTAATTTTGAAACTAATTAATTTAGAGAGACATTAGGAAAAGGGAATAAATAAAGTTGATTTATTTATTCGATTAGTACATAGGGATAAAATATGGGTTATTCATCCCAACAGGACAAATTAGAGGGTTATTGGCCAAATCAAAGGCATTATGTGTAATTGAATGTACTTTGATAATATTGATAAGGATTAGGATTAAATCCAATGATTCTGGAATAGTTTAGGAAATCACGAGGCATCGATGAACTTTGACAATGCTCTCACAATAATGATTGTAAATGATATAGTGGCATCAATGAACTTGGATGATACTAGAGGATAAATAAAGATAACGAGACATTTATGAACTTGGACAATGCTCCCGGATTGATGATGATAAGGCATCGATGAAATTTGACGATGCCATAGGATTGATTAAAAGAGATTGATAAGACATTGATATGAGTTTGAAATGATCGTAGACTGATAAGAAAGGGATTATAACTTAGTTGGACTGATTTAGGATGATTTGACATGGTTACCTAATTGATTAGGATTGGTTTAGGAAGATGATCAATTCAGCCAAAATGAGAAAAATGTTAGTAATTGATGACATGGAAGAAAGACACAATATTAGTGAATGATAAATATCAAACACACAATATACAAGACATGTTAAAAAGGGAGCACATAGGTGCGAACCATTTTTAGGTGTCTACACGATCTTGATGTGATCATCATGTCATTTCTAGCATGTAGTATTGTGCTTATGTTGTGGTTATCTGATGCACTTGATACACTATGTATTCTCTTATATCAAAAAAATTATTTAGTGCATATTGAACCCTTGTTTCAAAGGGTTCTTGGGTGGGGCATTACAACTCTCCACCTCTACCAGATCTCAAATTCTTCAATTTCAAACCTGTCTCATTCTCCACCATTTCCTTGAAAGCCTTGAACTATCAAAAGCTTCATATTTCTCCTTCAATAAGGTCACTCATACCATGTTTAAGTAATCATCAATTAGTAGCATAAAATATCTATCACCTTGAAAGATTCTTGTCTTGGTAGGGCCACACAAATCAGTATGAACAAGATCAAGCAAACTATTTGAATTTTCTTTCTTAGAGTGAAAAGAAGCTCTTTTTTTCATTCCCAATTGACATTCCTAGTAAAAACTATTACCAAACATCTTCATCCTAGGAAAATATCTAACAAAAAAAAAGTAGAACTTATAAAAACAATATTCTCAAAGTTCACATAACACAATCTCTTATGCCATAACTAACTTTCATCTATTTGTGCAATCAAACTAGTATTCTAATCACTATTCAAAAGAAATATATTACCTCTTGTCCTAGATCCACTTGAAAAATCTTTTCGATATTCATTAAAAATCTTACACATGTCTTCCTTGAAATACAATCCATAGCCATTATCTATTAGCTAGCTAACACTAAGAAGATTATGTTTCAAACGTTCTACAAACAATACATCATTAGTGTTATTTTTACCATCCAAAGTAATTGAACCTCTACCTCTGATCTTACCACTGGATTTGTCACCTCATTTCACTTTTCCATCATCATTCTTCTCAAATATTACAAATTTACTCTTGCCACTAGTCATATGATGAGTGAATATACTGCCAATCACCCACTTATCTTCCTTGACAACTTGAATAACTAGATCTTTCTCTTCAATAAAATATTTAGTATAACTAGAAGTCATTACAATATTAGTCATAGGATCATCATCTTCCTTAATGGAAATGAATGTTAATTCATCATCATCCTTGTCAGCTTCATCAAATTCATCACCAATAGCACCATCATCATCAAGATCATAGTAAAACTTTCTTTCCCTAGGCTTAGGCTCAAACTTATACTTAGGATACCTAGATGTAAAATTCCTACTTTACCACATGAAAAAAATTTAAAAGGCATCTTCCCTTTATACTTACTACCAGTAGGAGCTTTACATTGCACTATTTTTGAAAAGTCTAAAATGACACTCAGCGAGGGTGAGAAGATCTATTTTCAGCCTTTTGGGGGATGAAAACCTATGGCAAGGGCCGTGACCAACAAAAAAAAAAACCCTAAACCTAAGACCAAAATGAAACTAGGAAGCCCTAGGGCCGACATGGAGGGATGTCCCTATCGACACACGAAGGCACAAAGGCCCGACGCGACAAAGAGAAAAAATGACCTAGGCTGGATAGGCACTAGGTGCACCGATGAAACCCTAGACATAGACCCAAAAACACAAAGTGAGCAAGAGTGAGGAGAGCCTACCTCGAATGAATGAGCAAAGGGAGGACAACTAGGTAGCTCAAAAGTGGAAGCGGTCAGCGAGGAGAAGCAGAAAAAATCATGGACAGGAGCACAAAATAAATGCAAAGTGATTTAGAAATGAAGGCCCTTCCTATTTATAACCTGTGGGTTGACGTCAGTGGTTTTGGAACTTTTAGACCCTGAAAGGCCAAAAATGTCGAAGGAGAACCAAGCCTTCAACCTTTTAGCCATTTTGGAATTTTGGAGGACCTAAGTCCTCCAAAAGGCCGAATGGGCTGAAAGGCCAAAAAAGGGTTCTCCCTTCCTCTAAGTTGGTTTCAACAATCATCTATGGTGGCTGACTGGATTTTGAAGAGGGGCAGACAGGACAAAAGGCAGAAAAAACAAAAAGAGGGGGGTCCCCATGGTCAGAGGACCAAAAAATGGGGTGTGTGTTGTGGACCCACAACACAACCCGTCATCATCTTCCAATAAACTATCGATTACCAAACCCTGGATACATATTAGGAAACAATATGTTGCGAGTAACTCTAAAGTAACATAGTCCAAACAACTGACTTCATCCAATACTATGGACTATAGCATTGTCAAGAAATTGGAGAGATCATCTACCCAAATTTCAATCTTTGAATTTCTCAAACTCTCTCCATCTCAGTGAGAGGTCCTGGATAAAGTGCTATAAACTACCAATGTCCCTAAGGACTTGTATCTGGATCAGTTTTAATCTATGGCGGATCACTTGACCTCACCACATTACCTATCATTCTCAAAAGAAGATGACAACTCTTTAAGTTATCCACACAATCTCCCCTTGGATATCGAAGTCATGATCCAAAAATATCGTGTCAAATGGGTCTTGATAGATGGAGGTGCAGGATTGAATATCTGCACATATAGGTTAATCGAGAAACTAGGATTTTTAGATAATTCCATTGATCCTAAAAAGAAAATAACTATCTAGGCATATGATGAACAAGAGAGATCTTCTAAAGGTCTTGTAACTTTACCAATCTGAGTGGGTCCTGTTGAGAAGGATTTTACCTTCCAAGTTTTGGATCTCCCTCTGGCCTACAATATCCTATTGGAAAGACCCTAGATCCATGAGATGTAGGCAATGTCGTCAATGTACAATCATTGCGTCAAGATCCCATTTAATGGTGTAGAGGTCTCTATTTTTGCAGACACTAGCTATGCTTGTAACACTTTAAGACAAGTAGCAGAAACTCTAGAGCAACATAATAGTGAGGTGTCCAACTATGAATCAACCACTGATTTACTGAAAGAAATGGAAAATAAGTGTAAGATAAAGGACACTAGTATGGGTGAATACATAGTGGAACATGTACTATCAATCACATCTCTTCCTAGATCACCTAGGTCATATGGGAGACCTTCAGAATAGATGAAAACAACAACATCCCAAGCAATCTATGATGATAACTTTATTAACACCGACATATCGTTAGAGCATGAAAAAGAGGAACAAGCCATTCTAGATTGGCTATATAAGGAACCTGAAAACAATAAGATCAAACAATGTGAAATATGCCTGGAAACATATGGAGTGGGGTATAATCCATCTTGAAAAATGGGTTATTCAGGTAAAGGACCCATTGGATGTAATCAGAATGGACTTAAAGAACCAATCTCTATTAAATTCAGATGACCTAGACAAACAATTGGTTTAGGGTTCTTATCGAGGAATGCACAAAGAGAAAACAATCGTCTAGATAAAGGAAAGGGACATCAGGTTCATCTAAATGAAGAAGTATAGAATACAATAGAACAAAGAATTGACATACCCACTTGCAAGTGGTATGACTCTGATGATTCCAATGAGGAGGATGTATATCCTTCTCCTATTCCTCCCAATATTTTGGCTCTTCTCTTTGCAGAAGAAACACCCTAGGTCAACGCTATTGAAGATTGTGTTATAGAGAAATCACCAATGACTTCTAATCAGTCAGACTACTACATCTAAAGAATACCAAGATATAGAAGAAAGTAGTCTAACCATAGTAGAGTTATTAGAGAGAACTCATCAAAACTTGGGGCAAAGTGTATATTTCACTCACATCCTTGATATGAAAACCAATGATGAAACAAACTCCCATGAATATGAGTTTGATACTCTTTTAGAAGGCACTTTAGACAAAGAGGTGGATAAATTTCAACAATATGTACCCACACTCAAAGTAGATGAACCCTTAGAGGTTAGGTCTAACGAATTAGGACCTCCTATTTCCAACATGGGCCTTGATGATGTCGTTAGAGATCTTTCTAATTTAAACACATCTATACAAGGTTCAAGTCTAGGAATCTACTTAACCATCAACATCTACGATGGACATACTATGAATTCCCTCAAACTCATCTAACTTTTACCACTAAAGCATCTTGAACTCATTGATTGGTCCTTACAAGGGCAATTTGTTGAAATTCCCACATTTTCCAATGACTATGATTTAGCCTGCTATCTTAATGTCATTGAACCTATGACTTATTCCACTAGTGAACCTAGTGTGAGCATGACTAAAGTGCACATCAAGTATCTCAATTATAAAATAAAAATGAAAAAAAAAATAAAAAAATCTAAAGGCAAAAACCACATTGTGGCAGTTTCAGAACCCAAAATAGTAAAAAGAAAAGGAGAATCCAAAGGAAAAAACCTCTCTGAGGCACCTGAGGATGGGATTCTAGATGTCTTGCCTAGTCATTTACATGAATGGTCATATTTTCTCATACAACCAACTCAACCAGTGAATATTGGTATAGAGGAGCACCCGCACATCATTCATGTGGATAAATCTTTGTTTGCAGAAGAGATCAAGGAATTCAAAGAATTCTTTAAAGAGAAGAAGATAAAATTTGCATGGATATACTTAGATATGCCTGGTTTAGATCCAAATCTTATCATGCACCATCTCTCAATTTATCCTAGGGTAAAACCAGTAAAATAAAAACTCAGAAAAATGCACCCTCATATTGCATTACTTATCAAGGATGAACTGGAAAAAGTAATCAAAGTTGGATTCTGTTAGTAATAACTAAGAGGGGGGAGGGGGGTGAATCAGTGGCCTCAAAAATATTCCAATTAATTAACCCAAAAAATTAGTACCATAATATTAATCTTCTAGTTATCTTCAGTCCTATAAGATGAATGCCTTCAAATATACTTATCATATTACTACTGCTCAGAATTCTTTGTTAAACCTTATTCTTTATTTTTATTGAATAGCAGTCTTTCAATTTACCAAAAAATAGTAAATTACTTAGAGTATACTGATAAATCTAGATTAGCTATGTGTAATGCAAAACACTAAATTAATGACTCATAAACACATTGACACATGGATTTTTAACGTGAAAACCCTCTTAAGGGAAAAACTCTTGGGATCGGTAACCTAAAATTTCCACTCTTCTGAAGTGAGCTCGGTGAAGAGCCAACTCTATTAAAGGTTACAAACACACTGTTAGGTGTGACCTTGTTAGAGGATTTAAAAGATTAGTTTATCACTTGATATTGGGAATTTCTATGCTACCTTCCTTGTCCAAACTCTTCTGGTTTTTCAAATGGTATCTGGCATCTCATGCTATCTTCATGATCAAAAATTTTGATACTCCCTAGGATGTATCTCAATATAGAAAGGATCTTTAAATCCTTCTCTATTAAGAGACTTTTTGAATCAATGGTTAAACTTAAATAGTATGATTTGTTCACATATACAACTTATGCTTGCAGATTTTCAGATCTATTGTAAGCTCATTAAACCAATCTTATCAATATATCTTTTCAATACCTTTGCTCCACTCTTGTTCTACTCGGTGATGCTATGCTCTGTTTCTCAGTGTCCACAGAAATTCTTAGCTCTTTCCTCAGCTAGATTGATCATGACTGTATGAAGTTGTTCTTCATTAGTTTCTCTCTAGAATCCTCTTTTTCATTCATTCCCCTTAATTTGTAATGAATTAAGTTGTCTCTTTATAGACATGATATCACCATTTCTAGGTTCTTGATTTTCTTGATCTTGGTGTGATCTGCAATCTTAGCCATTCTGATTTAAATCAAAACTTCTATTTTATATCGCAGAGATCTTCTTGCTAACTGTACAAAATAGCTTTAAATCCTTTACATATCTCTGGCTTTATCTTGTTGATGAAAAAAATAATAACTACTAGTTAAGTCTATAGATAGCTCTGCCAGTTAGATATTTTGTCATTTCTGAACTCCAATTAACCTCGGTGTTTTAACTCTTTGATAGCTTCAGTCAACACTCCATTTCTCCTCGGTCTTCTCCATCGGGATTGTTTGTCAGTTGGGGTTGTCTTTCCTTTGGGATTTTCTATCCATCGAGTTACACTGTGATTCTGGCCGCTAGGTATTCTTGTGATTATGCTCATCGGTAATGCTCATCAAGTTTCTTGCTCGGGCATCATATTGACTTAACTTTTGGTTATCTCTATTTGTCAGGTTCCACTAGCCATCGGTGTTTGAAGTCAAATAGTGAATGGTTGTCTTTTATGCATTACTGAAAGCATAATATTTTTCTCTCTGATTCTATGAAGTCTTTGACACTTTGATTATAACGAATTAGATTATATCAAGTTGACATCAATGACAATACAATCCATTAACTAATTTAATGTCTTGCATTATCTTTCTTCATTTCAATGATCAACTTAACATCTTCAAACATTCGATCATTTACATGCCATCAATCTCTCCCTTTGGTATTGATGGAAATAAACTACATTATCACAATTTATTATAACTAATACAATATTAAATATAATAGTTTCATCAATCTTTCCTATTGTAACTATTACAAATGTCTGGTTCTCGATAAGCTCAAAATAGGTTTGATTTGTTTCTTGCAGGGTGGGTTTCTTCAATCTTCAATCCCTTCATTGGATAGATGTAGCATCTTCTATCTCTATTATGATATATGATCTGCCTTGACTATTTCTCTTCTTGATAATTTATTTTTCATTAGACAGAAAACTCTCCCTTTGTTACTTCTCTTCCTTAGATGGATATTTCAAATGTAATCAATCTCTCTCCCTTTGAATATTGATTAACTCTTCCTTTTGATTCTTAGGAACTTCTCTCCATGGATACTTATATAATCTTTTCTTGATAATGAGATCATCTCTCCCTTGTGATTCCTTATATCTCTCCCTTATGATAATGAGATAATCTCTCCCTTTGAAAATAATGCCAAACAAGTTTCTTCTATATCATCTTTTATCCCTTTATATAATATATTCCTTGAATTTCCCTATCCATTAGCAATATAATGTCTCTGGTATTCGGTGCAGAATTGTACCTTATTGTGTACAGATGTATCTGTTGTTGTTCATCTTAGTGTTTACATCAACATGAATGATCTTCTGATTGTGTGTAGGCTCATGCAGCCTCCTAGTTAGCTCACTGACTGATAGAAAAGGGTTGGACCCCTAGTCTCTATCTCAGGTACTCAAATTTATCTTTCAGTAATGTCTTGGTGAATATATCAGATAATTGTTCCTTTTATTCAACATATTATAGTATCACCTCCTTTTCTTGCACTTGTTCTCTTAGATAGTGATACTTGATAGCAATATACTTAGTCTTAGAATGCATGACTGGATTCATAGAAATGTTAATTGCACTGGTATTATCACAGTAGATAATTACTAGTTCAAGAATCTTCATATTCATACCTTCTAGAAACTATTTGATCCATGCAATATTGGAGAAATTTGCAGTATCAGCCACATAATCTACTTCTGTAGTAGACTGAGAGATGCATCCTTGCTTCTTGTTCATCCATGTGACAAGTCTGTCACCCATGAAGAATGCTCCTCCAGTTGTGCTCTTCTGGTCATCATTGTTTCCATCCCAATAAACATCTGTATAGACTTGTAGCTCAAATTTTCCTTCTCTTTTATACCATAAGCCATAGTCCTCGGTGTTCTTCAGATATCTTAGAATTATCTTGACAACAGTCATATGTGATTCGTTGGGATTAGTAGAGAATCTTGCAACTATTCCAACTGCATGTGCTATATCTGGTCTGGTATGAACAACATACATTAGTTTTCCAATCATTGATCTATACAAGGTTTGATTTACCTCATTTGATTTGTCTTCTTTTTTCAACTTACATTTGGTAGCCATAGGTATTCTAACTAGTTTTAAATCTTCCATCTTGAATATCTTTAGCACTTCCTTGATGTATTTGGACTGAGTGATATATATGCTTGCATCTTGTTGAAGAATCTGTAGACCAAGAAAGAATTTGATCTCCCCAAACATAAACATTTCAAATTCTTTTCTCAATTCATTAGTAAAGGATTTGCAAAACATTTCATTTCCCCCAAAAATGATATCATCAACAAAAATTTCAGCAATCAGAATATTACCATCGATATCTTCTTTTAAGTATAGATTGCCATTTTCACTTGTTCTAACAAATTTTATGCTAATGAGATAGGAGTGAAGTCTTTCATACCTGGCTCTAGGTGCTTGTTTCAATCCATACAAGGCTTTATGTAGTCTAAATACAATGTTTCTCTTGTTTGGATCAACAAACCCTTTTGGTTGTTCAATGTATACCTCTTCTTCCAGTATGAATATTACAAATATTACTAAGTCAACCTTAAATACAAAATACATTTAATATAGTAAACAGTAAATGCATAGTCACTACTCTTGTATGGTCAATGTGTAGGCTATCAACAACCAAAATGCAACTTCAATTTCCTGGAGTCCAAGTCATACTCCCTCAATCTTCATTGTTGTAAAACTACTCTATATTGTTGTTCTTTTGCAGTTTGTCTGTCTTCAAATCCTTCTAACTCATCGTAGACTTAACCAAATCCAAATTGATCTTAGGTGGAGGTCAAACATAATCCATACTGTCTACCTCTAAGCTCACTTTACCTAATTCATTGATCTCTTTCTTCGACATCCAAAATACTTCTATATCTCTGCTACTATACTTAGTCTATTTTGAAACATAAAAACTTATCTTGAAAGTAATCAAACTTAAACCCATATGTGTTGCCATAAATTACAACCAAAAAGTGAATCATATTTACTAAAGTTGATCACTTGTCAACATAAGTTGTATATGTGAACAGATCATACTATTTCAGTTTAACCATTGATTCAGAAAGTCTCTTAGCCAAGTGGGATTTAAAGATCCTTTCTATATTGAGATACATCCCAAGGAGTATCAAAAATTTTGATCATGAAGATAGCATGAGATTCCAGATACCATTTGACAAACCAAAAGAGTTTGGACAAGGAAGGTAGCACATAAATGCCTGATATAAAGTGACAAACTAATCTTTTAAATCCTCTAGCAAGGTCACACCTAACAATGTGTTTGTAACCTTTAACAAGGTTGGCTCTTCACCGAGCTCACTTCATAAGAGTGAAAATTTTGGGTTACCGGTCCCAAGTGTTTTTTTCCCTTAATAGGGTTTCCACGTTAACAATCCATGTGTCAATGTGTTTATGAGTCATTACTTTAGTGTTTTGCATTACACATAGCTAATCTGGATTGATTGGTATACTCTAAGTAATTTACTATTTTTCAGTAAATTAATAGACTGCTATTCGGTAAATATAACATAATAAGGTTTAAGAAAGCATTCTGAGGTGTAGTAATTTGATAAGTATATTTGAAGGCATTCATCTTATTGGACTGAAGATAACTAGAGGCTTAATATTGTGGTACTAAGTTTTTGAGTTGATTAATTGGAATATTTTTAAGGCCACTGATTCACCCCCCCTCCCCTCTCAGTTATTACTAATAATTGGTATCAGAGCTTGTGTGCTTAGAAAGGCTGTTTAATAGCTCAAGCAAAAGATCACAAGATGAACAGACAAGATGTGCCCAAGTTTAATAAAGACAACTTTGCATCATGGAAAAATAGAATAAGACTCCACCTATCAGGTATTGGAAATGGTGTTACTCAATACCTTGATACTGAATATGTGTTGTCTACAGGACCTCACACTCTTGAGAAATTAATAGTAAAGCATGAGCATAATTGCATGATGATAGAACTTGCCTCATCACTCTCTGATGCTGAGTTTGAAGATGTCAAAACTTGCACCTTTGAAAATCAAATGAGGGATAAGTTGAAGCTGGTATATGGAGGAGATGCTAATGTTCTAAGAGCCAAGGAAAAAATTCTAAGAGAGAGGTTTGATGACCTAAGGATGAAAGAAGGAGAAAACATCACTCATTATTGTTGCTAAACCAAAGAGGTAGTCAATGCTATTCGAGGAGTTGGAGGTGTACTCGAAGAGGAGATAGTGGTAAGTAAAATCTTAACAACCTTACTGCCTGTATATGCTATTAGAGTTTCTTCTATTCAAGAAATGAGAGCAGTTGCAAACAATATAGTTACTCTAGATAGTCTGATTTTTAGACTGATTTCATTTGAGATGAATAAATTTGATAATAGAATCTTACCATCTATAGAATTTTCATTCAAATATTCTTTAAAGATAAGTAATTCAAGTCATAGACATGCTATTATAAATGATAGTGAAAGTGATAATGAGGATCAAGGACTTGATGAGATTGAAGCACTAATTGCAAGAAGATTGTAGAGAGGCAAAGGTAGATACAAAGGTAAATTACCACTTGTAAGTTTCAATTGTAAAGATGTTGGACACTTTTCTGCAAGATGTACAAATAGAAGAAAAGATGATAGAGGTAATGATAGATCATATGAGAAGAAGTTTTATACAGGTGATAACAAAGATTACTAAAGAAACCGACAATCTGAAAAAAAAGATACCCGAGACTACAAGGATGAAGGGAAGAAAGCTTATTACCTATCTGAGAACAGAGCTGATGAAACTAACACCGAATCAGAAGAAGACATTGAGATGGTATTTGTAGCCATGAAGGATGATTCTGACGAAGATGAAGAAAGGTATGTTGAAACTACCCTCATATCTAAGGTTAGTAAGAATGATGTCTGGATCATAGATAGTGGCTGCACTCACCATATGACCGATGATAAACAATAGTTTGAGGCTTTTGAATACTATAATGGTGGTTTAGTAAGAATGGGAAATGATACACCTTGTCCAGTTGAACGTAAAGGAACTATAATGTTGAATAACCTGATCAAATTTGAAAATGCTTACTGGGTAAAAGTACTGAATTATAATCTGTTAAGTGTTTCATAGCTGAATAATATAGGTCACCGAGTAGAATTTGAAAATAAGAAGGCAAAGATTTGCAATGAATCAGGAAGGTTGATTGGAACCAGTGAGTAGAAAAAAGGTAACCTTTTCTATCTTGATGACACTAACACCACTTGTTTAATGGCTAGAAACGAAGACATATGGTTGTGGCACAAAATATTGTGTCATGTGAATTTTGACAACATGATAAAGATAAGCAACAAAAGGAATGTCAGAGGCTTACCGAACATGACTCAGCCCGAGCATATCATGTGCAATAATTGTCAAAAAGGTAAGATGACAAAGTCTAGTTTCAAGAGTAAAACCCATACATCTAATGCAATTCTATAATTAGTCCATACTGATCTATGTTGACCAATGAGGACAAAGATTTACTATGGAGATAGGTATTTTATTCTCTTTTTTGATGATTATTCTAGAATGATGACAGTTATGTTCTTAAAAGATAAATCATAAGCATTCAAGATGTTTAAATGGTATAAAGCTATGGTAGAAAAACAAAGTGAAAATAAATTGAAATTCTTAAGGTCATATAGAGGAGGGGAATTTACTTCAAATGAATTCAATAACTATTGCAATGAGCATGGAATTAAAATATGGGTTTCTGCACTGAGAACGCTATAACAAAATTGAATTGCTGAAAGAAGAAACATATCAATTATTGACTATGCAAGAACATTGATGATTGAGAAAAGCATCAATCAAACTTTCTGGAGGGAAGCTGTCAGTAATGTTGTCTACACATTAAACAGAGTAGAATTGAAGGACACAAAGAAGACACGCTAAGAGCTTTGGTATGGTCATACACCCAATGTAAGTTACTTCAGAATCTTTAGTAGTCAATGTTGTATTGTGAAGGATGATAGAAATGGAAAACTTGACTGCAAAAGTGAAGAAGGTATCTTCCTAGGGTATTCAACCAAAAGCAAGGCTTATAAATGTCTTAACAAGTCATCTAAAAAAAACATTGAAAGTGCAAATGTGAAAATAGATGAATATGCAGAAAAGAATGATAAGAAAAGAAGAAGAGAACTAGAGGACTACAACAGATTTGTTTATAGACAACCTGAAACTCTACCTGAGAAAAAGTGTATCACTTCTAAGAAATAGAACATTGCACCCGAGCATCAGGCTGCAATTACTGAAAATCAAGAAAATCCTCAAGATGATGTTCCGAACAATGGAGATCAGAACGAAGGTCAAAAAGATGATTAGAATGATGAACACAAAGTTGAACCAAAACTTGCCAAGTATATCAGAAGACATCATCCATAGAATCAAATCATAGGAGACAAGAAGGCTGGAACAAGAACAAGAAGTCACTAAACACTAGATGTTTACTTTGTGATTTTGAGCCTAAATCTGTTAATACTACACTTAAGAATGAGCAATGGGTCAGTGCTATGAATGAAGAAATAGAAAAAATTAAGAATAACAGTACATGGACATTAGTACCGAGTCTAGATGAAAAGAATGTCATCAGTACCAAATGGATATTTAGAAACAAGCTGAATGAGAATGGATAAGTCACTAGAAATAAAGAAAGATTAGTATGCAAGGGATATGAACAAGAAGAAGGTATTGACTATGGAGAAACCTTTGCACCCGTTGCTAGAATAAAAGGAGAAATAATCTTACTTGCTTATGTTGCATTCAAAGGATTCAAGGTATACCAGATGGATGTCAAATCTACATTCCTAAATGGAATACTTGAAGAAGAGGTATACATTGAACAACCAGAAGGGTTTGTTGATCCAGACAAGAGAAACATGGTCTGTAGACTACATAAAGCCTTGTATGGATTATAACAAGCACGTAGAGCCTATCATGAAAGACTTCACTCCTATCTCATTAGCATAAAATTTGTTAGAACAAGTGAAAATAGCAATCTGTACTTAAAATAAGATACCAATGTTAATATTCTGATTGCTAAAATTTTTGTTGATGATATCATTTTTGGAGGAAATGAATTGTTATGCAAATCCTTTGCTAATAAAATGAGAAAATAATTTGAAATGTCTATGTTTGGGGAGATCAAATTCTTTCTTGGTCTACAGATTCTTCAACAAGATGCACGCATATATATCACTCAGTCCAAATACATCAAGGAAGTGCTGAAGATATTCAAGATGGAAGATTCCAAACCAATTGGAACACCTATGGATACCAGATGTAAGATAAAAAAAGAAGACAAATCAAATGAGGTAAATCAGACCTTGTATAGATCTATGATTGGAAAAATAATGTATGTTGTTCATACCAGACCAGATATAGCACATGCAGTTGGAATAGTTGCAAGTTTCTCTGCTAATCCCAAAGAATCACATATGACTACTGTCAAAAGAATTTTGAGATATCTGAAGAACACCGAGGTTTATGGCTTATGGTACAAAAGAGAAGGAAAATTTGAAATACAAGTCTATACAGATGCTAATTGGGCTAGAAACATTGATGACTGAAAGAGCACAACTGGAGGAGCATTCTCCATGGGTGACAAACTTGTCACATGGATCAGTAAGAAGCAAGGATGCATCTCTCAGTCTACTGAAGAAGTAGAGTATGTGGTTTCTTCTTCAAATTTCTCAAATATTTTGTGGATCAAGCAATTGTTGGAAGGTATGAATGTGAAGATCCTTGAACCAGTAATTATCTATTGTGACAAGACCAGTTCAATTAACATTTCTAAGAATCCAGTCATGCATGCTAAGACTAAGCATATTGCTATCAAGTATCACTATCTGAGAGAACAAGTGCAAGAAAAAGAGGTGATATTGGAATATGTTCAATCAAAGGAACAATTAGCTGATACATTCACCAAGCCATTACCAAAGGATACATTTGAGTACTTGAGACAAAGACTAGGGGTCCAACCCTTGTCTATCCGTCAGTAAACTGACTAGAAGGTTGCATCAACCTACACATAATCTGAAGGTCATTCATGATTGATGCGAACATAGATATGGACAGCAATAGATACATCTATACATAGCAAGGTACAAGTATGCACTGAAAACCAGAAACATTGTATTGTTGATGGATAGGGAAATTCAAGGAATATATTATGTAATGGATGAAAGATGATAAAAACAAGGAGAAGTGTTTTTGTTTGGCATTTTTGTCAAAGGGAGAGATTATCTCATTGATCAAAAAATATTATATCATTATCCATGAAGAGAATTTCCTGAGAATCAAAAGAAAGAGTTAATCAATATTCAAAGGGAGAGAAATTGATTACATATGAAATATCCATCTCAGGGAGAGAAATAACAAAGGGAGAGAGTTAATACAAAGAGAGAAATTTCTATTAATGGAAAAAGAGATTATCAAGAGGAGGAATAATCAAGGTAGTGCACATATCATAATAGAGACATTAGATGCTACATCTATCCAGTGAAGGGATTGAAGATTAAAGACAACCATTCTGCAAGAAACAAATCATAGCTATTTGAGCTTACTGAAAGCCATACATTTGTAATAGTTACATTAGGAAAGCTTGATGAAATTATTATATTTCATATTGTATTAGTGATAGTATAGTATGATAATGTAGTATGTTGTCATCAATGACAAAGGGAGAGATTGATGACATGTAACTGGTTGAATTTTTGAAGATATTAAGTTGATCACCAAAATGCAACAAGATAATGCAAGACATTAAATCAGTTAATGGATTGTATTTTCATTGATGTCAACTTGATATAATCCAATCGGTTATAATTAAAGAGTCAAAAGACTTCAAAGAATCAGAGAGATAAAGATTATCCTTTCATTAATGCATAAAAGACAAACACTCACTATGTGACTTCAAACACAAACAGTTAGTGGAACCCAATGGACAGAGATCACTGAAAGTCAAGTCATAGTGATGCTCGAGAAAGAACACCTAAGAGCATTACCGAAAAGAAGAATCACAAGCATAACTGATGACCAGAATCTTAGTATAAACCGACGGAGAAGCTCGAGGAGAAATAGAGTGTTGACCAAAGCTATCAAAGAGTTAAAACACAGAAATTAACTTGAGTTCAAAAATGACAAAATATCTAGCTGGCAGAGCTAAATATGGACTTAACTGGTAGTTATCCTTGTTTTCATCGACAAGATAAAGCCGGAGATAAGTAATGGATTTAAAGTTGTTTTGTCTAGTTGGCAAGAAGATCTCTGTGAGATAAAAAAAGAGTTTTTCTTTAAATCTAATTGGATAAGATTGTGGATCACACCAAGATCAAGAAAATCAAGAACCTAACAATGGTGATATTATGTCTATAAAGAGACAACTTAATTCATTTCGAATTAAGAGGGTGAATGAATGAAAAAGAGGATACTAAAGACAAAATGATGAAGAGAAACTTCATACAGTCCTGATCAATCAAGCTGAGGAAGGAGCTAAAGTTTTCTGCGGACAGTGAGCAACAGAGAACAACATCACCAAGTAGAATAAATGTGGAGCAGAGGTATTAAAAGAGATATATTGATCAGATTAGTTTATGAGCTTACAATAGATCTGAAAATCTTCAAGTATAAGTTATATATGTGAATAGATCATATTGTTTTAGTTTAACCATTGATTCAGAAAGTCTCTTAACCAAGCAGGATTTAAAGATCCTTTCTATATTGAGATACATCCCAAGGAGTATCAAAAATTTTGATCATGAAGATAGCATGAGATTCCAAATACCTATTAACAGGCCAAGTGAGTTTTTGATCAAGGAAAGTAGCATAGAGATACCCGATATCAAGTGATAGACTAAACTTTTAAATCCTCTAATAAGGTCACACCTAATAGTGTGTTTGTAACCTTTAACAAGGTTTTCTCTTCACCGAGCTCACTTTAGAAGAGTGAAAATTTTGGGTTACTAGTCCCAAGTGGTTTTTCCCTTAACAGGGTTTCCACGTTAAAAAACCATGTTTCAATGTGTTTATGAGTCATTACTTTAGTGTTTTTCATTACACATAGCTAATCTGGACTGATCGGTATACTCTAGATAATTTACTATCTTTCAATAAATTAACAGACTACTATTTGGTAGACATACAGAATAAGGTTTAACAAAGCATTCCGAGCAGTAGTAATTTGATAAGTATAATTGAAGGCATTCATCTTACAGTACTGAAGATAACTAGAGGCTTAATATTGTGGTACTATGTTTTTTGGCTTATTAATTGGAATATTTTTGAGGTCACTGATTCACCCCCCCCCTCTTAGTTATTACTAACAAAGTAATCATTGACAATGGTAGTTAATCTAATTTGGATTCCAAGGAGGTTGTGAATAAGTTCAAGTTACAGAGAATAAAGAGCTCTAAACCTTATCAAATTGCATGGATCAAGGATGATCATAAGGTACTGGTAATTGAACAATGTTTGGTCAAACTAAAGATAGGATCTTATCATGATGAATTTCTTTGTGATAGTATGTTTATGGATGTTTGTAATGTTTTTTTGGGTAGACCATGGTCGTATGATAGACAAGATTTACATGATGGTAGAAATAATAAGTATACTATTGTTGCTAATGGGATGAAACAAGTATTGTTACCCTTAGTTGAGGATCCTAAGAATGATAATTGAACTAGTGTCAAAAAAAATTTGGTTGAAGGAAGGAAATTATTGGATGGTTATAAAAGTGATAGTATTTGTTATCCTTTGATTCCTAAGAAGTCTAATTTGGAATCTGAAGAAGAACATCCCTATGGAAGTGAAATAATTGCTAACAGAATATGAAGACATAATCTCAGATAATGTTCTTGATGGATTACCACCTGTGAGGAGTATTAGTCATTGTATGGACCTATTCCCTTTATTTATTTTTTCTAATAATGCAGCACAGTGAATGACACCTATAGATAATGAGGAATTGAATAGATAAGTGCGATAATTATTGAGGAAAGGTTTAATCATAGAAATTTTAAGTCCTTATTTAGTACCAGCAATGTTAGCACTTTAGAAGAATGGATAATGGAGAATGTGTACTGATTCAAGAGCTATAAATAGGATCACAATGAAGTATAGGTTTACATTGCCTAGGATGGATGACATTATATATTTCTTGAGTGAAGAAAAGTATTTTACAAAGATTGATTTAAAGAGTGGTTATCATCATATCAAAATCAGAGAAGGTGATGAATGGAAGATACCATTCAAGACAAAAAAAAAAAAGGATTGTATGAATGGTTGGTGATGCCTTTTGGATTGAGGAATGCACCATGTACTTTTATGAGACTTATGAATGAAGTGTTGGAGAAATTATTGGGTAAGTTTTTGATTGTTTACCTTGATAACATTCTGATTTTTAGTAAGAGTAAAGAGGATCACATGTTGTATATGAGACCGGTATTGCAGAGGTTAAGGGTATAAAATTTGTTGATAAATATCAATAAGTATTCTTTCATGAGAGAAGAGATAGTGTACTTGGGTTTTGTGATATCCATTGATGGTTTAAAAATGTATCTTGAGAAGGTTAGAGTAATTGTTGATTGGCCTACACCTGATAGTGTTGGAGAAGTAATATCATTTCATGGATTAGCTAGTTTCTATGGGAAGTTTATTAGGAATTTCAGTTCGGTTTGTAATCATATGACTGAGACAATGAGAGGTGACAGAAAGAATTTAAGTGGACACATGGAGAAAATAGGAGTTTTGAATTGTTGAAACAAAAGGTGACTAAATAACATGTGTTAACTTTACCATATTTTAATAAGGTATTTCAAGTGGACTGTGATGCAAGTGGGAAATCAATTGGAGTAGTGTTAACTAAAGAAGGTAGACCTATTTCTTATTTAAGTGAGAAGTTGAATGATTCAAAGAGAATATATTCAGTTTATGATCAAGAATTATATGCCATAGTTCAAGCTTTGAAGAAATGGAGACATTATTTGTTTCCTAAGGATTTTGTATTGTATATCGATCTTCGAGCATTACAATATTTGAATAGTCATAGTAAGTTGAATCAAAGACATATGAGATGGTTTGAATTCTTGCAGAGTTACACATTTGTGTTGAAACATAGGAGTGGTAAGTCAAACAAATTTGTTGATGCTTTGAGTAGGAAGAAGAAATTTTCTGACAAAGATGAGAGTTGAAGTGTGGGATTTGATGAATTGAAGACTTTGTGTAAGGATGGCCTAGATTTTGTGAAACCTTCAAAAGCTTGTAGAGAACCTATTGTAGAAGACCAAAGAAATTGGTTGGATTATTTCATTCAAGAAGGTATGTTATTTAGAGGAATTTAGTTGTGTATGCCTAGGAGTTCAATGAGAGATAATTTGGTTAAGGAGAAACATTGTGGAGAATTAGCTAGATGTTTTGGTATTGACAAGACATTGGCTTTGGTGAGTGAGAGTTATTTTTGGCCTTAGATTCATAAGGATATAAGGAAAATTATTCAAAATTATAAAAAATTTCAATTTGCTAAAGGGAGTAGTCATAATACTAGATTGTGTAAACCTTTGATAGTGCTAACTAAACCTTGGGAAGATATAAGCATGGATTTTGTACTTGGATTACTTAGAATACAAAGAAATAATGATTCTATATTTGTGGTAGTAGATAAATTTTCAAAGATGGCTCATTTAATACATTGTAAAAGGCTACAAATGTAGTACATGTAGCTGATTTATTTTTTAGAGTAATTATGAGGTCACATGGATTACCAAAGAGTATAGTTTCAGAAAGAGATAGTAAGTTTGTTGGTTATTTTTGGAGTACACTTTGGAAGAAGCTAAAGACTGAGTTGAAGTTTAGTTCTACATTTCATCCACAAATTGATGGAAAAATAGAGGTAGTGAATAGAGGTTTGGGTAATTTGTTAAGATGGTTGGTTGGAATAAAGATTTGGAATTGGGATTTAGTTCTACCACAATAAGATTTTGCATATAATAATTCAGTAAATAGGAGTACAGGGAAGACACCATTTGAGATAGTTACTAGTTTTTATCCTAAAGGAGAATCATGATTGAAGGGTATTAGTCAATAAGTCAAGAGAAGTGAAGAAGTACAATAATTTGCAAGACACATGAGTGGATTACACAATTAGGTCAAAAAACATTTGGAATATATGAATAAAAATATACGGAGAAAGTTGATGAGAAGAGGAAACATAATGAATTTTCATTAGGAGATGGAGTAATGGTTTATTTGAAGAAGGGTAGATTTCCAGTTGGAACATATAACAAGCTAAATATGAGGAAGTTTGGACCATGTAAAATCTGGAGGAGATTTGTTTCAAGAAATGCTTATGAAGTGGAGTTGCCAGAGGATATGGACATATCACCTATATTCAATATGGGGAATATTTATAGATATCACGAGTCAAATTGTTGTGAAAAGGATGAATCATTTTCTGACCAATAGTATCCTAAGAAGAAATGGAGGACATAGAGAATATTTTGGATAGTAGAGCTAGTAGAAGTACCAGAGGTGAGTAGTACAGAAAAATATATTGTGAAGTGGAGGGACATGCGATTTGAAGATTCTTCATGGATTTCTTATGCTGAGGTTAATAATCTTGGTTTTCCTTTAGCCCTAGAAAAGTGAGAGGATCACTTTTAAATAACCCTGGGTGTCTGAGGTAGGAGCATCTTGGGATCTTAGCAATCTTGCATCAACCAAAAATAGTTTTTTTTTCCAATTTTTCTCTTGCTGAGTTTCTTGTAGAAATACTTTACTTTGGATCTTTTGTAATTGCGAACTCTACGATGTATTCTTGTCTTTGTGTTGAACCTTCTTCTAGGTTCGCATCATTTTTGGTTATGTCGTGTGTTGGTTCCTGGAATAGGTTTACACTACAAAATAGAAACCAAGTTAATCAACCAATTCCCTATGGAGAAGCCTACTCCAATAATTAGAAATCTATGAGGCTTGGACCAACTAACAAGGATCTAGTAAACCCTTCTGCACTTTAGGCTCTGCAAGTCTAATTAGGGTGAGCCCTTAATTCCCTTAAAAAATAACATTAAACTCATGAATGACATTAATATAAAGCAGATAATATCATATAACTAAATCAACATAACATGGAGATACTAGATAATGGTTAATTTATCCATTGAGGTTAAAATTGCATGGAGCATGAGATTGAGGTAAGGAAATAACAAAATATAAAAGTAAAGATTAATTTTGATGAAAAGACTTGAGGCCAAACTGAAAGAACAGAAGATATATCAAACTTGACCAGTGCCAAGAGAAGGGCTACACAGTAATATAGCCTGCATTTCATCCTGCAACATCAAATATGTTTTGTAAATATTCTAAAAAATATTATCACCTTATGATAATAAGACCAATAAAGCTTTACCCTATGAGCATTATTACAAATCTATCTGTAAACACAATACCCATGTTACATTCGCTGAAGCAATTACTCCACTCTTTGAATAGAAAGTAACAACTATAACTCAAATACAACAAATGTGCATGAAAAAACCAAATAATCCTTGATTATTTAATTTAACAGAGTATTACATTTCAGCCATGGAGATAGTCTTAGAATAAAAATACTCATGAAATTCATTACAAAACACAGAGATATCTAAGATGGAATGACTAAAAGTTATATTTACCCTAACTCTTATATTTTACAGATCTTTTGCCTGCCTTGCAGAGGTTTCAGAAATTTTGAGCCTAGAATTGCAAAAACTAAAAAAAATCCTCTCTCCCTCTTTCTGGACATGAATTCCCTTTTATAGACACAAGGGAGAAAACAAGCTTCAGGCTAAGAAAGACCCACGTCACAAAACTACAAGACCACTTTTGATTCCAATTACAATGATATTTTCAATTACCTCCCAAAAATTTTTCATGTTTTGTCGTATGTGATGAGTATGATACCCAATTTTATGTTCATTCAATTGGTTGATATTGTTAGCCTAATTACTAGGTGAGTTGCTAAATAACCTAGTTTACACAAAGATGGCTCATTTAATACATTGTAAAAGGATACAGATGTAGTACATGTAGCTGATTTATTTTTTAGAGTAATTGTGAGGTCACATGGATTACCAAAGAGTATAGTTTCAGATAGAGATAGTATGTTTGGTTGTTATTTTTGGAGTACACTTTGGAAGAAGCTAAAGACTGAGTTGAAGTTTAGTTCTACATTTCATCCACAATCTGATGGAAAAATATAGGTAGTGAATAGAGGTTTGGGTAATATGTTAAGATGGTTGGTTGGAATAAAGATTTGGAATTGGGATTTAGTTCTATCACAATAAGATTTTGCATATAATAATTCAGTAAATAGGAGTACACGGAAGACACAATTTGAGATAGTTACTAGTTTTTATCCTAAAGAAGAATCATAATTGAAGGGTATCAGTCAATAAGTCAAGAGAAGTGAAGAAGTACAATAATTTGCAGGACACATGAGTGGATTACACAATTAGGTCAGAAAATATTTGGAAGATATGAATAAAAAATATATAGAGAAAGTTGATGAGAAGAGGAAACATAATGAACTTTCATTAGGAGATGGAGTGATAGTTTATTTGAAGAAGGGTAGATTTCCAGTTGGAACATATAACAAGCTAAATATGAGGAAGTTTGGACCATGTAAAATCTTGAGGAGATTTGATTCAAGAAATGTTTATGAAGTGGAGTTGCCAGAGGATATGGACATATCACCTATATTCAATATGGTGAATCTTTATGAATATCATGAGTCAGATTGTTGTGAAAAGGATGAATCAGTTATTGAGCAGTAGTATCCTAAGAAGAAATGGAGGATATAGAGAATATTTTGGATAGTAGAGTTAGTAGAAGTAGCAGAGGTGAGTAGTACAAAAAAATATATTGTGAAGTGGAGGGACATGCGAGTTGAAGATTCTTTATGGATTTCTTATGCTGAGGTTAATCATCTTGGTTTTCCTTTAGCCCTAGAAAAGTGAGAGGATCACTTTTTAATAACCCTTGGTGTCTGAGGCAGGAGCATCTTGGGATCTTAGCAATCTTGCATCAACCAAAAATAGTTTATTTTCCAATTTTTCTCTTGCTGAGTTTCTTTTAGAAATATTTTACTTTGGATCTTTTATAATTGCAAACTCTACGATGTATTCTTGTCTTTGTGTTGAACCTTCTTATAGGTTCACATCATTTTTGGTTATGTCATGTGTTGGTTCTTGGAATAGGTTTACACTACAAAATTGCAACCAAGTTAATCAACCAATTCCCTATCGAGAAGCCTACTCCAATAATTAGAAATCTATGATTCTTGGACCAACTAACAAGGATCTAGTAAACCCTTCTGCACTTTAGGCTCTGGAAGTCTAGGGATGGTGATCCCTTAATGCCCTTAAAAGATAACATTAAACTCATGCATGACATTAATATAAAGCAGATAATATCATATAACTGAATCAACATAACAGGGAGATACTAGATAATGGTTAATTTATCCATTGAGGTTAAACTTGCATGGAGCATGAGATTGACGCAAGAAAATAACAAAATATAAAAGTAAAGATTAATTTTGACAAAAAAACTTGAGGTAAAACTAAAAGAACAGAAGATATATCACACTTGACCAGTTCCAAGAGAAGGGATACATAGTCATATAGCTTGCATTTCATCCTGCAACATCAAATATGTTTTGCAAATATTCTAAAAAATATTATCACCTTATGATAATAAGACCACTAAATCTTTACCCTATGAGCATTATTGCAAATCTATCTATAAACACAATACCCATGTTACATTCGCTGAAGCAATTACTCCATTCTCTGAATAGAAAGTAACAACAACTATAACTCAAATGAAACAAATGTGCATGAAAAAACCAAATAATCCTTGATTATTGAATTTAAAAGAGTATTACATTTCAGCCATGGAGATAGTCTCAGAATAAAAATACTAATGAAATTCATTACAAAACACAGAGATATCTAAGATGGAATGACTAAAAGTTATATTTACCCTAACTCTTATATTTTATAGAGTTTTTTCCTGCCTTGCAGAGGCTTTAGAAATTTTGAACCTAGCATTGGAAAAACTAAAAAAAATCCTCTCTCCCTTTATCTAGACATGAATTCCCTTTTATAGACACAAGGGATAAAACAAGATTCAGGCCAAGAAAGGCCCATGTCACAAAACTATAGGACCACTTTTGATTCCAATTACAATGATATTTTCAATTACCTCCCGAAAAGTCTTCATGTTTTGGCATATGTGATGAGTATGATACCCAATTTTATGTTCATTCAATTGGTTAATATTGTTAGCCTAATTACTAGGTGAGTTGCTAAATAACCTAGTTTGCACATTATTAGTGATATGAATTAAGTTTGTGTTCATTTCCTAAAAGCTAAAAATTAAAAGTACATAAAGGAAAGGAACAAACTAAGATATCCAGGAAATGAAATGATATATACATTGGATCATATTCAATTTCAACATAAATAACAAGTATGTGCAGAAGGGAAGTAAAACATTTATCTAATCTCACACAGGCTGTGAGCATAACCAAATCCTAGAAATCTATGGCTAATTACATACATGCAAAAAAGTAAATGAACATAAATGACAAGGTACCAGACGTTTCCTAAAGAAAGGAAGAGAGGTTGGCCCGGGTGTGACTCTAGTATGCTCCTGATTGGATCCAGAGCCTACAAGAAAGAGAACAAATGGGTTTAGATCCAATGGATCTAAGCAATGCATGATAGTTTTTTATCTACATACACTTACAGTCATGCATGAATGGAATCAAACATACATCAAAAGAAGGAAACCATGATCTAGGCATGAACATACTCACAACAATGCTGCAGAGGAAAGAAGGATACCATGTTTTTCTAATCTATTTGTTCCATGTGTAGGTACAGAAAAAGCTAACATTGCATTGATATGAAATAAATTCCCTTTCTCAAACAATCATAACCTTTAAGGGCAGCCATCACAAGCCACCTTTGAAGGATAAATTTATCTGAGAAAAAACACCAAAAGTAGTAGTAACCATGGAGCATTCAGAATACATATTGGAGTCAAAGATACTACACTAATAGTGTATGAAGACATAGGAAAAATATAGCAAATGCATGATACATATGACACATTCAAAAAATTCAGCATAGCATGGTGGATCTCAACATTTGGGGACACACAAAATACAACAATGATGCATGTGTTGGAAAGTTGACTCCCAAGGAGTATATGACTTATTTTTTGTTTTCATTATGGCAAAAAATTCATATGAAATCTTGACAAGAAAACTATGAAGTGAAAATTGACTAAGTGTAGAAGACATAACAGAATAGTGACTTGCAGTCGATCAGAGAATCAGCGCACGTGCGTAGGATCACATCAAGATATGCACATTCAGAATTAAGCTCTATGGTATGTTATTATTCTTACCCTATACACGTGTGGTATGGAATGGGAGTATAGACAAGTTACAGAAAGAACAAGTACACCAGCAGTCCAGAATACAGAGTATGAAGCCGACTTCATAATTTTGATTAGCGTGTAATATTTTGTTATGTAATGGCTAAGGACCTATTTTAATAATTTTGTAATCATTTATTAAACATTGTTGTAAACATTCTTAAGCCATTTTGTTTGGAAGCATTGTGAATGTTGTTTTTGGGCCGACTAAGGTCTTGTTTATAGTCGCGTCTATTCAGGCATAAACATATATATATGCAATGTAAAGATATATTTGAAGTGTCAAAGAAATAGTCAGAGAAGATATATAGAAGATCAGTATGAAGATTTCAGTATGAGATAAAGCCCTTAAAGAAGATAAGAGTGTAAGCGCATAACTAGAACTGATCAGACATGTGTGTCACATACAACAGTTAACTTTTGGATATAGTGCATATTTAATCTCACGAGGTTGTAGCCTTCTTTCTCATTAAGCAGTGAGCTCTTGGACAGTGAGTCCTCACCCCTAATAGGGTTTTCTGTAAAAGACTCCTAATAGGGTCAGACCCTTAACTAGGTCATTGTACTTGCATTATAAAGATTGTTCCTAATAGGGAAAAGGAACTTTAACAGGTTCATTATACTAGTGCAATATTTGTGGGTACTAATTCCCACCGGGGTTTTCCTTTAATCAAGGTTTCCCCGTAATCATATTATGTGTTATGTGATCTTGTGTTAAGCTTCAAGTGATGTCTAATTGATTTATGTTTAAAGTAGTAAAAAAGAATAATTATCTAAACAATGATTCACCCCCCCCCCTCTCAGTGTTTCCAACAATTGGTATCAGAGCTCTGGTCCTCTGAGAGAAAATTTTAACCACTTGACGAGATCATGGATTCAGCATAAGCTAAACATCTAAAAAAGAATCTTGAAGCAACCCTTGAAGATCTAGACAGATCTAAGAAAGAAAATGAGGAACTTAAACTAAAGGTTGATGGCTCTCAAATGCTTATTAAGAAACTAAGGAAAGATCTGAAAGATTGCTCTACAAATGATTTGGGAAAAATGTTCAAGAAGCTGAATGAAGAGAACATGTCTTTGAAAGATAAGATAGAAGAATTGAATGATCAGCTAACTGATAGCCTAACAGCTATTAAAGAGAAGAACAAAGAAAATAAACAGTTAGATGAAGAACTCATACAAGCCAATATGAAAATCTTTGAATTGGAAAACATCAAGAAGAAGATTGAATCTGAATTATCAGAAGCAAAAGACAAGATTGACAAACTACACACAAGTTCTGATTTAATTCAATCATAGCTTTATGCACAAAAACTAAAAGGTGATACCACTAGTATGGGATACAGTCTAGCTGAAATTGAGATCAACTCATTACAAGAAAGAAAGAAAGCTCAAATAGAATCTTTAGAAGAAAAGAAAACTGAAAGCCATGAAGAGACTAAAGTAGAACCACCAAAAGATAAACACAAGGCATTCAACCATACTTGCTATGCCTATAACAAGCATGGACACTTGGAAAGAGATTGTAAGAATGTAAGACCCTTCAATGGTTACTGTTACTCCTACAATAAGTTTGGTCATAGGGCTATTCATTGCAGAACAAATCAATGAAATCAGCCACAACTAAACCAAAGGAATCAAACTCAATTCAATCAGAGAAATCAACCTCAAAGAAACTTATAGAACATTACATGTCAGATATGTAATTACAATGGACACACAGCCAAGCAATGTTGCATGATGAATAACAACATCAGACCTCCTATCATTTTTCACTCATGTGGAAAGGCTGGACACGTCTCAAGGTCTTGCAGATCAAGAACAAAAGGACAAGAGAATCCTAAGAAGTCTTTGTTTGAAGAATCAAGAGAAGTTAAGTTTGTGGAAGCTAAAGCTAACTCAAATAAAATATGGGTCGAAGTAAAGAAGGATAATGGAGAGAACAAGGTAGTAGATACATCCTCAGTGGACGCACCTTCTACTTCTAGATAGTTGACCCTCATGGTCGTAGGGGAGATATTCTAGCTCTGAACCCCTGCGTGGCTGGTATACTCACCTCTGAGTATGTGCCTATGGATTCATGCATGTGATCACAAATTAAGGTTGTATGCATTCACACATTGCCTTTACTTCATTCAAAACAAAGTTTGAAATTCTCTCTGTAAACCGCTTTACGACAACGAGCATTAAATGCAATTAATCTTTATATAAATTGGAAAAAGATCATAAAAGCCTCACTTTGCATTTGAGATTGAAGCATTCAGAAAGAAGATAAGAATCAAGCATCAAATCACTATAGCTTAAAGGATTAGTTGGTTTGTGAAAAGATTAATGATTGGAATGGAACCCTAGTAGTTGTGTCATTTTAGAATCGTCGTGAAACCCTACTTAACCAAGTTGCAAGTAAGTATGGCAACCCCTGTTATATTCGACATTGCTGAAAGGAAGAGATTTGTCTTTAAGAAGCATTCATTCAAGTCCATACTAGATGATGTCAAAGGAGAATTCTCTAGGACTCCGCTTGGATTCATACATGTAGAAGACATCAACGCATATTTTTATTGCAAAAAGGAAATAGTTGGAGACAACAACATTGCATCTCTCATGGTTTCTATGATGAAACCAGACTATACATTCAAGGATGAATACGTGCATCTCACTGATAACCCTATCTTTGAGTATTCCAATGCGCACGAGTCCTATGAGCCAGAATGAGTGAAGATATTACTGAGCAGGATACATGATGATATATACAGGATAGGTGAGGTTCTTGTCCACATCACTACAGATCTAATTCATGAGATGACTGGACTTCCTAAGACTAGACCAACTCTTCCTACTGGAAAGGATGTTAAGAAGCAGGTTGAACAAGTTTGCTTAGCTAGAAGTGATAGGCACGGCATGACTGTTGATCCCATTAAGGAGAATGACATCAAACTACTCACTATGATACTTGGATACAAGTTTCAATAAGCAAGAAGACTGAATAGTGTGTCTGCAGCAATAGTTCTAGCAGTAATAAGGATAGTGAGAGATAACACTCAGTACAATCTCTATGAATTATTGCACGCGCAGCTGATAGAGAATATCAAAGCCATTAAGCATGACAAGAGCAAGATATTCAAGTTTGGCTCTTTGATCATCTATTTGTACTTCCACGTTGTTGGTAAAGTTGTAAATATTTACCTAGATAGGAGCAAGCCCACTATGTCTCAGATATCACTAAAAGCTACATCAGAGAGTAGTGCAAAGGATTCTATGGACATGGATATTAAAAATTTCAGGATCAAGATGCAGAAGAGGTTCAGGATACCTGAGAAAATAGTTGAGAAGTACAAAGACACTATATGCTTCATGGTGGAGACTGACTATACTTGCATGGAGGCAGTTGAGCCTAGAACAAAATGGATACACCCTCTTGGTTATGAAGTTGAAGAACATGTTTTGGAAGGTTATGCATAAGTCCTATTTGCGCCCAAGGATCCCAATGAACCTAGATGGGGTACCTAAAGAGAAAATAAAAATCAAGTTGGTTCTATCTTATACAGTACTGAAAACAAAAGGAAGGCATCAAGGATTACCTCAAATATCCTAAAAGTTCATGGTGTTACACAAGAAGATCTTGACAGAGCTAGAGAAGCTAAGATAGCCAAAGAACTTGAGAAAACTCTTAAAGAAGTGAAAACCCAAAAGACTGATGATATGCCTAAAAGGAAAAAATCAAATGAAGATACATCTGTGCCATCAACCACCATTGATCTGGAAGCATATCCACCATCAGTACCTAGCAAGATGGCTAGAAGGAAGAAGCAAGTTCCCACAAGTCATCCATCTTCAAGAACCACAAGGAGTAATGTAAATAACACTCAAGCCCCTCCTGAGGTAGGATTTAGACCTAGTCTAACTGTTCTAAAGAACAAAATTGTTAATGAAGGAAGAATAGAATCTCTCAAGAATGTATATGAAAAATATCAAGAGATAGACAAATCAGAGATTCATTCTATGAACATCTCTCACATGATTAAGTTCAAGAGGATAGTATTGGAACTCAAAATAGTCATACCAGATAGGGTATGGAACATACTTGACATATTAAAGAGGCAAGCAATTGAAGAGGATATGAGGATAAGAGAAGAAGCACTGGATAGTCTTCTCCCGATATGCTCGCATGATGAGAAAGCCATTCTTTGGGACTTTCCCTAGATTGAAGGCTTAGTTTCCTTCATCTAGTTTATTTCTTGTACTTGGGTACCTGATCAGGCCTTGTTGCTGGGACCCATCTTTCCTGCTTTCTGTAGTAGTTTCCTATGTTTTTTCTTCTCCCTAAGCTTATCTTCAGGGGGGGTGTTAGAGTAATAGTCTATCGGGTTATAGTCTAGTCTATAGTCATCATGCGAGCATAGTCTTCATTCTGTACTGTCATATCTTACCATGCGTGTATAGAATAATCATAAAAACATATCATAAAGCTTAAGTACAAAGGCACATACTCTAACTCAATTGTATGCATGTGCACTGGTGCTCTAATCAATTGTATATCTTTGTTCTGTTCTGCTTTATACACTTAGCCAATTCTTGATCTTCAAAGTTTGTGAGCTTACTTGTCAAAACTTCATATGACTTTGTTGCCATAATGGAAAAACAAAACTAGTCATATAATCCCTGTATTTTCAAATTTCCAACAATCTCCCCCTTTGTCACTAATGGAAACAAAGGAATGTGGCCAAGTTACTAAAATTTGACTTAACAAAAAAAAAATTGAAAGTTTACTGTACATCATACCTTCGGCTATATACACCATACTCCTTTATATACACTACTCCCCCTTTGACATTAATGAAAAAGGTGCCAAAAAATAAAGTCCCTAAGTACTTACTTAGAGTATACATCTGGGTATGCAATCTGAAGATTCTTGATTTCTTGCTGCCAAAATGCCTTGAGTGCATCAACAGTCTGAAGATGGGCACATAATGCATATGTGAGCTTATCCATCTTTATCAAATCCATGCAGGGGCCTTGATCATATGTGACAATGGTTGCATCAATCTATTTGATGTTCTCATTTAGTACAGCTAAGGAGGGTGCAAGTGCATTTCTCAGTTGAGTTTACCTGGTCCTTATCTTGTTGATCTCTATCTTGTCTTTCTCAATCTTGTTTATCTTCCCTTGATGGATGTTGTTGCATATATTGATGTCTTGAGAGGAGGTTTCAACTGATTTCCTTATACTTTCAACTAAGATGTCTCCTTCCTCAATCTTCTTGATGTGTTCAGAAGTGAATTTGCCTATGTCCATACAGTTAGCTATCACATTTCTACCTTTTGCTGCTAACTCTTTCAGAATTTCTTGACCAATCTTCAATGAGTTGAGATCTAATGGGAAGTTCTTGATGAGTTCATCCAATTTTCCCTTTTTGTAAATTTCTTCTGCAATTTTAGTAGCTGAGTCTACTAGACTTGTGAAGTTTTCTTTGAAGCTTGTCAAGATGCTATCAACATCATCAACTGATTGAACATTTGCCAATTTATTTTTTGTTGGCACTAGGTTATTCAAAATGTTTACTAACTCAAGAAGGAGATGATTTCTCATAACTTGTTTCCCTTTTTATTTCTCCATGGCTAATACACTAATTTTGATCAAGTCTTCTTCTCCCCATGTATCTAGGTTTGCTGAGTCAGGGGTCAAACTTGACAAAAATGATATTGATGTTTTGATATATGGAGTGAATATAGCATTTTGAATTACATCCATACATTCAATTTTCACTGGGATCTCCATAGAGGGTGGTTCATTAGATTGATTATCTTCCTCATTATTCAAATTTGTTGAGACTTTAGAAAGAAATTCATCTTGCTGCAAAGGAGTATTATCAGTGCATACCTTCTCAGCTTCTCCATTACTGAAAAATGCTTTTTCAAATTTGTTCAAGTCATTATCTGAAGCTGTCATTGTTATCTTAACATCATTGATCACAATGGTTTCATCTGAATCTTTGATTGTTTTAGAGGGTGATGGAACTTTGGGTGCACAATCCTGTGGACCTTTCATAGGTACATTAAGAATCTTTGGTTCTTTTTCTTGTTTGGAAGGAACTGGAGTCACTTTAGTTGCAAGCACCATTGATGGATACATTTTTCTGTCCAAAAACACTTGCTCGAAATCTCTTTCAGTATCTTTACCAACCAAATCATACTCTTTATTCATAATGTAAAGAGTTCTTGTTTTGGTTCTTAGATGAGGTTTTACCAGATCTAATAGTATTGCCTTCTTATCATGTAAGAAAACAAGGAGAAGATTAAATAGCATTTCCTCTCTAATCCTAATATCTTCTTCTATTGCTTGTCTTTTTAATAAGTGTAGTATGTTCCATACTTTGTCTAGAATGACTGTCTTAAGTTCCAAAACTGACCTTTTAAACTTGATCATATGAGAGATAATCATAGAATGTATTTCTAATTTATCTATCTCTTGGTACTTGTCATAGACATTTTTAATTGAATCTAGCCTTCCTTCATTAATGATTATGTTCCTTAGGATTTCAAGACTAGGTATGAATCCTACCTCAGGAGGGGCTTGAGTATTATTTTCTTTGCTCTGTGTTTTCCTTGAGGATGGGTGGCTTTTGGGAACTTGCTTCCTTCTTCTAGTCATCTTTCTTGCTACCAAAGGTGGAGAGGATTCCAGGTCAATAGTAGTAGAGGGCGCAGATGTACTCTCATCAAACTTCTTCTTTTTCTTCTTGTGGATATCATCAGATTTTTCTAATTTGACTTTTTCAGGTGTTTGCTTAAGTTCTCTTGCAATTTTGGCTTCCCTAGCTTTATCTAGGTCTTCTTTGGTGACACCATGAACTTTCAGGACATTAGCGGTAATCCTTGATGCTTTCCTCTTGTTGTCTTCACTGTATAGGACAAATCAACCTGATTTGTCTTTTCTTTGTATGTGCCCCATCTAGGCTCTTTTGAATCTTTAGGCGCAGATAGAAGAACTTGTGCATATCCTTCCAAAACATGTTCTTCTACTTCATAACCAACTGGGTGAATCCATTTGGTTCTTGGCTCAACTGCTTCCATAAAAGTACAATCAGTTTCCACCATGAAGCATATGGCATCCTTGTATTTTTTAACTATCTTCTCTAGTATTCTAAACCTCTTCCTCATCTTGATTCTGAATGTCTTGATCTCCATATCCATAGAGTCCTTTGCACATCTTTCTAATGTAGCTTTTAATGAAACTTGAGACAAAGTAGGTTTTCTCCTGTCTAGGTAAAGATTAGAGACCTTACCAACAATGTGGAAGTATAAGTATATAATCAATGAGCCAAATCTGAATATTTTTCTTCTGTCATGCTTGATAGCTTTAATATTCTCAATTAGTTGTGTGCGCAATATCTCACAAAGATTATATTGTGTGTTATCTCTTGCCATCCTTATTGCTTCTAGAACTGTAGATGCAGATACACTATTAAGTCTACTTGTGTGCTGAAATTTGTACCCAAGTATCATGGTGATGAGTTTGATGTCTTTCTCCATAATAGGATCAACAGTCATTCCGCGCCTATCACTTCTAGATAAGCATGCCTTCTCAACCTATTTCTTGACATCCTTTCCAGTGGGAAGAAAATATCCAACCTTGGAGAGTTTGGTCATCTCGTGAATGAGGTCAGTAGTAATACAGACAGAAACTTGACCAATCCAAAATAGATCATCATGAATCCTACTGAGTAGAATTTTAACCCATTCTGGTTCATAGTTTCATGCACATTTGTATACTCAAAAATAGGGTTATCAGTGAGATGTGAGAATTCATCCTTGAATGAGTAATCAGGTTTCATCATTGATGCCATGAGTGTCATTATGTTGTTGTCACCAATAGACTCCTTACAGTAAATGTAAGCGTGTATGTCCTCAACATGCATGACTCCTAACAAAGTCTTGGAAAATTACCTTTCTACATCATCTAGCACTGACTTGAATGGATTCTTTTTAAACATGAATCTCTTCCTTTTAGTGATGTCAAAGACTATAGGAGTTTCCATACTTACTTGTTGATTGCTTAAGTAGGGTTCACCGAAGTTTTGAAATGACACGTCTGTACTAGGGTTCTATTTCAACTTTGATTCTCTTTTCTAACCAATCAACGGTTATCCTTCAACACTTTGATGCTTATTTCTCCTATGCACTCTGAATGCTCAATCTTGAATGTAAGGTGAAGATATAAGATCTTTTACTGACTTATAAATGAGTTACTGCATTTAATTCTCATTGTCATAGTGCAGTTTCCACTGAGAATTTTAATCTTTGTTCTCGTCAAAGTATAAGCTATGTGTCCATGCATACTTCCTCAATTCATGACCAAATACATGAATCCATAGGCGCATACTCAAAGGTGAGTATACCAGCCACATAGGGGTTTAGAGCTTGAATAGCTCCCCCTATTACCATGAGGGTCATCTAACCAGAAGTAGAAGTTGCGTCCACTATGGATGCATCTACTACTTTGTTAACATCATCGTCTTTATTTACTTCAACCCATATTTTACCTAAATCTTTTGTAGCTTTTAGAAACTTGACTTCTCCAGATTCTTCAAATAGTGATCCTTTAGGATTTTCTTGTTTTTGTGTTTTAGGATCTGCAAAACCTTGAGATGTGTCCAGCTTTGTTACATGAGTGAGAAATTATTGGAGGTCTATTGATATTATTTACCATGCTGCATTTCTTGGATGTGTTTCCATTATAATTAGATATCTGACATGTAATGTTCTGATAGTTTCTCTGAGGTTGATTTCTCTAATTGTATTGAGTCAGATTTCTTTGGTTCTGTTGTGATTGATTTCTTTGACTAGTTCTACAATGTATATCCCTATGACCAAATTTATTACAAGAATAAAAATAGCCATTGAAGGGCCTTACCTCTTTACAATCTCTTTCCAAATGTCCATGCTTGTTACGGGCATAACAATTTTGGTTAACTAGCTTGTGTTCATCTTTAGGTGATTCTACTTTAGCTTCTACAAGATTCTCAGTAGCCTTTACTTCTGTAGATTTTTCTTGTACTTTATTACTTTCTTGCATTGTATTGGTTTCACTTTGTGATACACTATATCCAACACTAGTAGTATCTCCTCTTAAATTTTGTGCATAAAGTTGTGATTGAATTAGATTAGAACTTGTGTGTAATTTTTCAATAAGATTCTTTGCTTCTATCAATTCAGATTCTATCTTTTTCTTGATGTTTTCCAACTCCAAGATATTCATATTTGCTTGCATAAGTTCTTCATCTAATTGTTTACTTTCTTTGGTCTTTTCTTCAATAGTTGTTAGGCTATCTGTTAGTTGTTCATTCAAATCTTCAATCTTGTCCTTCAGAGACATGTTTTCTTCATTCAACTTCTTAACCATTTTTCCCAAATCATTCATAGATCAATCTTTCAAATCTTTTCTTAATTTTTTGATAAGCATTTGCGAGCCATCAACTTTTAGTTTCAGTTCTTCATTTTATTTTTCAGATCTGTCAAGATCTTCAAGGGTTGCTTCAAGATTATTTTTGAGATGTTTCACTTCTGCTGAATCCATGATCTCCTCAAGTGGTTAAACTTTCTTTCAGAGGACCAGAGCTCTGATACCAATTGTTAGAAACATTGAGAGGGGGGGTGAATCAGTGTTTGTCAATTATATTAATTTCAGCAACTTGAAACTTAAATCAAAACAGATGACATATATATCATAACACAATGACACATAATACAAGATATGTTTATGGGGAAACCTTGATCAGAGGAAAACCCCGGCAAGAATTAGTACCCACAAATGATTGTACTAGTCTTATGAACTTGTTAGAGTTCCTTTTCCTTGTTAGGAGCAATATTTACAATGCAAGTACAATGACCTTGTTAGGAGTCTTTACAAAACCATGTTAAAGGTGACTGGCTCACTACCCAATAAGATGAAGGCTACAAGCTCCAGATAACAGATATACACTATATCCAAAAAGTGAATTGTTGTTATGACAATGTTGTCTGATCAGTTTTGTTTATGCGCTGATGCTCTAATCTCTTAAAGAGCTCTATCTCATACTGATTTTGTTTATGCTTTTCTTATGTATATCTTTTCTACATATTTTCCACTCTTTTACACCATAAAAAATTGCATGTCAAGTATATATACATGCCTGAATAGACATGACCGAAAACAAGAACTTAGTCAGCCCAAAATTAACATACACAATGATCCCAAATGAATTGTCTCAAGCATGTTTACATGAGTGTTCAATAAAATAATTAAAACCATATTACAATAGGTGCATAGCCATTACAAAACAAAATAATATACGCTAATCAAAATCTGGAGTCGGCTCCATGCTCTGTTTGCTGAACTACTAGTGGCACTTGAACTTGTTGTAACTTCTCCATACTGTCATATCTTACCATGCGTGTATAGAATAAGCATAAAAACATATCATAAAGCTTAATTACAAAGGTGCATACTCTAACTCGATCGCACGCACGTGCGTTGGTGATCTCATCAACTGTATATCTTTGTTTTGTTCTATTTTCTATACTTAGCCAATTCTTGATCTTCAAAGTTTGTGAACTTACTTGTCAAAACTTCATATGAATTTGTTGCCATAATGACAACACAAAACTAGTCATATATTCCCTGTATTGTCAACTTTCCAACACAAAGATGCTTCACATAGGAGATCTAAAGCAAGAAAAGATGATATGCATGTTTAAAACTCTATATATAGCTTATTGAGATAGAAAGGATGTGTTCCTTCTACACCCAAGTCATTTCAAGAATGGACAACATTATGACATTATGGAAACCCTTCCTGTGGAGACAAAAAAATATGGCATTCAAATATGAAAACAAAAAATGATGCCCTATTATACACCATGAGTTGGTTTCCAAGTCACATCAAGCAAAGACACAATCTAAATCACGCAAATAGAGCCCACGACCAGTAGGGTAAACATAATGTTTCCAAAATATTTCCATCAAGTTTGAAAATAGTAGATATACATAGTTTGTGGCCCTTCAAAATAGTTCAAACATTTGCATCAAGATAAGCATAGCATTACAAAATTATGGTGCCCCTTTGTAAGGAGGAAAAATAGAGAAAAGTTACATTCAAATGCATCTATAAAAAGCAATAGAGAACTTCTATGGAGTCAAAATAATGTAGATTACTTCCATAAACAAAAATGTACTGTAAGAATGCCCCAATCTATGGAAGAAAAGGATGCAAAATGCATCTATAAACAACAAGCATGCATGCCCATGACCCATTCCAAGTGATTAAGCAACAATGTAATGTAAAAATGCCACTTTCTATGGATTTGAAATGAAAACACGAGCAAAGAGTTGCATAATTCTAAAGCATTTGCTTCCAACAAACAACAATGTAATAATGCCATCATCTATGGAGGCAAAACAAAATTAATGCAACAAAAAATGAGAAGACAACAAGAAGACAAGCCCACGCCATGGAGTAGAACAACAAGGTAACTTTCAGAAAGGTGTTATCACATGCATAAATAGTATTGCTATGCCAAAACCTTCCATGGATCTGAAAACATGCATTGCTAGATGAAAACCATAATGATGCCCTAACCACATTTTTATAGAATAAAACAATAATGTTTTAAAGCATGAATATGCAAAGTCCACGACATTTATCGTTAGATTAAAAGCATTATAAACATTTATAATAGTAAAACCCCAACAATGATGCAAAGATGCAGATTAAAGGTAGATCAATGAAGGAGAACAAAAATGTAGAGCACAACATCATGCAACCGAGTTATCAAATGAAGGCAGTGAATAATGATGGACTTACTTTGATGCCTTATGAGATCAAACTTGTCATCATCAAACTCCATCTACTCCAGCAAATTGATCCAAGAGCTAGAAACTTTCCAAAATCATCGTTTCTTTCCTCAAAAGCAGCAGTTATGGCACAAAAACTGTGTTTCCTCCTTGCATTTCAATGAAGAGTGGAAAACTATATGTTTTAAGGCATTTTTGGGTCATGTTTTAATGTTTTAAGCTATGGTAAGTGAAGATATTAAATATGTAAGGGCTGATATGTAAACTGATGATAAGGTGAGGGTTATGTTAAAAATATTTTTTAATACTTTGAATGTGTCATTTAGGGGCAAATTCAAAATTGTAAATGTATCCCCTAGGTCCTAGGTGTCATGGCTGAATTTTGACAACATGTCTCCTATTATTTATTCTAAATGCTATTATTTAGTTCAAATAGGATGAACTTAATCATGCAATTATTTTTGTAAATGATTGACAAATGATGTTTTTTATAAATCACTTTGTTAATGATACCTACCAAGCATGATTAGGGGAGAATAGATTCAGTTTGGTAAGAGGATTATGGATTAGACATGATTCCAAATTCTTTTCTCACCTACCCCTAAAAATTTGGGATCCTAACATCCATATTTGAGCAACATGTTGGTGGACCTAAAAATGTAGATTTCCATATATATCCCTGCATCTAGTTCCAGATCTGGTGGAGTTAGACATGATTATTTCCAGAATTCTTGGAAATGTAGATTTTGGGGCTCATCCTATATATATATACCTCTAATTTTTTATGGAGAGGGATTTATTTCATTCTATCACACTCTGAGATTGGAATGCTTGTAGCTCGGAGAAGCAGATTGTTTTCCTCAGCTCCTTTTGGTTGAATATATAACAGAGATCCTCTTTTTTCCTATTGTCTTTTGAATTATTTAATGAGTTTTGGTAAATGTTATTGTGATTCAAGTTAATCCTTTACTTGGCATATTGTTCATTTAATGTTTAGAAAACACATACTATTGCCTAAAGTCTAATTTGTGTGCTCTCATAAGTTTTTGAGTTGTGAAATTCATTCATTTCCTTCTCATTTAAAATTTGCACCTTGTTATTTTTGAAAGCACAATATAAGTGGAACAAATCTATGAATTCCAAGTTATGTTTAAGTCATATTGTGAGTATTTTACAATCTATGGATCTTCAAATTTTTGGTGAATCACTTAGGTTTTAAGTCTAGTTTTTCAATTCATGCACTCTCTCTCTCTCTCCCTTTCCTCCAAAAAGTTTAAGTTTAAGTTTAAGGTGATTCAAGGGGAATTCAGCCCTTGATCTGGAGGTCTACTTCCACTATAGATTCCCCATAACCTGGAAGTATTCCCATGTTTCACAGGATTATTGAGTTTCATACTTTGCTCTTTCGGGTGCAATCCTCACTGACAACAATTTTTGGCACGCCCAGTGGACAGAATTTTGAGTCAGTATTCTAGAAGATTTCATATGAGTTGATGTTGGGTATGAGAAGTAGCTATGTTCTTATTGTAATTTATGAATTATCATACTTGGTGACTCTAATCTTGTTTTATGTAGATCATTCTTGTTAGCACATGAATGGGATACCAACCGTGCAGAGCAAGAATCCTTTTATGTACAGGGAGGTACCTACATCTAAGAAGAATAAAAGGGCACCAAAGGATGCTCAATCTCATCCTAGTACATATCACCCTACTGATTCTAGTCATATCTCTATAAGTGCTTATGTTTTCCCATCACCACCTCTATTAGCTCAAATTCCCCATCAGTTCAAAGTCTCTTAAGTCCACCTATGGCCAAAAACCAACCTTTTGTGGCTTTTAGCCAGGGTATCCCTCTAAATCCGCAGCAACACAATGACATACCCATAGGATCTTTTAAGAGCTTGCCCATTTTTACCAGAGAGGATCAAACCTCATCCATTGAACACATAAGAGATTTTGCATCCCTCTATGGTCTTTATCATGTAACCCATGATAATGTACTTGTAAGGTTGTTAGTAGCATCACTTAAGGGAAAAGCCTTGTAATGTTTTAGGGATTTAGCAGTTAATTCTATAAAAAACTGGGATAAGCTAGGTGTTGCCTTGACTGCCTAGTTTGAGGATAAATATGATCATATTTCCTTGATAAAACATTCGAATGCCATAAAGAGGGTACCCCATGAGCATATGATGGATTTCAATTTCAAGTTCTAGAGGACATGGAAAAGAATCCCTATAGTAGTCAGGCCTTCAAACCAGCATGTCTTCCTATATTATTTGAGGTCCCTTAATAGTGATATTTCTATAATGATCCAGTCTATGAGAGGGGATGACTTACCAGCAACCTTTGATATTGCCATAAGGGTATAGAATAGCCTCATCCAAGCTAGTAAAATAGCCCCAAGGCCTCCAATGCCCATCTTTCCAGAATTGCAACCTTCTCCTGAAGCAATCTCGACCTTGGCCTTTATTCCACCTGCCCCAACTCCAGTTGTAAACCAGTCTCAAGAGTTGAACAAGCTCAAGAAGAACTTGCAAAGTGTTACTAATGAGTTGGTTAGTCTTAAAAGGTAGCAGTTTCAATCCTACCAGCAACCTTACCAAGCTCCATATTAGAGAACAATATGGACCAAGATTATGAGTGGAATTTCCTAGTAGAGAACTTGTTCTGGTACCACTGAACAATATGGACCAAGATTATGAGTGGAATTTCCCATGCAACCAGCAACATATTCAAGGAGTTTTTCCCAATGGATTTGGTCAAACCCTTGTGGCGTAGAACAATGTTATGGCATATTCAGAAGTACCACAGGAGGCTCGGGTTCAGAAAAATCAACCAATTGGCCCAAATGAACACATTGTACCTGATATGGCTCTCATGAATTGGCAGAGTGAGGAGTTCTATTGGGTTAACTTTTCCCTTAGTGATGTTCAGAACCATGTCCCAATTTCAACTAACAGAAGGTCCAAGAAGGGGGTCGTGGATGTAAAGCAACTAACTTCTACAAATTGTCAAGCCCTGGTTGCGGATTCACAGCTTGAAGATGTTCAAACTTTACCTCAGGGACAACTTATACCAGCCAAGGAGCCTTATGAAGAACTCACTCAAGAGGGATCATCTAATTTTTTTTATGAAATCCCAGGTTTTGTGAGTGATGAGGAACAAGAAATTCAGATTGCCCTTACATCATTAACAGAGTAGCGAGAGGAATTTCAAGATCTTGACATTTTGGGCATGCATAACAGTGACAACAAGGTAAATATGAGTCCTCTCTCATACAAGGATGAGAATCAAGATGATGAGGCTGATTTTTGGGTTGATCTTGAAGTATTCATGATAAAATTAGATGACTATCATTTATCTCCTCATAAAGAGGATCAGGTTCAACAAGTTGTTGAACACATGATGGTTGTTGAACCTCAACAAAAGTATGAAAATGAAGTTGAAAAAGGGCTAGTCTAAGAGGGGACAAGTGCAGACAACATTGAAAATAGGCTTCAAGAATCTGATTTGGTTCAAGAGAATGGTGTGATGGTGGAAGTAATAGGAATCAACAATATTCCAGAATTTTTTATTACAAGGGGCTGCCTAATCAGGTATTTTTCCAAAATAGAGGCCAAGTATAAAGAGGATGCTCAGGAAGAGAAAGTTGCGACCCAAGAGAGTCAATCTCCACTCACATATCCACTTCAACAAAATTTCACGCATCATAAGTTTAATGAGTTAGGAGGATTCATTTTCATCTTTAAAGAGATTTTGCATTGGATTATAAAGCATCTCTTCATTCTTTATCTTTCCTTAGCCATCTACAATTTTGTAAAGCATTCCAAATTACAAAGGAAAGGAAGATATTTTAGGGAGCCAGTCAATGGTTTTGTCTAATCAAGTTGTATGCTTGGTTAGGATAGGATAGGATAGGTTTGGTTTTCTGTGTTTCCTAAGTGTTGTAGCACAAGTTTGTTTACAATTTTCTGTTGTTAGCAATAAGCCAGAGATACATTGATGCCATTCCCAAAGCTTCATAAATAAAGCATCAGTGATTGGTATTAGTGAGTTTAAGACCCACTGATACAAACCATTCATACTCATAGAATTAATCCCTCATAATAATACCAACATACCTCGGGAATTTAGTTTGTTTTGTCAGGAGGAGGAGTTGTTTTTTTTTCAGATTTTGAGCCAAATTTCAGTTGAGGAAGCCATAAGACTCTATGCCCAATGGATAATGAAGGAAACTTGTCAAAAAGGGTACTTAGCAGGAAAGAAATTAGCTAAGAAATGCATGATAGGTTGTTATCTACATACACTTACAATCATGCATGCATGGAATCATACATACATCAAAAGAAGGAAACCATGCTCCAGCCATGAACATACTCACAACAATGCTACAGAGGAAAGAAGGATACCATGTTTTTCTAATCTGTTTGTTCCATGTACAGGTATAGAAGAAGCTGAAATTGCATTTATATGCAACAAATGCCCTTTCTTAGACAATCAAAACCTTCAAGGGCAGCCATCACAAGCCACCTTTGAAGGATAACTTTGTCTGAGCAAAAACACTTATAAAGATGCACCAAAACTAGCAGTAACCATGGAGCATTCATAATACATCTTGCAGTCAAAGATACTATAGTAATGGTGTATGAAGCCATGGGAAAAATATAGCAAATGCATCATACATATGACACATTCTGTAAATTCAGCATAGCATGGTGGATCTCAACATTTGGGGACACACAAAATACAACAATGGTGCTTTTACCTCCAAAGTCCAGAACAAAAAAAGGTATGGTGTTTTGCATGTGAATCTATGCATGCATATCATGTACAAGCAAGAAATAAAACAACATGTAAATTTAAAAAGATAGCATCATTTATATGTTGCACATGGGAAAAGATGCTTCACATAGGAGATCTAAAGCAAGAAAAGATGATATGCATGTTTGAAACTCTACATATAGCTTATTGAGACAACAAGGATGTGTTCCTTCTACACCCAAGTCATATCAAGCATGGAAAACATTACAACATTATGACGAC
This sequence comes from Thuja plicata, assembly GCA_018584345.1. Taxonomy (NCBI): domain Eukaryota; kingdom Viridiplantae; phylum Streptophyta; class Pinopsida; order Cupressales; family Cupressaceae; genus Thuja; species Thuja plicata. Next base: position 1,981,642 of record MU225795.1, on the reverse strand, counting down.
CCTTCCTGTCGAGCCAAACAATGATGGCATTAAAAGATGCAAACAATAAATTATGCCCTAGTATACACCCTGAGTTGGTTTCCATGTCACATCAAGCAAAGACAAAATCTAAATCATGCAAACAAATCCCATAGCCAGTAGGTTAAACACAATGTTTCCAGAATGTTTCCATCAAGTTTGAAAACAACAGATATACATAGTTTGTGGCCCTTCAAAAGAGTTCAAACATTTTCATTAAGATAAGCATAGCATTACAACATTATGGTGCCCTTTGTATGTAGGCAAAACAGAGAAAAAATACATTGAAATGCATCTATAAAAAACAACACAAAACTTCTATGGAGTCAAAAATTTGTAGATTACTTCCATAAACAATAGTGTAATATAAAAACTCCCCAATCTTTGGAAGCCAATGAGGCAAAATGCATCTATAAACAGAAATCATGCATGCCCATGACCCATGCCAAGTGAGTAAACAACAATGTAATGTAAAAACACCACTTTCTGTGGATTTGAAATGAAGACACAAGAAAAGAGCAAATGCTTTTAAAGAATTTCCTTCCAGGAAACAACAATGTAATAATGTCATCATCTATGGAGGAAAAACAAAATTAATGCAACAAAAAATGAGAAGACAACAAGCAGACAAGCCCGCGTCATGGAGTAGAACAACAAGGTAACTTTGAGAAAGGTGTTATCACATGCATAAACATTATTGCTATGCCAAAACGTCATCTTCCATAGATCTGAAAACATGCATTGCTAGATGAAAACCATAATGATGCCCTAACTATGTTTTTAAAGACTAAAACAATAATGTTTTAAAGCATGAATATGCAGAGCCCGCGGCCTTTATCATCATATTCAAAGCAATATAAAACTTTATAATAGTAAAACCCCAACAATGATGCAAAGATGTAGATTGAAGGCAGATCAATGAAGGAGAACAAAAATGTAGAGCACAAAATCATGCAACTGAGTTATCAAATGAAGACAGTGAATAATGATGGACTTACTTCGATGCCTTATGAGATCAAACTTGTCATCATCAAACTCCATCTACTCTAGCAAATCGATCCAAGAGCTAGAAAATTTCCAAAATCATGGTTTCTTTCCTCAAAAGAAACAGTTAGGGCACAAAAATTGTGTTTCCTCCTTGCATTTCGATGAAGAGCGGAAAACCATATGTTTTAAGGCATTTGTGGTCATGTTTTAATGTTTGAAACTATGGTAAGTGAAGATATTAAATATGTAAGGGATGATATGTAAACCGATGATAAGGTGGGGGTTATGTTAAAAATGTTTTTTAATACTTTGAATGCGTCATTTAGGGGAAAATTCAAAATTGTAAATGCATCTCCTAGGTCCTAGGTGTCATCACTGAATTTTGACAACAGGTCTCCTATTATGTCTTCTAAATGCTATTATTTAGTTCAAATAGGATGAACTTAATAATGCAATTATTTTTGTAAATGATTGACAAATGATGTTTTTATAAATCACTTTGTTAATGATACCTACCAAGCATGATTAGGGGGGAATAGATTCAGTTTGGTAAGAGGATTATGGATTAGGCATGATTCTAAATTTTTTTCTCACCTAGCCCTACAAATCTGGGAGCTTGACATCCAGATTTGAGAACATGTTGGTGGACCTAAAAATGTAGATTTACAGATATATCCCTGCATACAGTTCTAGATTTGGTGGAGTTAGACATGATGATTTCCAGAATTCTTAGAAATGTAGATTTTGGGGTTCATCCTATATACACCTCTCATTTTTTGTGTAGAGGGATTTCTTTCATTCTATCTCACTCTTAGATTCAAATGCTTGTAGCTCTGAGAAGTAGATTGTTTTCCTCGACTCCTTTTGGTTGAATATATAACAGAGATCCTCTTTTTTCCTATTGTCTTCTAAATTATTTAATGATTTTTGGTCAATGTTATTGTGATTCAAGTTAATCCTTTACTTGGCATATTGTTCATCTAATGTTTAGAAAACACATAATATTGCCTAAAGTCTAATTTGTGTGCTCTCATAAGTTTTTGAGTTGTGAAATTTATTCATTTCCTTCTCATTTACAATATGCACCTTGTTTTTCTTGAAAGAAATAATATAAGTGGGACAAATCTGTGAATTCCAAGTTATGTTTAAGTCATATTGTGATTATTTTACAATCTGTGGATCTTTAAAGTTTTGGTGAATCACCTAGGGTTTAAGTCCAGTTTCTCTCTCTCTCTCTCTCTCTCTCTCTCTCTAAAAAGTTTTAGTTTAAGTTCAAGGTGATTGAAGGGGAAGCCGACCCTTAATCTGGAGGTCTATTTCCATTATAGGTTCCCCACAACCTGGAAGTATTCCCATGTTTCATAGGATTTCCGAGTTTCATACTTTTCTCTTTCGGGTGCAATCGTCAGTGACAATAGAGTAATGAAATAGAACTTGAACTATATGTTGGTAGAAACAAAAATTTCATGAGTCATTCCACTATTGGTTTGAATGCTTCCTGATGGACTATGAGATGTGTCATCTTGAATGACAGATAATTTTCTCTCCCCAAAAAAGAGTTTTCCTTCCTAGACTGAGCATTTCCCTTCTTAGAACGGAAACCTAAGCCATAGAAAAGGGAAGCATTCCTCTAAACTAGAGGAGGGGATCCAACCTTCATTCCTAGGATTAGAGAAAGTGGAAAACAAGTTTCATATGGTAACTTATAAGAAGAGGTGGTCGCAACCTAAATGCTAGTGCAGAGATGACTAGATGCAACTCTAAACTCGCCCTAAAACTATTTCTTCCACCTTGTGGAATCATTTCTACTTCCCTAGGCCCATATAATATGGATGGGAGGAAGTGGAACAACCAAGAAGGACCCAAATAATGGGAAAATGGGTTTCAAGACCCCTTTGGTTATTCCTTCCATTTTCAAGACTCCTTTGATTATATACACACTCACTTGGAAGGACTTCCATCCAGTATCATAGGAGCTTACATAGATAATTTTCACAATAGTGCTTAGCCATGATTATTTTCTTGATTTAGAAGTACCTCAGAGAGCTCTAAGGTCTTTGTTCTTTTCTACCCACTGAACCACCAACCTGCTATATTTATAGCTCAAATGCTTTTACTTGGTGATTTTGTCATTTTAATAATATTCCTTGAAGCTTACTCATAAGATTAAATCATATTAACCAAACCAAAATGTCATCAATTTGGAGCTCTCTAATGCAAATATTATGAAAATCAATTTCTTTTCTTTGACATTTTCTTGAGGACATTTGCTTGATCTCTTTTGCAAAAATCTTTGAAAAATCTACAACTACTTGATCATGTCGGAAAATCATAGGTATATCAACATTAGCCAAGACTTCATCCTAATACATTTTCTCCTCTAGAAATTAGTTTCATGTCAATATGGCACTTAGACCCTCTGACATTGAGTTGAAAACCCTATACTTTATCTCTTTCTGTGTTTAAAAAACAAATATTTATCTAGTAGCTACTTCCCACACAACAACAAGCAACAACTCTAATCACTTCTCTTAAAATCAAGTTCAAAAATTCATTGTTGATTTCCCTATAGACCTGTACATATGACAATAATCACTGGTCAAACTAAATTTGACCGCCACAGTAACAAGCGAAAACTCACCTCAATTCAACTCTCTATCATTATCTACTTCCACAATATTTCAATCAACCTTGACCCCTGACGAGGACACTTTTCAACATCTCACAGATTCATGATCATTAACAAGCCTAGAAAATTTGATCATGAAACAATGAGAACCATTGATCTTAGCCAATCTTTTCTTGATGACCAATGCTGCAGCCTCTTAAAACTCAAGAAAATTTAATATTTAGACATAAGATCACTGCTCACATGTACACGTGCTGAAAAATGGTCCCATTAGTTGCATGACACATAACTAACTACAACCATCATGAAGAAAGACCACAAACTTTTAGCTACTTGATTTATGCCAGGTGTCATCTTCTCGCGTATTCACGATCAACTTTGGTGGTTACATTTTTCATTCCAAGAATGTGAATAGTCAAGAGAAGAATTAATTGTTACTAAGAGCATTTATTGGTGTTGGTTAGGATATAAATGACCGCTGAGATTGAAACACAATGCTAGACCTTTAGCGAAAAGAAAAACCACGGGTTTTCCAACTTAAAATATGTGAACCTAGGTATTTAAACAAATTGGTCCCTCTTCAATGGTGTCAACACATATGGCTTATGACATAAAAGGTAATGAAGAAATAAAATAGGATTAGGGATAAAAATATATGAAACTTGATCATCATATGGAACAAAAACCCTAATCCCCATTAAATAATTTAGGAGAAATTTTCTTTTAAAAACAAGAAAAATACCAATGAAACCAAGTTCTTGGAGAGACATTTTAAAGAATTATCATCGTGTATGAGCTCTTGCAGATTCTTGGTGGAACTCAACCATTCTTCATGCTTCATGACCAATTTGTGTTTTTCCGATCTCGCGAAGGATTTCCCAAATGAAAAAGCTTAATGGCTCATTTATCAATGTTATTATGTTCATGTATGACCTACTTGAAGGATCATGATTCAATTTTCTTTCATTTGAGTGAGATTATTATTATTTTATATCCTAACCTATAATGTGATACGCTTGCCTATTCTTGGGAAATGTAACATTTTCTAGGTCTACCTGTTTCTTGCGAAGGCTTTATAAGCTTATGGAATTGTTCCTAAAGAGGAATCTCTCTTAAGATTATATTGCAGTAGTTTTTATCTAGGATATTTACATTGATTTACATCTGTAATCAAGCCTATATTCCTAGAATGTAAGACTACATGTTGCAGATCCATTGTACTTCATTTATGGATGATATTACTAAAGTTGATCTGGCATATCTCTATAATTTGTGTTGTTTCCATTGTGTGACTCTTTCTAAAAGGATTGGAATGAGTTATTTGAGGTTCCTCTTGTCCTTGGTTGCACCACACATAATCCTAATGAATCATAAAGCTCAAAAAAACAATCAAATCCATCACACTCATCGGATATGTCAGCATTTCATGCTAAACCTCAAGAACATTATTAGACTCAATTGAAATACTTGGTAATTCCCTGCGGTCCACCGTAATCACAAACTCTTTGAATAGTAGACACATTATATGTCCTTATCACATTTCCAATTTCACAACCAAAGATCTCCTCTTGAGTACGTGTGTGAAATCATTCTCTGCAACTCTGTTACACTGGAAAAAAGTAAAATAACCAATCGTCATTTGTGACATCATAACTTGATCAAAGAAATACGTCAGCAACTGAAACTTGACATGAACCATTTCATAACATTAATTTTCCATTCCTATTGTAAAACCTATTTTTACTTAATCAGAACATTCATTTTCCATTCTTATGATCATACTATGTTACAGGGAAAACTGCACAAAAAAATCCAAACTACATCATAGACATGTTGACATCAATGACCATACATCCATCTTGCCAAAAATAATTTCTTCAAGCATCCAAGGAAATTTTAAGGTAATATTATCCATAAAATAAATCTTATCTCCCATGATGGTTAAGTAGAGGAATCCTCAATCAAACAAGAATATCCTTTCTATATTCCACATGCATTTTCCTTTCATAGCAAGTGATTATCAAGAATAACAACATTGAATATCTAGGATCTACATTCATAAATCCATTTATTTGTAATGAAATCATTTATTCCATTATATATTTCAAGGTAAAAAACTACAATTCAAGAAATATTCAAGCATCTTCATGAATATGAGTGATTTCTACATCCGTTCATGAAGGTATAATCAAGGTGAATCAAACATTTACCTTTTTACATACATTTCATTATGAAATATCAATTCATTTTCAATTTTGATTCCTAAATAGGGGTTTTACATAGGAAAACCTCTTTATATAACCTTCTTCCTCATTTTTCTATGTGAAGGAATAGATGACGTAGTTGTTGGAACTTTTGCAGATAAATCAGGATGTGACGAAGCAACCCTGAAATTTTTAGCCAAAAACACTAGGAACATAGCAAAAATGATTATGTTCCTAGGAATAAAATATTTAAAACTTTTTTCCCTCCATGTTTAGTTAAAATTTATACCATAGGTTACTTTTGACGTCTAGATCTTGTTTCAAGTCATTTATGTTTTCTGGCAATTAGTTGTATGTTTGTAATTTACCAGATTATCTATATTTACTTAATTATCCTTCTATATTGTATTATCAAATTCATTTTCCCTCTCCCCATTTTTTACAATTTACATATTTAGAAAAGGATCATTGGACCCCATTAATTTCTTAGGACCTACTTGATCCTATTGGTAAATTTTCCTTCCAAATCTGAAAGTTTGAAAAGGAGGAGTAATCTACCCCATTTCAATACTTCCTTTTTCACCATGTATGTTTTTTTGACCTAACACATGACATTTCCATTCTGATTTTGGTGTTAGATTCCCATTTTGTGCATTGGATCCTCATGTTTTATATTTTGATATATTATTCATTAGTTTCATGTGTAATTAGTTCATTTCATTTGGCATAAAATTAATGAATACATATTTCCTTTCAAAGTTAATATTTACATTTCTTAGATATATATCCCTTCAATTTTCTTGTGCATGAGTGTTATAAAATTGAGTCCTACTTATATAATTCTAGTTAGGAGAAGCTATAGACTTATGTGTTCCTTTGATCATGATTCCTCTTTGTTTCCTTGGATTCTTGATGAGACAAACATGCATACTAATGAAATTCCTACTGTTGTTGAGAATAATTATTTCCATTATTCTCATGATGAAGATGATACCTTAAGATTTCCTCCTATACAAGTGCAAAATATTTCCCATGACTAAATTTTTTTTAGCAATGGTTAGGACAAGAAAACTATAATCTCGGGGCCATCTCCTTAGTAGAGGGTTTAAGGAAGCTAATTCACAACGATGAACATAGTGTTAATGTCTTGTGATCTATCTCTCATCTTATTGTTAACAATAGAAAACCTATTAGATATGTTTCAAATTTTCTTGGTTTAATTCCATCTCCCACTAGTGTTGAGACTTTCATTCCTATTCCTACCTCAATATCTAGTGTATCTACTTATGCTCCACCTCTTATAACCACATCCGTTAAAAACACCAATCCTACACATGTTAGCATTCCTAATCCTATTTTTCCTCCTCCTTAAATTATTCTATGTGTTTCACAACCTTCATCCATGCCCACCTACAACAATGTTCCATTTTTATATTCTATCGTTTCTTCTATTTCTCATAATGGTCCAAATCTTTCACACGTATCTCCTACCATGATTTGCATTGATTCCACTATCAATAGCTAGGCACAAACCATTTCATCCTTCCAACAAAAAATTACTTCCATGACTCAATCCAAGTTCAAAACTCCTACTTATGACATTGTTAGTCCTTTGTCCTCAAACATCATTATCCCTCAATACATGGAAATACCTCATTCGGAAACTTAGAATGGTAAAGGTGATCCCTTGATTCATGTTAAACTTTTCAAACATTGTGTAGTGACTTTTTTCATGATCATAGGTCCATGAATAATTTTTTTACTAGAACCTTTCTATATAAGGTCTTGTAATAGTATTGTTATTTGCCTCCTTATTCTACTGATTCCTTTCAAAAAAATGCTAATGCTTTCATTCAATATTTTCAAAACAATATTGGTCCTAAGATTTCTTTGACTGATTTAATGCATTGTAAACAAGGTCTTAAATAAAAAGTGACTAATTTCATTGGTATATTTAATTATTTTAATGCACAAATTTCTTACCTCGTCCCTAATATTGATGTGTAATGTATTTTCATTGCTAATTTACAAAAGGAAATTAGAGATAAGATATTGCTTTCTGAATTATCTTCCTTTACTCAATTATGTGTAGTGCTTCATAATTATCAGCTTCAAGTGAATCAATTTGAGATCACTCCTCCAATGGATCTGATTTATAAAACTGATGTTGCATCTCCTTCCAAAAGTTTCAAAAATCTAAGGGCTTCATCAAGATCAATAATTCATAAAATAACATTGATGATCATGTGTATCCTTTGTCATCTATTTTTAGACCTTGTAATTTACACCTCTTTCTAAATATTTTTGTAATTTGATGTATAAGTTTCTTAATGCTAATATTTTAACACTTCCTCCCATTAAACTAATTGATACATCCAAATCTTTTCCTAAATCCATTAATCACAAAGATTTTTTATAATACCATCATCAACCTAGCCATGATACTGAGAATTATTTCTTCTTGAATTTTTTTTATTCAAGACCTCATTAATTATAATGTTATATCCGTCGAGGGTGTTAAGGATTAAGGAAACAAGTTTGTTGCACCTCCCAAAAAAATTGCAAATCTATACCAATCCTTTTCCTTCTCATTCAACTAATATTGTTGAGTCTACTTAGTATTTACCATCTTCCTCCAACCATATTGTTGACTATGACATTGAGTGTACTGAAGCCAACAATGTTGTTAACCTTATTGATCAAACCAAACCTAAACCTAAACCCAAACCTTAACCTAAGGTTTACATTACATTTGATCCAAAAGAGACTATTAAAGAACCTAATAATCATCTTTACATTGTTTCAAGAGCTAATGGTCTTCTTTCTCATGGTGTCCTTATAGATCCTACTTGCATAGTGAATGCTATAACCAAACAACATATTTACACTAGATAACTCAAATTTATTTATATGACGAATCTGATGTGATGATAAAAAATCTCAAAAATTTCACTTATTCTACCCATGGTTCCATTAGTTTTACCATAGAATTTGGTACTAAAAACTTATATGTCACCTTCATTTTCATCTCAACTTATGATGAGTTTCAAGTTAGACTTGGTATTTCTTGGCTAAGTTCCATGAAAACTATAGTATATCCTATCCATAAGTGTTTGACATTTCCCCATAATGGAAGAATAATCATGATTAATCTTAGTCTTTATCAACCTTTAGCATGTCGAGGAAACTTTGAACTTGACTTCTTTTGGCCTTCCACTACCTTATCCAACCCAACCTCGCAAATAAAATTTATTCCTATCCTATCAAAAACTCAAAATCCAAAAGATTTGTGAGCTTTTAAATCTTAAGGTTGTTCAATCTCCCTACCATGGACTTGGAATCCTTCCTACACCTCCTATTTATGATTTCATTCCACCTTCTATATCCTATAAAAATTCTATAGATGCTATCTTTGAACGTAGTGTGGTTCATTTCATTCTTCCTCCCATAGAAGCGAAGGACCCGATGTTGATTGGTCCTAAACCAAGCCACATTTTAAACAAAAACAAATTTAACCATTGTGCTCATGACCACCACCATAGATATCATGTTAGAGCCTATGTGTGTGCTTCCCAAAGCCTTTCCTCCCCTGAGACACCTACTGATGCTTTCACTCCCTTTGATCATCTCATGTCTATCCCAAGGGAGGAAGTAAATTTGAAAAAAGATGAAATAAAAAAATATGATGATTCTATTCGTATCTTAGACTCTGTTGCAATTAAATTAGATGAAGAAGATACTCTTGATGATTATTTCAACATTCCTAATAAAAATTATGACTTTCATGCTAGTGATTCTAATTATTTGTATGAGCTTAATGATGTTAATCATTATTTACCTACTAGATTTACAAAATAATTATCTATTGATCCTAGTGACAAACAAAGTGATTCATCCTTAGAGCATGGTCCTTGTTTGGAATTGGCTATTGTTTTATCTGTGGAGCTTGATTTTTCTCCTCTTAAATGTTGTCCACCTTCCCTAAATAGTATAGACCGAGATGGGGGGCAGGTTATATGCTTGATTAGCTCCTCTTGTACAATGGGTTCCTTTGTGTTTTTTTATTGTGATGTGCTTCCCTAATAATGTGTTTCATGCTATATATATTTTTAGATTTCTTTAGATGAACCTTGTTGCTCTGTTAGTGCAAGGTGATAAAGGAATCTACATGTCATGACATTCCTCTATTTGTATCTTATTTCTTCTATATGTTGTATACATGTTATGTTGTGCATGTATCATTATTCGTAAATGTTCCTTTGTGTTGTTTGATTGGGGATGATGTAAAAATCATAGCTACCTACTCTTTTTGATTTACATAATGCTGGCCCAAAATGACTCTTCTTTGTATCTCTTATGTGAAATTATTCCATTTTTTTTTAAGTTATGCTACTTTTGGAGAATTATGAGATTTTGTTTTGATATAATTCTTGATATACATGAGTTATCATATGATCATGCTAACCCCAGAGTTAGTAGATCCCTTCACTATTTTCTTTGTTATGTGTTACATTTCACTTGGTTTGTCCTTTATTGGGGGAATCTTATAGTGGAAACATCTCTTGTAGGATGAATTTATTGTTTGTCAAAGCTATTGCTCCTTTTAATGTGTTTTTAATTGCTTTAACATTTTTTGGGCATACACTCCACTCCTTGTTTCATATTTGTACACACACAACAATTCAATACAATTTCTTATGTACATGGCTATGGAGACAATAATTCCTTACCTTCATATTTACATTATCATTCCCTTGTGCTTTATTCAGTAGATCCTTACACTGATCCTCCTTTTCAAGATCCCTTTGGAGACAATGCTTTCCTTAGGAATGATCTCCTTTTTTGGATCCCTTAATGGATATAATTATTTCCTTAAGGACCGATCCACCTTGTTTTTATGGGTTGAATAGCATGACATAAATTGATAGAATTTCAATGTTATCTTGTAAAACATCACTTTCTCCTTGTATGATCCATAGTAAGGCAATATCTTATTGGGATAGTGATTGTGTCTCTCTCTCCTTTCTCTCTCTCTTCCGAGTGATGCCTCGTTTATCTTGGTTTTGGATTTGTTGAGGACTTAAGTCACTTGGGGGATTGATGTTTATTTTTCTTGACCTTGATAAGATTGTTCCTATGTATTGATCTACTTTACCATGAACATGAGTCTATCTCATACTTCCACTAAAGTGGGGGATAAATGTAAGATCCTTAAAAATTAGCACTCATAGTTGGATGCTCAATTTAGTCTCATTTTGTGATTTTGAGATTTAATGTCTGTTATGCTTGATCCTAGCTACCTATTTCCACTTAATCATGCATCTACCTCATCATCTCGACACCCAGTTCTAATATCATCACATTCTCCTAGGAATATAATGTTTGAAATTCTATGTTCCCAAGAACATATCATTTGAAATGTTATGGTCCTCGCATAAATATGCCCAAATGTGAACTAGGGCCCTGTGTCAGTGTTTTGGTGGACAATTAGGTCTCATGGTCAGCCTAGCTCATTTTTTAATCCTAAAATGTTTGAGAGGTATATAAGCACCCTATCTCTCCTTAATTTGGTAACCAAGAAGAACAATAATCAATTACAAGCAATAAATTATTCAAGCATTCAAGGCGGATTCAAGATTTGAGGGTGAGCATTCAAGATAATTTCTTCAAGCATCCAAGGAAATTTGAAGGAAATATTCTCCATTGAAGAAATATTCTCTCCGATGATGGTCAAGTAGAGGAGTCCTTAATCAAGCTAGAAGATCATTTCTTCTATCCACATATATTATTCTTTCATGGAAACTAATTATGAAGCATAAAAAAATTGAAGATTTAGGAGTGACATTCATAGATACATGCACTTGTGAGGGAATCTTTGATTACCTTCTACATTACAAGGTCAACAACTTTAATTCAAGAAATAGTCAACAATCTTGATAAATATGATTGATTTCTCACCCGTTCATGAAGGTATAATCAAGGTGAATCAAACATTTACCTTTTTACATACATTCCTTTATGCAATATCAATTCATTTCAAGGTTGATGCCTCAATAGGGGTTTGACTTAGGCAAAAAAATTTATCAAACACTCTTCCCCATTTTTCTATGTGCAACGTGTGGTGTAGCTATCAAAAATTTTACGGATAGATCAAGACTCAATGGAGTAGCCTTAAAATTTTTAATAAAAAACATCAAGGACATAGAAAAAACCATTCTATTCCTAAGAATAAAATGTTTTAAACATTTTTTTCCCTTTATTTTCAGTTCAAATTTATACCACAAGTCACTTTCCCTTTCTAGATCCTATTTCAATTCATTTCTAGTTTTTGGCAGTTATTTATCAATCTGTAATTTCCTGAATTTTCTATATTTATTTTAATTATCCTTTTATATTGCATTATCACATTCATTCCCTCTCCTCATTCTTCACAATTTACATATTTATCAAATGATCATCACCCCATTCAATGCTTAAGACCTACTTGAACCTATTGGGACATCTCCCTTCCAAATGTGCAAGTTTGAAAAGGAGTAATCTACCCATTTGCATTGCTTCCTTTTTCACCATGTATAATAGTTATACTTTTTATGGATGACTTGATTTTTGGAGGAGATGATGGCATGTGCAAGGAATTTCCTAATCAAATTCAGGATCAATTCAAGATGTCCTTGATTGGTGAGTTAAAATTCTTTCTTGGATTATACGTGAATCAGAACAGTGAAGGAATTTTTATCTCTCAGTTGAAATCTATCATAAAACTATTGAAGAAGCTTTGATTTTAAAATTGCAAATTGATGTGTACTAGTATGGCTACCAGATGTAGGCTGAATAGAGGAAAAACCCCCAAAGTAAATGTAATAAGATATAGAGAAATAATTAGAGAACTACTAAATTTTCCTAGTACTAGACCTGATATCATGTATGTTGTCTGTTTGATAGCTAGATTCCAGAAAAAACCAAAAGTGTCACATGTTATTGTAGTAAAAATGATATTAAGATATTTGAAAGGAAAAGAGGAATCATATTGTGGTATCCCAGAGGATCAAGCTTTTGTTTGAAATTTTACACTAATGCAAATTGGGTTGGTAGCTTTGATGATGGGAAGACTACTAGCGGTGGATCACTTTTCCTTGGCTCCCAGTTGCTTGTTTGTTTAAGTAAGAAGAAATATTTTGTATCTTTGTCCTATGTAGAAGCTGAGTATATTGATGTTGTATCATGTTTCTCAAAGGTACTTTGGATGAAACAAATATTGAAGGATATTGGCATAGTGTTTGATGAACCATTCTCAATCATCTTTGATAACACTTTTATAATAAATCTGGCATAAAATTCCACATTGAGACATGTTCTAATGTGGAATTACCTGTTCCTAGTTCAGACTAAGTATCTTTGGCATTGAATTAGTCCAGGGAGTTTTCTACACTATCTTGGTCTAGACAAATGTATGGGGCTTCCCCTCACTGGGAGAAGTGTGTGTTTCCCACCTTTCTCCTTGATGTCAAAGGGGGAGAGAAATAAAAGTGCTATGTGATGAGATTGTGTTTGTCATTGATGGATGTTTCCATCAATTTCAAAGGGAGAGATTTTGGATAGGGGGAGTTTGTTTTTAAAGTTTAAGATTGTAGAGCTTGTTATTGTAGAGTTGATAATGTGTTTTCTATGGTTATCTTTGATGGAAAATTTGTTGATGTTGATGATTATTTTGTAGACCTATTGATGTGTCATTATGGTTTTCATTGATGTAAACATGTTTCTTTGGTGGTTGGTTTTGTGCTCAAATTTTATATTATGATGATGAGGTTTTGAGGTTATGTTGGTCTAGAGGTTGGTTCGATGGAAATATGGTGCTCTGGAAAATGTGTTTCAATGGTGTATTCTATGGTGATCATGCTTAGATATGGTCTAAAATTCTCTGTTGTTCTAGATATGGTTTGTAGAAGTATGTTTTAAATTTTGGGTCTTGTTGATGAGGTCCAGAGGTATAATTCCTAACATATTATTTCTTATTGGGCTCCAGTAATTATGGCATTTGGGTAACACATTATTTGGTTGAGGAAATGTGTGTGGTGTGGTCCACTTTTCATTCCTCCTCACCATGAGAATGTTTAGTCTGGACCTATTTCAAAATTATGTTTTTGATGGCCGACTTGGTGATTTCATATTTGTAATATTAGTTCGATATAAGTAAGAGGTTGATTTGTGAATAATATTTTTCAGATTTAGTGCTAAGGATTAGCGAAAGTGAGAAGTTGAGTTGTGAAAATATGATAGCTTTGATTCCATATTTGTAATATTAGTTCAATATAAGTAAGAGGTTGTGAGTGATGAATCCATGAGGAGGTTGATTTGTGAATATCTATTAGAGTCAGTGCTAAGGATTGGCGAAAGTGATAAGTTGGGTTTTGAGTAGAGTGTGTGTGTTGTTGTTAGACATTGGAGGAAGTGAGCCAACGGTTCCTTCCAAGAGTTGTACTCTAGTGGTGGAATTTGTTTTTCTCTCTTATTTCTCAAGGAAGTGATCCCAAATGCAGTGAGGATTCTAACAATGAGCCACTGATTATAAAATCACCTTAACCGGTGTCACCTTCATCAATTTTTTATTTATGAGAATTAATATTCTTCATGGTTTTTCCCACATTGGTTTTTCCATGTAAAAATATTGTGTTCATGGTATATGACTCTCGTGTGCAGTCTTTCTTTTTTACATTTGATTTGGTTAAGAAAACAAGGTATTAATCAACTATTTTTGGATCTGTAAAAACTTATATAAATTTAATTGACAACGAATTCACCCCCCTAGTTGTCTGGGATATTTTACATAGAACACTCAATGAAATATCTAATTAAAAAGAATAATATACTAGTTGAAGATGCCACATGGGAAGGTGAAGAGTGTATATAGGAGCATCTTGGGTCTTGGTAATCCTATATCAACCAAAAATATGTTCTTTTGGGTTCGGTAGCTTGTTGGAGATTTCTCGGTAACGTTCTTGGTAGCTGCTCTATTTTGGCCGGTTGAAGATGTTGGTTCACTGATCGAGCTTGGTTACTTGTTTCGATGGTTTCACTAATTGGTCTTTGTTGCTCGGTAGTCTTTCTCACCAAGTTGGTTTTAGGATGTTAGATCTTGTGGCTGACATATGCATTTAATTTCTGTAGCGTAATTAATGTTTGGGGTCTCTCATTGGGATTTATTGGAGTTGATGAAAATTGTCAACCCACAGCTCCCAAGAATCACTTGCATGCAAACCTGTCTCAGAAAGAGAGAAGCAAAAAAGTTATGGAGGCCAAAAATCACAAATTGATGGAAGAGGAAACATATTGTGCAAAACAATAGAGAAAAACTCTTAATGCAATAACATCCTCAATTAATTAATAACCATTGAATTCTAATAATTTACAAAGAGGGAATCCTTATAAAAGGATACTGAAACCCTAAAAGGGAAACCCTAAAGGGGAAATATCTAGGTTGCATAATAATAATTAATAAAAGAATTAATTATTAAATGCCTAAA
>MU225795.1:1934860-1953779 GCA_018584345.1 Thuja plicata | reverse complement strand
TTTTAAGATATAACATTGACTGCCAAATTTTTTGAAATAACTCACATTGGGTGTGTATCCATACCATAGCTCATAAGGTGTCTTCTTGGTGTCTTTCTTCAGTTGTACTCTATTTAGTGTGTAAACAGTAGTGCTGACAGCTTCTCTCCAGAATATTTGGGTGATTCCTTTTTCTATCATCAGTGTTCTAGCACTGTAAACTATTGATCTGTTCCTTCTTTCAGCAATCCTATTTTGCTGTGGTGTTCTTGGTACAGAAACCTATCTTTTTATACCATGCTCGTTACAAAATTTAGTGAATTCATCTGATATAAAATCACCTCCTCTATCTGATCTCAAACATTTTATATCCTTACCACTTTGTTTCTCTACCAAAGCCTTATACCATTTAAACATTTTGAATGCTTCAGATTTATCTTTTAGAAACATGACTGTCGTCATTCTAGAGTAATCATCAACAAAGAGAATAAAATATCTATCTCCATAATAACTCTTTGTCCTCATAGGTCCACATAAATCAGTATGGACTAATTCTAGAATTGCATCAGATGTATGAATTTTTCTTTTGAAACTAGACTTTGTCATTTTACCTTTTTGACAGTTTTTACACATGATGTTGTCAGGCTTGGTCATTGTCGGTAAGCCTCTGACATTTCTCTTTTTGCTAATTTTAATCATGTTGTCAAAATTCACATGACACAATATTTTGTGCCATAACCATATGTCCTCGTTCATAGAAATCAAACAAGTGGAGTCAATATCTTTCAGATTGAATAAGTTACCTTTTGTCTGCTCACCGATACCAATCAAATTTTCATATTTGTTGAAGATCTTTGCCTTCTTATTTTCAAATGCTACTTTGTGACCTAAATTATTCAACTAAGAAACACTCAATAGATTGTAATTCAATCCATTTACCCAATAATCATTCTCACATTTTATCTGGTTATTCAACATTATTGTTCCTCTACCTTCAACTAGACAAGATGTGTCATTTCCCATTCTTACTGATCCACCATTGTAGTATTCAAAAGTCTCAAACTTTTGCTTATCACCGGTCATATGATGAGTGCAGCCACTATCTATGATCCAAACATCATTTTTACTAATTTTAGATATGAGAGATGTTTCTACATACCTTTCTTCATCATCATCTGAATCATCCTTTATAGCCACAAACACCATCTCAATATCTTCATCAGATTAGGTGTCAGTATCATCATCCTTGCATTTTTCTAGGTAGCTAGCCTTCTTTCCTTTGTCCTTGTAGTCTCGGGTATCTCTTCTTTTTGATTGTCGGTAGTTTCTGTAATCACCTCTGTCAGACCTTTTCTCAAAAGATCTATCATTACTTCTGTCATCTTTTCTTTTGTTAGTGCATCTTGCAGCAAAGTGTCCAATATCTTTGCAATTAAAACAAACAAGTGGTAATTTACCTTTTTATTTACCTTTGCCTCTCTGCATTCTTCTGGCCATAAATGCTTCAATTTCATCAAGATTATCTTCTTCATTTTCACTATCACTATCTTTTCTTATAGTCTCTGTGACTTGATTTACTTATTCTCATAGAAGTTTTAAATGCAGACTCTATGTTTGGTAAGACACTATTATCAAAGTTATTCATTTCAAATGAAATAAGTCTTCCAATTAAACTGTCTAGAGTAACATTGCTATTTTCTACTACTCTCATTTCTTAAATGGAAGATACTCTAATAGCATAGGTAGGTAGTAAGGTTCTTAGAATTGTACTTACCACTGTATCTTCCTCTAGTACACCTCCAACTCCCCGGATAGCATTGACAACCTCTTTAATTCTTGTATTGTACTGAGTGATGTTTTCTCCTTCTTTCATTTTGAGATCATCAAACTTTCCTCTAAGGCTTTCTGCCTTGGCTCTCAAAACATTTTTGTCACCACCATGTACAAGCTTCAATTTGTCCCACATCTACTTTGCAGATTTGCATTCTTTCACATCTTCAAATTCAGCATCGAAGAGTGAGGAAGCAAGCTCTATCATCATGTCGTTATGTTCATTCTTCTCTCTCATTTTTTCAATTGTTGGTGCTCCTATGGGAAACACATTTTCAATTTCAAGGAATTGAGTAACATCATTACCAATACCTGATAGGTGGAGTCTTATTCTACTTTGCCATGCAGCAAAATTATCTTTGTTCAACTTGGGCACATCTCGTCTATTCATCTTGTGATCTTTGACTTAGGTCGTGAAACCTTCCTTCTAAGAAGACAAGCTATGATACCAATTGTTAGTAATAACTAAGAGGGGGGGTGAATCAGTGGCCTCAAAAATTTATCTTTTAATCACTATCCACCAATCAAATAAACCTTAGAATATTAAGTCCCTACAAGATGCATGTCATGAAATACTTATAATGATTAACTATCTGTCAGTTTTCCTTGTCTGTCCTTATTCTATTTGATTACTGATATGCAGTATAACTATTTACCGAAATACAATAAATAAGTAGAGTATACCAATATATCCATAAATGTATATGTGAAATGTAAAATAGTAAAGTAATAAACCATACACACATAACACTTGGATTTTAACGTAGAAACCCTGTTGAGGAAAAAAACCACTGGGACCGGTACCCCAAATTTTCACTCTTCTGAAGTGAGCCCTGTTAAGAGCCAACCCTGTTAAAGGTTACAAACACACTGTTAGGTGTGACCTTGTTGGAGGATTTTATACATATAGGTTGTCACTTAGTATCGGGCGACTCAGTTTGCTACCATCCTTGAATCAGCCTCTTTCTTAGACTGTCAATAGGGTTTAGGCAAATCTAGTGCTACTTTCATGAATCAACCTTTTTGGCACTCCTTGGGATGTACCTCAATATATATAACACTGTTAAGTCCTTCTCTATTAAGAGACTTGATGCTTCAATGGTTAAACTAAAATAAAATGACTTGTTTCTAATGCAACTTGAATTGCAGATTTTCAGATCTATTTAAGTACATTACCTCTCTGATCAATATATCAATTCAATTCTTTGTACTCCACACTTTCTGCTATGTGATGTTGTGCTCACTGTTTTTCAGTGTCTACAGAATTCCTTATCTCTTCCTTCAACTTGATTGATCAATACATCATGAAGTTATCCTTCATCAGTTTCTCTTCAACATCTTCTTTTTATTCACTCCCCTTGTTTTTGCTATTTTGAAATGAGTTAAGCTTGTCTCTTATATAGACATGATATTCATTGTTTATTGATTCTTGATTCTTGGCGTGAAAAACAATCCAACCAATCTGATTTAAAGCATAACTCCTGATTTATCTTGTAGTTATCTTCTTGCAAACTGTACAAATCTTCTTTAAATCAATCACTTAACTCTAGTTGAATAAAATAATGAAAACAACCAGTTAAGTCTATCTTTAGCTCTTGCCAGCTAGATATTTTGTCATTTTCTAAACTCTCTATTCCGTCAGTCAACTCTTCAGTTATTCGTCAGTTACAACTGCCAGTTCTGTTGGTGTGACTCCAGTTAGCTTTGGGATCTCCGTCCATTGGGCATCATTGGATTTTTACTCATCGGGCAACACTATCTTCAATACGTCGAATATCACTGTGACTTTTTTTCTTTGGCTTTACCGATGGTGTGCACTCCATTGGTGTTGTCTGTCACTTAGTGAATACTTGACTTTTATGCATTGCTGAAAGCATAACCTTTGTTCCATTGATTCTCTGAAGTATTTAAAATTATGTACATGACCATACAAATTATATCAAGTTGACATCAATGACAATACAAACCATTAACTATTTTAATGTCTTGCATTATCTTCAACTTAGCATTATCAAACATTCAATTAGTTATATGTCATCACAAAGGTGTAGAGTCTTGTTGTCCAAAGAAATTTGAAGTCTCCAAGCCTCTACACCAAGTGGTATCAGAGCAAGTAAGAGCTTTGGGAGGAAGGCTAGGTGTGTATGTCTGGAGCAGAGTCTGAGGAGTTTGAAGAAGAGGCTCCAAACATGCCTCTAAAGATGACAAATATGGAGCTTGATAGGATGGTGATGGAGCAAGTAGAAAATAACAAGAGATTGGAAGAATTCATTAAAAGACTGACCAATCTTGTTGAGAAGAGGGATTCAAACCCTCGTGATGATGAATATGAAGCAAATTAGGAGCTTGATGAAGAAAGGTTGGATCCTGAGGATGCTAGACTAGTGAAGATCCTAAAAGTAGTTAAAGGAGGAGAGTCCAAAGTCAAAGTAGAGATCCCAATGTATGATGGAAAGATGGATGAGGAAGTGCTCCTTGATTGGTTCAGTGTTGTTGAGAACCACTTTGACTGTGAGGACATTGAAGACAAACATAAAGTGAAGATTGCAAAGCAAGACTTAAGGGTCATGCATTGCTATGGTGGGATTTCCTACAAGCAGAAAGGTGGAAGAAAAGTCTACCAAAGATCACATCATGGCCTATAATGATGACCAAAATGAGGGAGAAGTTTCTACTTGAGGACTACAAGGTTCAACTCTTCAAGAAGATTAAAAGGTTGAAGCAGAAGGACATGGATGTCCAAAGGTATACAGAGGAATTCCACAAGCTTGACATCAGAGCCTCTCATGATGAAGATGTGGAAGAGAAGGTGGCTAGATATCTTGGAGGGCTGAGGTACAACATCCAAGATGAAATGAGCATGGCCACACCAAGGAATCTTGAAGATTGCTACAAGTTGGCAATGAAAGCTGAAGACAAGCTTAGAAGAAGGCAAGAGAGGCAAGGCAGTTCAAGAGGACAGAAAAACAAGGGCAAGGGAGTATATCCAAGCCAAGGACAGAATGAGAAAGGTAAAGAGAAAGTCTCAGATCAAAAAGGAGAAAAAAGAAGTGGTAGAGGAAAGAGCTTCCCTAGAAAGTGCTACAAGTGTGGTGAAGAAGGACATCCATTCTACAAGTGTCCTGAAAGAGAAGCCAAGAAGAATGATAAGAGGGTTCAATTGGTCCAAGGAGAAGATGACAATAAACAACAAGAGGAAGAAGAAGAACACCATAACTATGCATATCCTGAAGAAGGGGAGTGTCTCTTGATGGGAAGGTCACCGATCCAACATATACCTAAGGTATCTATCTTTAGAAAAAATTGTAAATGCTATGGCAAAGTATGCAAGGTTATCATATATTCTGGTTCATTTGACAATCTAGTGTCTTATGAGATGGTAAATAAGTTAAAATTACCTAGATTTCCTATTGGTAGACCATATAGGGCCTCTTTGGTCAGTAATGATCAGAATATTGTGATTAAGGAGCAAGCATACATAGATTTTTCAATTGGGGGTTATGTTGATAGGGTACTATGTGATATAGTTCCCATGACATGTTGCCACATCATCTTAGGGAGACCATGACAGGCTTCAAGGGAGACCATTCATTATGGTTTGAAGAATGAGTATGTAGTGCACAAGGAGGGAAGAAAATTCACCCTTAAACCTCTTCCAAGTCAAGTACAAGAATTTGGTAGCATCATTGTCTTTGGTGCAAAAACATATGTTGATTTTCAGATTCCAAAGTATGAGAAGATGGTGACTACAGATCAACAACCTAAGACCAATTTATTGGTCTTGAAGGATGATTTTTTGGATAGTCATGAGGCATTGACTGTGAAGCAGCAAATAGGGCATGAAGATGGTGTCCTTATTGTCACAATGTGGTGTCCTTTGGAGCAAGAAATGAAGAAGATTGCAGGGGTTCCATTGAAGGACACAAGGAGGTGTCTATTTGATCCTAAAAGGGGTTTCAAGGACAGTTTGTGAAGCCACAAGTTCACTGTCCACAACAGCAAATTAGCAAGCATGATGACAGATTTTGAAATGAACAATCTTCTTTCCTTGCTTCTAATCCTTTGAGTGCAGGTTTGAAGGATAGAAGAAGGGATTTGTTATCAGATCAGAGGCCTGATCAAGGGAAAAGAGGAAGACCACCTTCAAGGAGGATGGGTGGAAGAAAGACCAAGTCCCTTAGTTCTTGGGACAAGAACTTTTTCCAAGGTGGGGTGTATGGTGCAGGAGCACCTATGAAGTCACCTAAGGTCACCATGGATCCAATCAAAGGAAAAGGAATGAAATCATCCCTAAATGTGAATTGGGATGTATTGAGGCCTTTAATGGCAATTTGTAATAAAGAATGTAATAAATTATTAATAAGTCCTAGAAGTCCTGGTAAAGGACTTAGGACCAAAAATGATGTAAGGGTGGCCAATAGTGCCAAATGGGATCTAATTTGATTAGATGGGGTTAATTAGGTCCTATAATCAATTGGGAATTGAATCCATAAAGTATTTAATAAGTTTTAAATCAATAAAATACCAAAACACAAGTTAATAATTCAAATTTTTGAATATTAACCGCTAGTTGTGTTTTGGTGGGAAATTGCATTTAAGAGTCTTAAACAATTTGTAATCACTTCCAACCACTTGGGATTGGTTTTGAAAGTTGAAAAATTATCTATAAACACCCATGAATGATTGGGAAAGAATAGAAACGAATTGGAGAAGGAATTGTACGGCCTGTAGGCTGAAAATGCAATAAAATTCATAGTTTCTTGCATATTTTGGTCTATTATTGCACTTCTTTCATGTTTTGATCATTGTTGTGAATTATAGGATGTGTTTAAAGTTGTTTTGATCCATATTAGAAGCATTTCATTCTGAATTTTTCTTTCATATAGCCAAAGTGTTGTAGATGGCCATTTTCACATTGTTTTCTTAAGCAAAATGGTGTAACCATCCCTTTTATGTTCTAACTGTGACTTTGGGATGGATTTTTAACATTTATCATATGTAATTATCCATAATAATGCAGGAATAAGATAGAGAATGCATATGGTCATCGAGTTGAGCAAGTTGGAGTGCTCGGGTGCATGAAAATGCATGGAATTTGATGTCATAAGTGTAGCAGCAGAAGATATGGCTTAAGAAGGGCATGTTTTTATTTGAAGAAGAAGAATTACATGTCAAACTTATGGTGAATCCAGAAGGAGAAATTCTGGAAGTGAGTTTTTGGTCATTTTCTAGAAGGCCCTAGTTTTTGGAGCCATTTGGTGAGGGATTTGGAGTTTGACCATTTGGGAAGGTTGTGGCTGAAAACCTATACCATAATCCTTTTATTTGAGGCATAAATAGGAACTTCTGAAATTTATAGTGTCTGGGGATAAGTAATTTTGGTAGTTGCTTTGTAAAGTGGCCCAATTAGGCCTAGTGGAGATACTGGAGTCGGCCATTTTAAGCATAGTTGGTCCAAAATAATCATATCTAATTTTCACATATGTTGTGTAACTTCCAAATGGGTATCTGAATCTGCAATTTAATTTTCAATTGTTTTGGAAAGTCGGGTCCAAAAGTCCAAAAATCAGGAAAAATAGGGCTACTAGGTAGGGTTGCTTGGGTGTTTGGCTTGTTTGGAGAAATCTGACCAAAGGGTGTAAAGGGAATTTAGAACCTATCTAGAAAGGTTGATCTAGTGGTGTTAAGGCCTTCAATAGACTTAGTTTGAGTCTTGAATCCTTTGAAGTCAATTAAGCCCATGTGAGTAAGTGGAATCCCTTGGGTACATTGTGAAACCTTGGGGGTTGTCAAACAAAGGTGTAGAGTCTTGTTGTCCAAATAAATTGGAAGTCTCCAAGCCTCTGCACCAATTTTGAAGATGAATAACTATTGTAGTAGATTTTAGAATTTTGTACACCAAGATTCAATATTTTTTAAAGGACTTATATGAAGAATTTTGGCTCTATAAATTTGTTGTATGCTACTCCTAGTCATTTATGTGAGTTGAGATACGATCTTCATGATTGCAAATTGGATCTTGTACACATATTTGAACTTGTAATGCACTAGACTTGTATCCTACTTGCCTCAATCTTTGATATTTAAAAGATGTAAGGATTGGTGGTGTTTAGAAACACTATTATAAATTCCTTGGATTGAAAGGGTTAAGTTATTCTCCAAAAATAACCCTAGCAAACTAACTATGAATCTAGACAAAAATTTGAAGACATCAAGAAAACTACGACAAATATAAGTTGATGTCACAAGTCAACACATGTAAAATAGATTTTCTATTGGGCCCTTAGAGCTAGATGTTATTTTAACATTCCAACATGATTTCAGAATGAGTGTTTTTAAATACAATAACCAAGCACATAGACTAACATAAAATACACTAAGTTGGCTCACAATTACTAGTGAAGTTCACTAATGGATACATTTGAATTTTAAATTTATAAGTGAAGGGATCAAATCTACAACAATGAAAACAACCTACAAGTCCACACCTACGAATATGATACTTGGTGGTCAATAATAGACTTAAAGATTAAGGATGGAACTCGTATAATTAATTATAACAAAAAAAACAAGATTTGAACCAAAATAACAAATAGATATATTCTTTATAAACAAATGCCAAATTTCTAAAACCCTAATAAAACTCAATAAAAAGCATTTTAAAAAACATAATTATACCATTTACTATAATATATTTCAAAGAATCAAATTTATTTCAAATAACATAAAATATTATAATCTTGAGACGAAAACATATCACAATCTTGCTATGACATTATAAAAGAATAAAAAAAGAATGAGCATTTACTTGAAAATCTCAAATGAAAGTTACTTCGAAGATCCATTTGTAAACCGACCCCAATTTCTTGGAATCAACGTATACTTATTTTGGCTTTTTACATAAAAACAAAGGCATAGCCTTAGCCATGGGTCCCTCATACGACCGTGGGGGGCATCTTCGAGGGGTAAAGTTGTCACTTGCTTTCCTTGGACCAACTAATCTCCCTACATATCGTTGTCACTTTGTCAAACAAAGGCATTTCATATGACATCAAGATGTAACATCTAAACAAGACAATTTAATCTTCCCATATTTTATTTTCAAATACCATGTTTAGTTTTCCAAAAATGGTACACATAACACTTAGCTCATGCATCTCTATTATTAAATTAGTGGCCCCCATTGTTATCAAGAGGGAAAACTTGTGGGTTATTTTAGGCAATATTTCAATTCAAACACTAATCATGCACAACTAAGCAAAAAACCACTCTCATGAGTCATTCAAATCCACTTTGTAGAACTTTAGGTTAGATAATGTGGAGCATTAAAATAATCTCAATCAATTTGTCTCCATGGAGCACTCTCATGGCTAGGCCCGTGACTCTTTTGAGCAAACCAATGATTTTGATAATAAATGTTCTTGTCTTTTGAATCTAAAGTCCTCAACTGAACGTCATAGCTAGGTTATGTAATCATGGGAACTTAGTGAGGAGATTAGACTAAATATGTCCATTAATCATATCTTAAAGTCATGTTGCATATAAATATCATGACCCATTCACACAAACATTACATATTTTAACCCAACTCCCCCCTCATCATGGATGAGCTTTGTGATGATTAGATTAATTAATATTTAGCATCTTTGAAGATTTGGCTCACATCCATAAGGGGTTGACAACTTTGATTAGACATAAACAAATGGTGTGGTGGTAAGAAGAAAAATAATCATTTTCTATTAGAATAAAAAATATAATTATGTATATGAGCATAATGTAGTCGCAAGTTGTTGCAGTTGGGGTACATAAGATGATGAATTCAATTGTGGTTGGGGTGGGTGAATGAGGTTCTTCGAATGTGGCCTCCAGCTATGATAAACACAAAAGAAAATATAATCATTATTTTTTTAGAAAAAAGAAAGAGATGATTATACATGTGAGTGTGATATAGCTGTGATTTGTCGTAGTTGGAGCATCTATTTCAAGAAAAATCGAGAACAAGTATGAGGGCTACTAGTTGTGGCCTCGAGTTATGATTAATACAAAAAAAAAAAGAGGCCTCAAAATCCACATGACATATTACCCGCAATAATACCATGCATATTATTTCTTATATGTTATAATTTTTCAATGCTTTAATTGATATTTATCTATATTTAATACTTTGTTAATTATTTAAATAACAAAACAAGTATTATGAAAAAAATATAAAATATTTTATATTGGTGTTCTTAATTTGCTCCTGAAGACAATGAAGTGAAGAATAAGTCTAATTTATTCCTCACTCTTAACCAATAACACCAGGAACTTTAAGTAATTTAGGATATCAAAAGTATTCATATGTTTATCTATTATTTATAGTCATATGCATTTTAGTGTTGTTTTAGTTCGACACAATATTTTTATGTAATACTTTTATCTTTATAAAAATAGGATACAAATTCTTCTCAATCAACTTCATGATTTCATCTCATTAATAAATTTATGCCATTTTAATAATCAATAAATTAACATAATTTTAAAACCAATTTAAAGCATGTCTTGTTAATTTTGACCTCACAAAATTATTTTTTATTATTATTTTAGTTGATGAATATTAAAATATAAATCATGTTGTATTCATCAATAGTCATGCCTCTAAATACTTGCATCACCGTCATAAGGTTGATTTTTCATTTCAACTTACTCTTTCAACGAAGATTAAATTTTAGGTTCTTGGGTAGAAATAGGTTCACTCCTTATGGGTTTGAGGTTTCCATTTTCTTAGCACTTTATTTTATTTGTGAATTTTCATATAAAATATTAGATTTCTTATGGGCAACTCCATGATATTCTCCAATTTATTAAACTTTTCAATAACATCCTCTTGTAGCTCCATAAATCGTATTGGTGTACTATTTTAATTCTTCAATCCACTTGTGGAAATAATAAAAACATAATGGAATCAAATCACGTTCAACTCTTGTAATTATTGTTCTAGTCATGGAATCAATATGTAACTTTAGTCATATCACAAGAAAATTACAAATGAAAAGGACACAAGTTGCTAGGGTACCTTGATTTAACTTGTGTTTAGTCGCATATCCACATATTATTAGAGCATAATGTTTATTAAGGGTCCACACTTATTGTAAGTGTATATAAACAACATTCACAAGGTTGTAATTATGAGGTTTATCCTTATAATATATTAAATATGATTCAAATAATTAAGCAAATAATGGTTATTATCATATTCATTTATTAATTAGTTAATCAAATATGTTGTTATGAAAATTGACATTAATTTAATCAATAGATAATCACCCTTTTGCCTTATATTTAATGAGAAGTCACAGTGAAAGAAATAATAAATAAAAGAAATAATTTGGTAACTACATTATTGATAAGTAATATCACAAATACATTATTACTCACAACAATTACAATAGAAAGATATTATATTGTGAGGTCATTATTTTGAAGAAGTGGAAAAAGTGTGTGTGTGTGTGTGTGTGTGTGTGTGTGTGTTGGAATAATAGAAAGGTGTGTACTGAGAGGGAAGGGGTGAATCAGTATCCTTAAAAACTTTTCAAACAAATATTTGTACTTATAAACTGTAGTAACCGACTAAGTAGATTGCTTTCACAATACATGTAATGTTATTGCTGAAATGTAAATGCATGTAATCAAAACAATAACACATTCATGAAACTCAAGTAAACATAACACATGTATTTTGGTATCGCAGAAAACCCTTGTTAGAAGGTAAAAAATGCGATGGGGATGAGACCCATAAAGCTTCACTACTGCAGTAATAAAGTAGCATGTTAGAGCTTACAAAGATTGATCACTTCTGGTGACCTTACCTTGTTAGGAGTAACAATAAGATTGATTAGATCTACCTCATGTGAGGATTTTGCAACAGAAAGTATGTGTGCACTCTGTTAAGAGATTTAGGCAAAGATGATTAAGTCTACTCTGTTAAGAGATTTTGGGGTCTATTACAATTGTTAGAGAGTAACAGAATTTGTGATCTGAACAAATACAATCTAAATATTGTGGATAACATATCCTTTAAGTACAATAAAATTATCACCTTGTTGTGACTGATAATACCTTATGTACTACTCGGTAGCCTTGTCTTTGTTCTGAAAACGGAATGCTTCAATCTCAATCAAAATCCTTTTTCTAAAACCCTTGTCTGATCTTCTGATATCATTAGTGCGACGGCTACTTGATCATAATTCAATCATCATACATTACAAAATGACATCTTATCCTTACATATATCAAACCTCTTGACCTAATTAGGGTTTTACAATATCTTAGAAAACCTAAGATCAACGGTGTACAAAATTTACCTTGATCATCTATACATAGGAGATACAGACAATTAATGAGTGCATGCATAATTAATGTCTTTCTCGATCATTGTAAACCATTATCCAGCTTGGAAAAAATTTGTTAACTAGATTGATGTGCCGATACAAAATTTTATGTAACCGCTGGTTTACTCGATAATATTATCTCTCAGTGTACCTTGGTGCTCAGTGTATATTACTACTCAAAAGGTTTGTTTCTTGGTGATCAATGCACTCGGTTAGCTCTACACTCGGTTAACTCTGCACTCGGTTAACTTTGTTGCTTGGAAATCATTACTGACTAGTCTGCCTTTGACTCTATTACTGACTGGAAATTTGAATACTTGGATACTAATGACAACTTGCAAACTCATATTGAGTAACATTCTCCCCCCTTGGCATTAGTATCAAAAAATTGTATATGTAGTATACACAGTGACTCTATACATAGTGACTCCCCCTTTTTACATGCTCTCGGTATGCATAGATATATTATACATATATTTCCCCCTTTTTTGAAATTAATGACAAAAATAACTTACAACTTGTCAAAAATGTTGGGATGGGTCTTCTAGAGATTTTCCATTAGTTTATCCCATTCCTCTTTTAAATGCTCGAGGGTCAACTGTTCCAAGTTCAGTTGAGCATGCATATCATATATGCTTTCTGTAACTGATAGTTCTGTGGTGGAAATCAATTTCTTTGTCATTATCACATGCTTCTGCATCAATGATAAATGTGGTAGTAAAATATCCTGTAGCTCAGTTACCTGATGTCTTATCTTGTTCTCTTCCTTCTTCAAGTCAAGTCTCAACCATTGTGTTTGGATAACCTTGGAATAATGCATTTGAAATGCATGTTGCTCGGTTGTAAGACTATTTGCACTATCTTTTAGATCATCATCTAATTTATTCACCTTTTCACTAAGCTCGCTAGTGAAGTGATCTAGTGTGCATAATTTCTACAGAATTGTAAGTCCTTGTGTAATAACAGTTTTTAATGCTATTACAAATTCTGAGAGTGTTACCTTATTAACTGCTACTGCTTGGCTAATCTTTTCAGTAATCTTGTACTGAATCTTCTTTTCTGATCTTTCTTCTATCTTCTGCTCAGCTTCAATATCTAATCCATTTATGGCCTTGGTGAGCAGTGCAAGTTGATCAATGATTGGGGCAGATTCATTTATGTTTACATCGGGAATAACTTGTTGTAAGATCTCTTTTACTACTTCTAGCACCTGTGCATTCTTGTGTTCTAATCTCAGCTTATCTTGAGATACTTTTTGGGTGCATAGCTCACCATATTTTCTAAGTGTTTCCAGATCAAGTGTCCTTGGATCACATTCAAGTATGTCAATGATTTCCTTGAGTGTGACTGGAGTCTTTCTCTCTTTCTTCTTTTTCTTCTTCTTCCCTTGTACACTTGAGGTACGAGATAGTGTTATAGATAATTGAGCCTTGTGATTGGTATCTGGCTTTGGTGGCTTGGTAGATATGGTGACTTGTGTAAGGGGCTCAGTAACTGACCTAGTGGTAGTGGTATAAGTGTCTACCATTGTCTTTGTATTACCTTCACCCTTATCCGTCGCATCAGTGGTTTTTTTCAGTGCATCACCTTGTCTAGTCGCTCCACTGTTTTTGATGACCTTACTGGTTGCATCACCCTTATCTTCATGTGTATCTGTTACCTGCTCAGGTGTAACCTTTGATGCTTTAGCTTCAATATCAATTGCTTGTACCAGTATAGGCATATTACCTGGTGCCATTGCTTGGGTGACCTCAGTTTCATCTTTTTTTTCTAGGGTCTCTGTCTCGGTAGCTTCAGTTATCATTTCATCTTCCTTTGCTTGGTCATTAGGGTCTCCTTCAGCTATATCATCAATTATGATTTATGCATGACCTAAATTAGTCAAAAGCTTAGGAATATTGTCCAAGATATTATCAACAGTTTCATCTTCAACATTTGTTGTTTCAGTGCTCGGTTGATGTCCCTCGGTATCGACTATAGATGCAATGTCATTTGTTTTCTTGGTTGGACATAACAGATTTTTCCAAATCATACTACTCTCTTCATAAAATTATTTCAATTTCCCTTGAGGTATATTGAGTGCTCTTGATTTCTTTGGAAATTGCTTTGCATATTATTGCATTATGTCATCAATTTGTTCAACTGTGCAATCAACATTAAGTATAGTGAGTGTTGCCTCTCTCATCTATTTTTTTTTTGTAAGTTCATAAGTCCATCTGGCCGATACGTTGTCATATAATTCTTGTGGTATGTATGTAGAAAATTCTACAGGGACCTTTTTAAAATTAATCATCATACCTATGATAACTTCTTCCAATTTATCCTAATTCTCGGTAGTCAAGTTTGCATAAGTGTGTATCTTCAGATGTCCTAACCTTCTGTTTGACCTTATTGCTTTTTCTATTTCATCAATAGTTTGTGGCACTTTGTTCTACACAACCTTGAATTGATCAATGTTATCATCCGAATCATCTTTATCTCTCACATACCCTTTCCTTCTTTGTTTTGGTGCTGGGGACTTGGTGGTAGCCTTAGACTTCCTCGTCTGATAATTATATTTTGGTGAGGGTCTAGTAATTTTAGAAACTCCTTTCTTCAAAGGTGGCAAATGTGTTGTCACTGATCTTGTTTGTGTACTAGGTGGACTCTCAGCCTTTGTGCCTTTGCCCTTCTTGGCCTTAGGTACCTCTTCTTGTGTTTCATGTGTGAATTTATCTGATCCAATGGACTTTGTATCTTGATCTTCTCCTTCATTGATTGTAGGATGCTCCTCAGTGTCATCCACAGATCTATCAAGTTCTTCATCAATTATGGAAAATTTCATTTTCAATGTCTTGACACTCTTGGTCTTCTTTCTTCCCATTTTCTCTACTTGGAGTCCAATTTGTATTCTTGTCTTAGCTTCATCTATTGTGCCAAATCTCATGGCAGATTTGTCAACAGGTTCATTTAGTATTTTCTCTATAGCCTTAGAAGCTAATTCTATGCCGATCTCATAATACATAGGAGGTATCCATGTTGTCCTCGGTTGTACTTCTTTGATGAGTGTTGTGTTGGTGTAAACTACAAAACATACATCCTCTTTATACTTCTCTACCAACTAAATAGGTATTCTTGTCCTTTTCTCCATTCTTTCTTTGAATTTTAGAAAATAATAATTCATTATAGGTTTTAAGTTTGTTCCTAGACTCTTAATGAGTTAACCGATTTGCAATGTGATTGGCTGGTTGGTCTTCCATGTTACTTTATCGATGGAGGGAAAGAAGTTTTGTAGATAGAAAAATGTACACATCAGTTGGGAGCCAAACTTACATGTATTTGATCTTGCTGATCTGATTGTCTTCATGTTTTCTTCTAGTTGTCTTTGCAATAGCTCAGCTAGGTCAAGTTGCAAACCCTTCTTCACAATTTTATATGCAATATTGACTGCTCTACATGTGACATTGTTGTTGGAGATTTTCTTCTGTGCAAATTGTTGATTGTATGTTTTTCATTGATGACAACATATAATATACAGCGGTGTCCTATATGCAATTATCTGTACTGATGTTTTGGAGTCTTTCATGTTTATTTCCATGTTGTAGACATGTTTTGATTGTTATGTGCATTCACACAGATTCAGATATGCAGTTTCAGTGGAGTTATGTTAATCTATTTTGGCAATTACAATTTTTAAAGATCATCTGTTAAGAGCCAACGTATTTACATTATTTCTTGAGTTGCACCTATCTTTGGGATATGCGTGTTTGTATTCATGTTTATTTATGAGTTAATGATGATTATCCAAAGGTGCTAAATGTGTTCTAACAGAAGTGTGATGATTGAGTCAATTTGGTAGCGCCGACTATGTGAAGCAACGCGTCTATTCATTTTGAGTTGCATGGTCCTAATTTTGATTGCGTGCTTACTTAAACTAACAAGGAAGTTGATGAAGTGTTTCCAAAATCTATCGTGACCTTATCCTTGGGGAAGATACATATAGCAATTCAAATGTGATCGCTAAGAGTGAAAAATGCAGTGAAAAAGATAAGATAGAGCAGATCAGAAAGTTAGATAGTAAAAGTTGAAGATCTATGTGAATAGGCAGAAGAAGATTATAATTCATTGGAACTGATCAAGACAGTAGGTCTACTCAAACAGTTTATTTATTGGATATAGTGTATATTTGTTTTACTGAAGGTTGCAGCCTTCATCATTTTAGCAGTGAGCTTTTTGGACAATGAGTCCTCACCCCTAATAGGGTTATTTGTAAAAGACTCCTAACAGGGTCTGACCCTTAACTAGGTCACTGTACTTATTGCATTGTAAAGATCAACTCCTAACAGGTTTGTAAGATCATCTAATAGGGATTATTATACTCAAGTACAGTTCTTTGTGGGTGCTAATTCCTACCAGGGTTTTTACCTATTTGGTTTCCTCGTAACCAAAATTGTTGTATTCTATCTTGTGTTATCTGAATGTGTTAATTCTTAATGTTATTCTATAATTAATTGGAGAAAAGAATTAAACTAGCTGATAATTGATTCAACCCCCTCTCACTTATCCCTTGGTACTATTCCAATAATTGGTATCAGGGCCAAGTGCCTTGGAGAGAAAGCCTAGCAGCTTAAGGTAGATCAAATGGCGTACTTCAGGAAAGGGAGTCCTAAGTTTGATGGAGAGAACTATCTTGAATGGAAGAACAAAATGATAACACATCTTCAGTGAATTGGTTTTGAGATCTATGAGATTGCTACTCTTGAGATTGATGTTCCCACCTTGAAAGACCTTGTAGAAGAAGACTCTAAATATAAATAAAAATAAATATTCACTCAAAATGTAATTGCCAAGGAAGCCCTAATCAATGCCCTATTTGACAATGAATTTTCTGAGATCAAGAAGGAAGAAAAAGCATATACAATATGGAAATACTTAGAAGATATGTTTGAAGGAGATAACCAAGCAAAGAATGCGCACAAAAAGACATGGAAGAAAAGATACAATAATTTAGAGATGCTACCTGAAGAGAACATCAGATCTTACAATCAAAGGATTAACAAAGTAGTATCAAGTATCAGGAACAATGGTGGAGAAATTTTAGAGGATGATATAATGGAAAAATTGATGACCACATTGATAACAGATTATGAAAACAATATTAACATCTTGGATGAAACCATTCAATTCTCAAAGGACTTCAAAAGAGAGACCCTGATTAGAAAAATATTTGCATTTGAGATATCAAGATTGAAGACAGAACCTCAAATGGAAACAACTTTTAACACCTCAGTCCATGGTAAGAAATCCTTGAACATCTCTAGCAATAATGAAAAAGAAGAAGTTGATACTAAACTAGAAGAAATAATTGCTATGATTACTAAGAAGGAAAGAAAAGGTAAAGGGAAATATGAAGGACAACTACCATTCAAATGTTTTTCATGCAACAAAGTTGGCCACTTTGCATCCAAGTGTCCTACAAGAGTCAAGAAATTTAGATCAGATTACAAGCCCAAATATACTAAAGAATGCTATCATGCTAAAGATGGTGTAACTGATGATGACTCAGGAGAAGATTAAATTAGATTCATTGCCATTAAAGATATTGAGAAAATGCTTGAAGAAATGGACAATGAAGATGAAAAGAAAGCACAAGAGTTAGCATTAGTTTCCAAAGCAGACATCAGAACTGACTAGATCATTAATAGCGGGTGTTCACATCACATGACAGGTGACAAAGAATTTTTTTTACATCTAGATAAGTACAAAGGGGGCATGGTTAGATTTGGAGATAACACTTCCAAACCTATCATAGGCAGAGGATCTATCACCTTAGATGGAAAGAACAAGACAAATGATGTTCTTTATGTTGATGGTTTGCATCATAACCTACTAAGTGTTGGACAACTGTTAGATAAAGGATATCAGTTGGAATTCAAGAACAACATTTGTATTATCAAAAACAAATAAGGAGATATGATTGCATCAGGCTCAAAGACCAAAGGTAATGTTTTTCAACTTAACTCTGAAGAAAGTTGTTTTGTTGCAAAAGTGGATGACAATTGGCTATGGCACAAGAGACTTTGTCATATAAATTTTGACAACATAGTAAAGATAAGTAATGTAAAGGCAGTAAGAGACCTTCCAAGTATTGCAAGACCAGTTGATACTATGTGCAGGGAATGTGTGATGGGAAAGCATGTAAGGAGTTCATTCAGAAGTAAATAGAATTTAGCAGAAAACAAATTTGATCTAGTGCATATAGACTTATGTGGTCCCACTCAAACAAGATCATACTATGGAGAGAGGTATTTCATTTCATTTATTGATGAATTTTATAGGATTATGTGGGTTGCATTATTAAAAGACAAATCTCAAGATTTTGAGAAGTTCAAAGTATTCAAATCTAAAGTTGAAAATGAATCTGGATTAAAGATAAAATGTCTGAGATCTGATAGAGGAGGAGAATTCACCTCTGACCAATTTTATGATTACTGCAAAGAACATGGAATCAAAAGACAATTAAGTGCACCTAGAACCCCTCAGCAGAATGGGATTGCAGAAATAAGGAACATGATAATACTTGACACAGCGCACACTATCATTATTGAAGGAAAGGTTGCCCATACCTATTAGATGTTAGAGTAATAGTATATCAAGGTTACTAATTTAAATCCTTATGATCTAATTAGTAACTTCCCTATTCACTCTAGTTTGCTTAAGCTAACCTTAGGTAGTTTCTATTTCTGTTAGTTTCCCTTTTT
>MU225795.1:1913729-1934760 GCA_018584345.1 Thuja plicata | reverse complement strand
GCACCAATGCAGTATGCAGTTGCTCTCGCCGCTCAACCGTCTGTAACTATGCTATCCATCAAATGTTTTTATACTATCCTTATTTGGCGAATTCGGCGGGAGGTATTAGGTCAAGATATACAAATTTAGTGAAGCCCGCATAATTTGAACACGTCTTTTGTTATTTGCGAGGCGATTACGGGTCACCCAAGACGAAGTATGAATAATAAAGTTGGCGAATTGGGGTCGGTTTGAGACACGCGTCCGCAAAATGCCAGGCAAATTTGGGGCCGCCTATAAATATATTTATAAAACTAGTGGCGAATATAGGCCGTCCATTTGGGGCCGCCTAGAAATTATAGGCGAATTTTTAAATTTTATGGGGACCAAAAATTAGATTCCATTGGCGATAATGTGTAAGAAAAGTATAAAATTAAGTATCGCGCGGGGCGATGGGCCCGGGCATTGGACCAAATATTAATAATGGCCAGGCAATAGGGTGAAACAAATATATGTAAAACAATCACCAATTCCCCGCTCGCCGACATGCGACATTCACCAATTGGTGAATAATCGCCACTAAAGTTATCGCTGTGAGCACTAAAGAATAGTTAGCAAATATTTTTACAAAGCCTTTATCAAAAGATACTTTTGAGTATCTTAGGGAGAAGCTGGGAGTAATTCCCTTTCTTGAGTCTGATTAGAATTTGTAGCAAAGAACATCAGTCCCTGGTGACTGATGAATGGTTGACTACTCTACTTCTAGAGTAGTACCTGTGTTTATTTATGTTTGGCACCCTTTGCCATTGATGTCAAAGGGGGAGTATATAGTAAGGGGGAGCATATACTCTGGGGGAGTATATAGTCATGAAAATAAAAACACAATCAGAGGAGCTGCAGTAGTGAAGAGGAACCCTTGATGAGGATATTGAGAATATTGTAAAAAGAAAGGAATCACTTTCAGAATGTTGCCATCAATGTCAAAGGGGGAGATTGTTGGAGATTTTATTATATGTAAATTATTGATTGTATGTTTTTCATTGATGACAACATATAATATACAACAGTGTCCTATATGCAATTATCTATACAGATGTTTTGGAGCCTTGCGTGATTATTTCCATGGTGTATACATGTTCTAATTTCTATGTGCTTTCACGCAGATTCAAATATGCAGTTTCAGTGGAGTTATGTTAATCTGTTTTGGTAGTTACAGTTTATGAAGATCATTTGTTAAGAGCTGACGTATTACATTATTTCATGAGTTGCGCCTATCTTTGGGATATACATGTTTGTATTCATGTTTAGTTATGAGTTAATGATGATTATCTAAAGGCGCTAAACATGTTCTAACAGAAGCATGATGATTGAGTGAATTTGGTAGAGCCAACTATGTGAAGTGACGTTTTTATTCATTTTGAGTTGCACGGTCCTAATTTTGATTGTGTGATTAGTTAAGCTGACAAGGAATTTGATGAAGTGTTTCCAAAATCCGTCATGACCTTATCCTTGGGGAAGATACATATAGCAGTTGAAATGTGATCACTAAGAGTGAAAAATGTAGTGAAAAAGATAAGACAGAGCAGATCAGAAAGTTAGACAGTAAAAGTTGAAGATATATGTGAATAAGTAGAAGAAGATTACAATTCATTGGAACCGATGAAGATAGAAGGTCTACTCAAATAGCTCATTTATCAGATATAGTGTATATTTGTTTTACTGAAGGTTGCACCCTTCATCATTTTAGCAGTGAGATTTTTGGATAATGAGTCCTCACCCCTAACAAGGTTATTTGTAAAAGACTCCTAACAGTTTCCAACCCTTAACCAAGTCACTATACTTATTGCATTGTAAAGATCAACTCCTAACAGGGTTGTAAGATCTTCTAACAGGGATTATTATACTCAAGTACATTTTTTTGTGGGTGCTAATTCCTACCGGGGTTTTTACCTATTTGGTTTCCCCATAACCAAAATTGTTGTGTTCTATCTTGTGTTATCTAAATGTGTTAATGCTTAATTTTATTCTGTAATTAATTGGAGAAAAGAGTTAAACTAGCTGATAACTGATTCAACCCCCCTCTTAGTTATCCCTTGGGACTATTCCAACAGTTGTTAGGTCTTCTTGATTGGAAGATTTTGTATGAAATAACATATGCACCAAATCTTAATTCAGGATCGCTGATGGTGTTGATCCTTAAACCTTTTCCATCCCACTCGACTCCTATTAGTTTCTCAATTTTTGTTCTAGGCAGGTGCCTTAGGGCTTTTGATTTGTATGATGTTGGATACCAAGTTACTGCATGTATAACATATTTTCTTATCTTCTTTGGTTCATCTATCCATAGCTTTCCATCATGTACTCGGCTCAATACTATGTGTATCCACTCTATTTTGAATTCCTTCAGGAAATATAGGGCATTGGTTAACCCTTTGACTTCTAGATGCTTGTGATCGTCCTTTAGTTTCTCATTGGTGCAAAGGGTCTGATATGTTGAGATGAGCTCAAAATTTTCTATTTCACTGATCTTTTCCAGTGTATGTATGCCCTTACATTGTGAACCAATAGAAACCTAGGTGGTATCATGGAGAATGCACCTTTTTCATCGGGTTGAGCAGCAACCTCTGGATGAAACTTGTAGTTAGGTTCTCTGTAGGTTGAATTCTTGATAAGAACTACTTTCTTGCTCTTTTCCATCTTGCCTCTCATGGTTCGGGAAGAAGATGCCATTATTTTTCAAATTAGGGCTTTCAACATAAATCAAATACAACTCGGTAGGTGCAAGTTCTTACTAGATATAGGCTTCAACTATGCATAAAATGCTTTGGATATCTGTGAAGTGCTTCAAAATACTTTGCCGTGAATTCGCTCTCAATCTCTCTTCTCTACTCTTTGATCATTGTGTGAACAAATGAGTTCACTTCCCTCAAATTTATATGAAATTCTTTTAGTCAGTGCAATAAATGCTCATCACCAACCACTTGGTAGACAAAAAAATTACTCAGTTGATATTAAGGATACCTCAGCTCGGTGAGTACAATAATGCTCGGTTGACTCAGCAACTTGGTTGTCTCTCACATGCTCACCGACTAGAATTATTACTCGGTACAGATTAACCGACTCAACTAGTTCAAAGATATCAAAATATAATACCATAGTGCATCTTAATTCATGCTAATTTTGCATTCGTACATTAAATACAAGGAACTAATGTAAGATATAACTTTGAAAAATATAGTTCCATACCTTACTTATATTTCTTAGGTGGAGGTGGTGGAATCACCTAATCCATCGGATGAGGTGTCATCAACTGTTGTGCTTGGCCCAGCATTGTCATTTGTTTCTCTCATCCAGATTAGATTTATTTTCCTCATGATTTGCTTGATTGTGTCTCCATTTACATTTGTACCTATATCTGTCACTCAGTTCTGCAATCTTTACTTAAGTGACTAATCTTCTGACAGTGTGTGCATGTCATTCCAGAGTTTGACCAATTTCTAGATTTAGTTTTCCATTGTTTCATACAGTTAGGTGCAATATGTCCATACCTACCACATGTTGTGCAACTAGCCCAAGTATTATAATCCCAAGCATAAGCCTTACCTTTTCTTCTCATTTGATATGTCTTTTCTTGTCCTTTTGCTTTCCAGGTTTGCTTCATGTTAGTCCTGCATGCTTGTGATGTATGACCATGCATGTTTCAAGAGCAACAATATTTTTTCATGTAGGGTTTCTTATGTGGTTTGTTCATCTTAGATCTGCATTCATGTGTTTGATGTCCATGCTTGTTAGAGTTATAGAAATTACCATTGAATTTAGTAGAGTTTCTAGAAATATATTTTTCTTTGCTCCTACAAATGTTTGATGTGTGGCCTGGTTTTCCACATTGATGGCATGAGGATTTCTAAGGCTTCAGATTTTTGTAGACATTCCTCTATTTAGCTTGATTTGATGATTCTCCTTGCTCGGTATACCCTAAACCAGTATTGTTATTCAATCTCCTTTGATTACTCAGAAATTCATCCATCCTCTTGGTACTTTCTTCAGATTTCTTAATCACCTCATTATATTGTTGTAGAATCTTCACTTCATTTCTTAGTTTTTCATTCTCTTCTTTCAATTCACCAATATCTTCCAATTTCTTGGCAAGTTCAATATTCACTTGGTTTGCTTCATGACTTATGGAAACCATCTAATTGGTGATCTCAAAGTAATGTTTAGTAAGTCTCATTATCTCATATTCTTTCTCTTGTAACTTTTCAGTCATTTATCTTCTGTCATCAACAACCATGTTTCTATCTTGTTCATATTTCTTTGCATCATTCAAGACTTCAACTATCCTAACCATTTGTGTATCTTGACAGATTTGCAGTGCCTTCACTTGTTTAGTAAGTTGTTGATTGCTTTCAGATAGCTTTGATATGATTCCTTCAGATGCATCAGACATGCTAGCAGATTCAGATGTATCAAATGGGTCATGAATCTCTTCTTCCTGATAATTTGTTTCATGACAGCGAGATGCCATGTCTCTTCTCTTAACCAAAATCTCCTTAAGTTTCTCCTTGGCTTCTTTGTATTGTTCAATGTAGATCTATAACTGCAACTTCTAATTTTCAATAGTTTTATCAAGCGTATACCTTTCCATTGTAAGATCTTTTCTCTTTAGTGATTAAACTTTCAAAATTAGAGAACTTGATTTGATACCAATTACTAAAATAATAGAAAGGTGCGTACCGAGAGGGGAGGGGTGAATCAATACCCTTAAAAACTTTTCAAACAAATATTTTTACTTGTAAAATGTAGTAACCGACTGAGTAGATTGCTTTCACACTACATGTAATGTTATTTATGAAATATAAATGCATGTAATCAAAACAATAAAACATTCATGAAACTCAAGTACACATAACACACGTATTTTGGCATCACAGAAAACCCCTGTTAGAAGTTAAAAACTGCAGTGGGGATGAGACCCACAAAGCTTCACTACTATAGTAATAAAGTAGCATGTTAGAGCTTACAAAGATTGATCACTTATGGTGACCTTACCCTGTTCTAAGTAACAATAAGATCAAATAGATCTAACTCATGTGAAGATTTTGCAACACAAAGTATGTGTGCGCTCTGTTAAGAGATTTAGGCAAAGATGGTTAAGTCTATTCTGTTAAGAGATTTTGGGGTCTATTACTATTGTTAGAGAGTAATAGAATTTGTGATATGAACAAATACAATCTGAATATTATGGATAACAAATCCTTTAATTACAATAAAATTATCACCTTGTTGTGACTGATAATACCTTCTCTACTACTCGATAGCCTTTTCTCTATTCTGAAAACTGAATGCTTCAATCAAAATCCTTATTCTAAAACCCTTGTCTGATATTTTGATGTCCTTAGTGCGATGGCTACTTGATCATAATTTGATCATCATACATTACAAAATGACATCGTATCCTTACATATATCAAACCTCTTAACCTAATTAGGGTTTTACAATATCTTAGAAAACCTAAGATCAACGGTGTACAAAATTTACCTTGATCATCTATACATAGGAGATACAAACAATTAATGAGTGCATGCATAATTGATCTCATCCTTGATCATTGTAAACTGTTATCCAGCTCAGCAAAAATTTGTTACCTAGATTGATGTGCCAATACAAACTTTTATGTAACCACTGGTTTACTCGGTAAATACTATCTCTCGGTGTACCTTGGTGCTCGTTGTATACTGCTTCTCAGTAAGTCAGTTTCTTGATGATCACTACACTTGGTTAGCTCTACAATCGGTTAACTTTGCACTCAGTTAACTCTACTTCTCAGTGATCATTACCGACTAGTCTCTCTTTAACTTTGTTACCGACTGGCAATTTGAATACTTGAATACTAATGACAACTTTCAAACTCATATTGAGTAACAATATATATATAGCTTTCTAACCTTATAGGTTTAAGGTGTTCCTACCATAATTCTCTACATTCAAATTTTATTAGTATTCTTCATGCTTCTTTTGCAATTTTATTTCTTATATAATTAATTTCTTGCATAAATTGATTATCACATATCTAGGTGTTGGACTTTTAACATAGTTTACACAAACTCCTTTAGGTGGTGCCACTTTTTTCATTCAAAAAATAAAAAGATTTATTATAGAAGAAATAAAAATTGTGTAGTTTTAATTCTATGTTGCAAATAGATATATAATTCATACCTTGTTTAAATGTTCTCATCTTTTAAAAAATCTTAGAAAACGTATAGAGCATGTATTATATTGAAAGTTTTGGTCTAAATTAAACATTTTGTCAAATAAATATATTGAAAATATTTTATTAAATAAATGTATATGATATGAAATAACTACATATAAGAATTCCTTATGGTCCATATTAGAATCATAACATGCTTGAAAACCACAATTTAAATTCATAATCACATAAAATATAAGTATCTATACAAACTATGGTCCTTAGCATTGTTTGTGAGACCTATGTAATGAATCACCACCACTATTTAAAATTGTATTACTATCATTAACAATGACTACCACAGTTATGTAATACTATAAATGTATCAAACTGTGAATCACAATAAGGAAACAAATGCAATGGGAGATCTAAACTCAAAATCCATACAATCACCAAATGAAGCCTAAGATGTATGCATGAATCAAATGATAAACAATAGTACCAACATACAAACATTATGAGACTACATTGTTACTTGATATTTCTTGAATGCTTTGATATGTGGGTTGTTCTTCAAAATAATATGACTTCAATTGCACAATGATATGATGATGAAGAATAGATGTTAGATATATGCTTCCTAGTTGTTAGCTTTGTTGATGACAATTATTCAATTGTTTATTGTCAGTGATGTTTACACAAATGTCTAATCCTATCCAAGCACATTCAATGTCTACTAAGCTCTCTCGGGCATTGAAGATGACAAAAGTGCTTTTTAGTTCTAACCAAGTTCACTCAAGCATTACAGTGTTGGTCGGCCATTAAAGGATTTCAGTGTTGACCGAGCAAAACACTTAGTGTCAGTCAACTAACAGTGGATTATATTTTATGGATAATTAGATATATGCAGCCGGCAGACATGCATTTTATTATTTATTTGGAAGGATATCAAGGCTGACTTGACAAGGCTTAAAATATATATGTAAGGTCAATTTTGGATTGAATTGTGTAATATAATAGTAGTGATGTGGAATTGTATGTGAAATGTGATATGAAGAGTAAAGGCGAAATCAGATGGGATTATGATTGAGGACAAAATAGAGAGGACTGCAACAGAATATCTGATCAGTGAGGATCAACTATTTAATCCAGATCAAAGATCTGAATCAGCAAAGATAGTTTCTTATCAAAACACGCCAATCTATTGTTACTCTCTAACAATTGTAGCAGTGATCAAAATCTCTTAACAGAGTATACTTAACAGTCTTTTGTAAATCCTCTAACAAGGTGACATTTCTACATTGAAGTGTTTGAAGACCTCTCACAAGGCCACTCCTTACAGGGTGATTAAATCTTCTAACTGGGTCACACCTAACAGTGTTTTATTGTAACCTTTAATAGGGTTGGCTCCTAGCAGGGCTCACTTTTGGAGAGTGAAAAATAGTGACTAGTTGCTATTGGTGGTTTTTCCCATATTATGTTTCCACATTAAATCTTGGTCTATGTACATTTCATTTTCTTTATGGTTTATGTTTCTGTAATTAATTACTAAAGAAAATCATAGTTAATATCTTAATATTTGCTATGTTAACCGAGAAACAGTGAAATATCTATGTTAACTAAGAAACAGTGACTAGTTTGTTTAAGACATCTAAGGGACTTGGATTTGTTTTTGTGGTAACTGATTCACCCCTCCTCTCTTAGTTAGTCAACCCATTTCCAACAATTGGTATCAGAGCTGCAAGTGCTTATAAGGAAGGTTTAAAGGCCTAAGCTAAAGATCAGAGATATCTTACATAAGGGAGATCCATAAGCTCAACAAGGACAACTTCGTTGCATGGTAAGATCTGATGAGGCTACATTTATCTACTATTGGAGACACTGGTTTGCAATTCATGGATCACAAGTATCTGGAATGACCGAGACTTATGTGTGTAGATCAGATGGTGGAAATGAAGTATCACAACATAATGATGATTGATATAGCCTCTGTACTCAGCTATTTTGAATTTGGAAGTCAAGGACTGCCCTACTACCTTTGATACGTGGAACAAACTACATGATATCTATGGAGGAGATGCAAATGTAAAGAGAGCCAAAGAAAAAATTTCAGAGGTCAATTTGATATGATGAAAATGAAAGAAGGAGAAAACATTACAAAATACAGTGAAAGAATCAAGAAAAGTGTTAGTGCAATCAGAGCTGGTGGTGGAACAATTGAAGACAAAATAGTAGTCAGCAAGGTATTAAGAAATTTATTTCCTATCTATGCAATTAGAGTTTCAGCTATTCAAGAGATGAGATGCAGTAATGACATAACTATAGATGGATTGATTGGAAGATTATTAGCTTTTGAGTTGGATAACTTTGACAATTATTCTCCTAATCCTAGCAATCTTGAGTCAGTATTCAAAGCTAAATTAAACCTTGGAAAGATGAAAGGAAAATAGATTGACAGTGATAGTGATGATGATTCTGATAATGAGGATCTGGAAATCATTGAAGCATTACTTGCAAGGAGAGATGCAAAAGGAAAAGGATGATACAAAGGAAGAATACCATTGATTTTATTTTCATGTGATGAGGTTGGTCACATTGCTACTAAATGTCTGAACAAGGAAGACAAAGGTGAGAAAAAGTTCAACAAGTATGAAGGCAAGAAAGATTACAAAAGCTACAAGGACAAAGGTAAGAAATCTTGTTATATTGCTAATGATTCTGATAGTGATGAAGATGAAGATGAAATGATTTACATTTCTATTAAGGATGAGTCAGATAGTGAAGACAATGAAAAGATAGCACTATATTCTCATACTAGCAAGAATGACACCTAGATAATTGATAGTGGTTGTTCTCACCACATGACTGGTGATAAAACCAAATTTGAACATATTGAACACTATGATGGTGGGAGTGTTAGTTTTTGGAATGATGAACATTTCTATGTAAAAGGTAAAGGTTGTATTTCTCTTACTAAAGGAATCAAATGTGATAATGCTTATTGGGTTGAAGGACCAAGGCATACTCTACTAAGTGTAGCATAGCTGAATAACATTGGTTTCAAGGTAGAATTCATGAATGGTAAGGCCAAGCTCCTAGATGGTAGAGGAAACATAGTTGGAACTGGAAGGAAAACAAAAGGTAATCTATTTTATCTTGATCTCAATGAAAGTTCATGTTTTATTGCACAAGTAGAAGAAAGTTGGTTATGTCATAAAAGGTTGTGTCATGTGAACTTTGAAAACCTGATCAACATAAGTAAGAAAATAAGAGTAAGAGGTATTCCTATTCTAAATAAAATTGAACTAGAAATATGCAAACAATGTCAAATTGGGAAGATGGGCAAAACTAGCTTCAAGAGAAAGAACTATAATACAGAAGAAGTCTTGGAATTGGCGCATACTGACTTATGTGGACCAATTCGAACAAAAAGTTACACAAGTGAGAAGTACTTCATTCTATTTTTTGATGATCATTCCAGAATGATGACTATTATGTTTCTCAATTAAAAATCATAAGCCTTTCAGAAGTTCAAATGGTACCTAGCTAGAGTTGAAAAAGAAATAGGAAAGAAACTTAAATGCTTAAGATCTGACAGAGGAGGAGAGTTCATTTCTAATGAATTCAATGAGTTCTTCAATGAAAGAGGAATCAAAATACAAGAATCTTCCCTAGGTACACCACAAAAGAATGGTGTAACAGGAAGAAGGAACATATCCATTATGGATTGTGCAAGAACCTTGATGATTGAGAAGGATGTTGCTACCAAATACTGGAAGGAAGCCATTAACACTGCGATTCACACCTTGAACCGAGTTCAACTGAAGAAAGGTACTGAGAAGACACCTTTTGAATTACGGTATGGATATAAACCTAATGTTAATTATTTCAAAGTATTTGGAAGT
Organism: Thuja plicata; assembly: GCA_018584345.1. Classification (NCBI taxonomy): domain Eukaryota; kingdom Viridiplantae; phylum Streptophyta; class Pinopsida; order Cupressales; family Cupressaceae; genus Thuja; species Thuja plicata. Next base: position 1,924,686 of record MU225795.1, on the reverse strand, counting down.
AGATGCTACATCTTGCAGGAAACAATAAATGGAAAATTTGATGTAAAAGGTGATTAAGGTATATTCCTAGGCTACTCCAGCAAAAGAAAAACATATAAATGTTTAAATCTTACTACTCATAAATTCATAGAAAGTGTCCATGTAAAGGTTGACGAGTTTGTAGAGAGAAATTAAGAACAAAGAAATAAAGAGCCTGAAGATTACAGAAAACTTTTATTATGAACCTGATACTATACCTAAGATACAGGCAATGGGGATTGGACAACAAGCATGTCAACCACTGAATTCATTAGCACAAACCTTGTTGCAACTTGTGCAACCAGTGATGCTAACTGGAGAAATAGAGTCACAAACATAGGGAACTAAGTCTCAGACTGAAGAAATTGAGTCAAAAAAAAAGGCACCTAAGTCACAGACAGAGGTACCCAAGTGACAAAAAGATACACCCGAGTCTCAAACAGTGGAACCTGACTATCAGACAAAAGAACATGACATAATATTTGAGCATGGTGAGCATAGTGGAGCAAGCCCAGAATCAAAGAGGAAGGATCTTGTACTTGCTAAATATGTTAGAAGGCATCATGCACCTGAACAAATAATTGGAGATTAGACAGAAGGTGTAATGACAAGGAGAAAAATAAAAGGTACATGTTTACTTAGTGAAATTGAATCTAGAACTATTAAAGATGCATTGAATGATGAGAACTGGATTGAAGCAATGAATGAAGAAATTGAGCAGATAGAAAAGAATAAAACCTAGACTCTTGTAACTAGACCAAAAGGAAAGAATGTGATTGGTACTAATTGGTTTTTTAGAAACAAGATGAATGAGAAAGGTGAAGTTTCCAGAAATAAATCCAAACTAGTATGTAAAGGATATGCTCAAGAAGAGGGTATTGATTATGGAGAAACTTTTGCTCCTGCTGCAAGAATTGAAGGAGTCAAAACTCTTCTGGAATATGCTGCACATAAAGCATTCAAGGTATATCAAATGGATGTAAAATCTACATTCTTGAATGGAATTATTGAAGAGGAAGTCTAGATTGAGAAACCTGAAGATTTTGTAGAAACTAACAAAAGGAATATGGTTTGTAAACTACACAAATCATTTTATGGACTGAAGCAAGCTTCAAGATCTTGGTATGAAAGACTGCATGGTTACTTGATAAGTATTGGATTTCAGAGAACTAATGACAATAGTAGCTTGTACATCAAAGAAGGACCACAAAACAAGATACTATTAGCAGAAATATTTGTTGATGACATATTGTTTACTAGATATGATGACTTATGCAGAGCATTCTCAAAAGCTATGAGTAAGGAATTTGAGATTTCTATGTTTGGTGAAATCAAATTATTTGTTGGCTTAAAAGTTTATCAGATGAAGGATGGTATCTACATTAATCAGTCTAAGTACATAAAAGAGATATTGAAGAAATTTGGGATGGAAGACTCTAGACCAGTTGGAACACCTATGATTCAAAGGAGGTAAATCAGACTACATACAGATCCATGATTGGAAAAATTCAATATGTTGTTCATACTAGACCTTATATTGCATTAGAAGTCAGTATTGTTGCAAGGTTTTCAGCTAATCCTAGAGAGAATCATTTGATTGCTATCAAAAGGATTATGAGATATATTAAGGGTACTGAAGATTATGAATTATGGTATAAGAAAGGAGGGAACTTTGATTTGAAGACTTTTACTGATGCTGATTTGGTAGGAACTGTTGATGACAGAAAGAGAACAAGTGGTGGAGCACTATTTCTTGGAAAGAGGTTAGTCTCCTAGACAAGCAAGAAACAAAACATCATTTCTCAATCTACAATAGAAGTAGAATATGTTGCTATAGCAGTGAATTATTCAAACATCATATGGTTCAAACAATTGTTCTTAGGTATGAAGGTGGAAATCTTATAATCTATCATTATCTATTATGACAACACCAGTGCTATTAACATTTCAAAGAACCCTGTGATGCATACCAAGACTAAAAATATTGCAATAAAATATCATTTCTTGAGGGAATTGGTTCATAACAAAGAAGTCAGATTGGAATATATTAATACCAAAGAACAAATTGCAGACATATTCACAAAACCGCTACCTAAGGATGCATTTTTGTATCTAATAGGAAAGCTAGGGGCGATTCCCGTAACTGAGGCTCACTAAAACACAATTTCGTGATGCATCAACTGAACTATAGAACACACTTAACATGTTGATGGATATATCTAGAGCTTATTGCATATAAATCAGTATAGACAGGTACATTACAATTTCATTGGATATGTTAGTTGGTGTCTTTGGCATTGGTTTTCAAAGAGGGAGAGATTACTGTATGTCATAATGATTCATGATGGAGGGACAGATTACTACATGTCATATTGATTAGTGAAAGAGGGAGAGATTACTGATGGAGATATTGATGACAGAGGGAGAACTTTATCAGAGATAGAGATTAATGTAAGAGGTAGAAATCAGTATTTCAGTGAATGAGGGAGTATTGGATGAGAATCAGAATAAAGCTAAGGACATTAATAATATTTCATTCTTATGTCTGCTGATCTATAATTCTTTGTATTATGACATGTTGTGTTGCCATCAATGCCAAAGAGGAAGATTGTTGATGACGATTATTCAATTGTGTATTGTTAGTGATGTTTACACAAATGTCTAATCCTATCCGAGCATAGTTAGTGTCTGTCAAGCCCTCTTGGGCATTAAAGATGATCAAAGTATTTTTTAGTTCTAATCGAGTTCACTCGGGCATTACAGTGTTGGTCGGGCATGGAAGGATTTCAGTGTTGACCGAGAAAAATAGTTAGTGTCAGCCGACTAATAGTGGATTATATTTTATGGATAATTAGTTATATGTAGCCGACAGACATGATTTTTATTATTTATTTTGGAAGGATATCAAGGAATACTTGACAAGGCTTAACATATATATGTAAGGTCAAGTTTGGATTGAATTGTGTAAGATAATAGTGGTGATGTGGAATTGCATGTGAAGTGTGATATGAAGAGTAAAGGTGAAATCAGATGGGATTCTGATTGAGGACAAAATATAGGGGACTGAAATAGAATATCCAATCAGTGAGGATCAAGTATTTAATCTAGAAAAGAGATCTAAATCAGCAAAGACAGTTGCTTATCAAAACAGGTCAATCAATTGTTACTCTCTAACAATTGTAGCAATGATCAAAATCTCTTAACATAGTAGACTTAACAATATTTTGTAAATCCTCTAACAAGGTGACATTTCTACATTGAAGTGTTTGAAGACCTCTCACAAGGCCACTCCTTATAGGGTGATTAAATCCTGTAATCGGGTCACACCTAACATTTTATTATTGTAACCTTTAACAGGGTTGGCTCCTAACAGGGCTCACTTCAGAAGAGTGAAAAACAGTGACTAGTTGCTATTGGTGGTTTTTCCCATATTGGGTTTCCATGTTAAATCTTGGTTTTATCTTTTTACATTTCATTTTCTTTATGGTTTATGTTTCTGTAATTAATTACAAAATATAATCACAGTTAATATATTAAGATTTGCTATGCTAACCGAGTAACAGTGAAATATCTATGTTAACTGAGAAATCATGACTGATTTGTTTAAGACATCTAAGGGACTTGGATTTTTATTGTGGTAACTGATTCACCCCTCCCCTCTCAGCTACTCAACCCATTTCCTACAAGCTCTTGATTGATAATGTTCATGAAAGTGATCATTTGACTATAGTATTAGTGCTCAAAAATTCTAGGAGGAAACTTAGTGAGTGAAGGTATTATTTATATGTCTCACATTACATTTAGTCAATGGTACAAATTAAATGGCAAGATCAACAGTTGAAAAAAATTGAGAGAGGGTAAGACCTATAATACACATGGATTGATGAGGTGGATGGATAAAGTAAGTTGTAACTAAAAAGAGTAAATAAAAAAAATATTAAATCTATTTATTGAGGTGGCAAAATTTAAATAGATTATCTTAAATTTATTTATTTTTGAGAGGTAGTGTTTGATAACTACTTTTTAGAAATTATTCTATTGTAAGAGGTAAATTAATTAAATGAAAATATTTAATTAAATATAGATATAAAATGTTAATGAAATAATAAAATTATTTAAACTTATTTAATTAATAAAGGATAGAAGAAAAATGCATATTCAAATTTGGATGTCTACGTTTTCTCCCTCTTTTTAACAATGTCCTTTATGTTATTGTTTCGAAGAAAAAGATGATGAGTAACATGTCCTAGTAATATAGTAGATGTAGGATGGACGCTCTCTCAAGAGATTGATAAGAAAACAAGGTCAAAAGTAATCTCATGATAGGAAATATAGATCGACAAAGGAAAAAGATAGGGTAAATGGATATATTAGGGCTCAAGTGGGGTTATTCTCATTTTGGTTAGAGTTTAGCTAGTAGATATATATATATTTATAGATCAAATAGAATTTAGTGATGACCTATATAGTAGACAAGAGGGTCATAAATGTATGATATCAACAATTGTTTTTTTGGTTTTTTTCTATATTTTATAAAGTTATGTTTTTGGTCTTCAAAGTGCAATTTGGGGTCTAAATTGATATCGATTCCTTAGAACCATTACCTTAGACATGGCTCAAAGAGACTAAAAATCAATCTCTTTGAGCTCTTTCTGAATAAGTAAAGAAGTTTAAATTTTGATCATCAGGCTAAGTGATATGACCCCACTAAAAGAAAATTAAGGTAGTGGAACAACTTCCTACACTAACCTTGAGGAAAGGGAAATGCAAAAAAATTAGTAAATCATTACAAAAATTATAGAAACTTAACATAAATAACATGCATACCACAACACAATGATTTGTGTAGGGAAAACCCTTTTGGGAGGAAACACTCCAAAAGTCACCCAATATATTATTCAAAAATCAATAACACATTACAATATAATTATAGAGAAATATTCTCTATGGAGTATCACCAATGAGATATCTGAAGGTAACCGAATAGCTATAAGACTCTTACACATACCCTCCATCTCATGCACCTAATATATATGAGATACAATACATAAAATTGTCAAGCAACATTACAAAAACATGAGCTAAAAATCACTTATAAAGTGGTGCCCATCTTATCTCCAATCAAAGATGTACTATGATGTGTCAAAAAATACACCAACACATGTAACTCCCTTTCATGGCTCATTTATGTGTTCAATACATTTTTACATTTTCTATTTAAGGAGACCTAACTTCTAGAGGCCATAAATTTTAAATCGGTCTCCAAGTGCAGTGGAAACTTTAGTGGCGATTATTTGCCATTTGGTGAATGTCGCATGTTGGCGACCCTGAAATCGTCGAATATTTTTCATATATTGGATCGACCCTATCGCTCAACATTTATTAATATTGTGTCCAAATCCTGGGCCCATCACCCATCGATTTTTTTAATTTTTCCATTTCTTACACATTATCGCCAATGGAATATAAATTTTGGTCCTCATAAAATTTAAAATATTTGCCTATAATTTCTAAGCGACCCCAAATTGACGGCCTATATTCGCCAATTATTTTATACATATATATTTATAGGCGGCCCCAAATTCATTTGGCATTTTATAGACGCGTGTCTCTAACCGGCGTAATTTTGCCAACTTTATTAATCATGCGAAGGTATTGGACGACCCATAATAGCCTCAAAAATAACAAAAGACGTGTTATAATTACGTGGGCTTCGCCAAATATTTGTATACCTAATACCTCCCACCGAATTTTCCAAATAAGGATTAGTATAAAAAAATTCTGATATCTCTATATTTGATCAATAGCAAAGTTTCAGACTATTGAGTGCAACTACATACTGCACTGGCAAGTCGCGACTGCATTGCTGCAATTTAATTTGAGGCAAAGGTAAGTGGTACTTATTCTATGACTCTGAGATTTTGAGTTCATTTACATTATTCCAGAATAGGTTTGAAAAAATGGGGTTTCTTTTCCCTTTTGGCCCAAAATACACCGCTTGTCATTGATCTGTGCTCATCCAATGGTCGCTGGCACTGTCGCACTATCGCGGGTCCCATTAAATTTTGGCTTGTCATCTGATGTCACTATGACATGTGTCACTTAATCATTTTAAATTACAACTTTAGCTTATTAGGTATTACATTTAATAAATGTTTCGTTTACAGTGTAGTCCAATTTAGATTTTAATTATACTTAGTTGATGGTTAATTCATGACATGTGCCTTGTTTCTAGAGTAGGTTTGCAAAAATAGGGTCTCTTTTCCATTTTGGTCAAAAATTTATGGTACATCGTCGATCTGTGCTCATCCAATGGTTGGAAGTCACCATCTTTAAAAATGTTACATCTCTAATTAAATTAAATATTTAACCATTAATTATACTTTGAGTAATGTTTAACTCAAACTTTAACATTGAATTGAATTCAATTATTTCTATCTGTATTATAATCGAAATTACATTATCACACATCGATATGACACATTGGCAAATTAAAAATAGAAACTTTCTTTGTCTCTGGACTAATAAAGAAACTTAATCATTTTAAAAATTCAGAATCTCAGCCTTCAGATTTAAAAATGGAAGTATTAATCCATCACTTAAGCATACTTAAATGTCTAATACACAAGTAAAGAAACTAATTAAAATATTGTAATCACAGAGAAGTCTAAGAATCATTTTGTGTACCCATAAAAAGAAAATTGAAACGAATTTAGAAAATTTTTATTTTATTTTTTTCATAAAATTACATTGTATAGTAAAAACAAATACCTACTAGGTAACTTCTTATCGGTATAAAAAAAAAGTGAAACTTTGCATGTCCATTGTCAAAAGACCAGGGTAACGGGAATGGGTAAACTAGAGATCTTCATCTTCCCTTTTGTCTGAGTAAAATTTTCTAGAGAGGATAATCCCTGAGAATTCTTCAAGCCATGTGCAGTCCGACTCGTTAAATTCATCAAGGAAAAACCATTTTCAGAGAAAATCCCTCCCAAGCCGTGCCCATTTCCTATGTCGTGTTAATTTCTTGTCATTGAGGTTCAACAGAAAGGGTTGTCTGGCCACATTTCTGCCTGGCTCCAATAGCTTTGGTATATCTCTTGGCCAAGGGACCCCCACCCCTAATTCTGCAAAAACAACAACATTGACATCATCCTCCAGGAATTTCTCTTTAAAAACCTTCCTCAACAGCATCAACATATCCACCTTCTATCCTCTAAGGTCGAGGAGAGATGCAAAAAATTAGGACATAATATCTGTGTAGACATGGTATCTGTAAACATTCTCAAGGAAATCTCGACCCAATAACATCAACACAACATAATGTATAAAAGTGTCGCCACCAACCTCCCTCCAAACAAAAGTGAGGATTTCTTCTGAGACATTCCCCAAAAAGAACCTCTGGTCATCTGGGGATGTGCATCTCAAACAGATTGGTGTGTCCATCTTTAATTCTTAAAAGCCTAAAGACCTAAACACCTAAACCTTAAAACCAGAGGCAAAATTTCTACTACTGGCAGCTCTGACTCTTAATCTACCAAAAGAAAAATGAAGAAGAAAGAAGCCAGATTGTCTATGAATAGCCCCGATCCCTTGATTGATAGTAGTGATCACAGATACTTAGCAATTAATAATTATTCTTTCTTTAATCATATTTAATCCATTTTCCTTAATCTTTAATGTAAATCTTTCCCATAAATGCATTATGCGTGTGAGAGATTTAAATCCACTTTCCTTAATCTTTCATATCTACATGTAAATATTTCCCATAAATGCATGCGTACTATTGACAGTTAAAGATGGCAGTTAAAGAATGACACTGACAAGGCATTTATTTATTTTCAAGTTACGGGTTACAAGTTGCAGTTGCACTGTCCACCATCCACATAAAAAAATAACCAGTAGTAATCAACGATCATGGTTACGGTGCACTTTTTAAGGCTTAATACATGTCATCATTCCAGTGACTTCCTACAAAACTCTGTTTCCTTCAGAAATTTAGTCCCGAAATTAAATTTCAGCCATTGATCTAGGATCATCAAATGGTCTCAAATAATACATTTAACAATATAAAATAATGGATATTACTAATTAGTTTATGTGTCCATGTGTGATCCCTTATATTCACAACAAATAAAGGTGATATTCCTTGGATGTAATATTACATTAATCACAATGTTACGTGTCATTATTCCGGTGACTTCTAGGAGAACTCTATTTCCTTCAAGAAATTGGGCCAAAATTAAACTTCAGTCATTGATCTAGGATAATCAAATGATCTCAAATAAGACATTTAACATTATAAAATGATGGATGTTACTATTAGGTTGCGTGTCGATGTAACTTTTTGTGCTTATCGATACCAATGTGTTTAATCTACAAAGCAAGTTATTAGAAGGCGTTGGCCCACATGACGCATTGAAAAGTCCAATCTTTTAAAAATCGCCAAATAAAATATTTATTTTCCCCATAATTAATGATAGATTAGCCAATAAAATAAATATATTTTCAAATGGCACATAAAAATCGCCAGTAAAAATTTTTTTTTTCCCTTTAAAAGAAAATTGTTCGCCTCATATATTATATATTTTCCCCCACATTAATGTATAATTCGCCAGGATTTTATGGAATTTTCATTCGGCGGGGAAAATTTTTCCTTTGCCTTTATATTATTTTCCTAATTTGGAAAAATAATTTTCCATCATCAAGAAAAAATTTCCCCTAAATTAATGTACGATTTGCCAGTATTTTACACTTTTTCCTAGGAGGGGGTTTCTTAAAGTTATCCCCGCTCCAAGTGATGAATTGTTTGAAGTGTTGAAAAGCTTGCAATGTTGTCTATCATCCTGTAACCTATTTTTAAGCCTCTAAAGAATTCAAAATTAAATTCATAAAATTTCTCTGGCAACTTAAAAAATGAAAACTTTAATAACTTCAAAACTAGACATGATCTTGCAACAAAAATTTACCAACACACTTTTCTAGCCCATGCGAAGCTTTCAGGAAAATTTAGGGAAAACCTATGCTCAAATGAAAAATTTCTATGAGTAGTAACCATATGTAAATGTAAAGTTGAGACACATTTTCCTAAGAATCTCCCACTTGTCAAACACCTTGCAAGAGAAAAAGGGAGCATCTACACTTTAATTTAATTGCTAGGGGTTGTGAGTCCTAAAGACTCCAAACACCATCTGAACTTCTCTTTTATCACAACCTTAGTTAACAAATTTGCACCATTATTCAAAGGTTCTACCCTAACTAGCATCACCTTATCATTTTTGATCATATATCTGACAAAATGATTATGAACATTGATGTGCTTGGTCCTAGCATGAAATTACATGTTCAAGCTAAGTAGATCGCACTCTAACTATCACAATAAATTGGTTTTTCTCCTTATTTTATTCTAATATCTAAACCTAGTCTCGTAATCCAAATGAATTCTTTACAAGAATGAGTAGTTGTCATACACTCAATTTTAGTTGTAGACAATGAAACTCTCAAAGTTATGGTGCTATAATACCATGTTAAAGTTATAGATCCATGTTGAAATTTACAACACAAGCACTTCTAGTTGCAAACAAAAAATAAAAAACACCTTCCACAAGGAGGGTAGCAATAAAATAATTGCTACATTTTTCAAAAAGCAAAGATTACAAAATTGTGAGATTATGATTGCAGGATTGCAAGATGAATTACAATGAATATAATGTGATACTTAATATAAAAACATCTCTACAAAAAAAAAAATTCTAAGATATGCAAACTAGTGCATAATATGCAAACATGGATAAAAATAAAGTTGGATCTGAACTAGACTAAACTAAACTAAATTAGGCTCAAGAAAATCTCAACTAAGTGAACTTAAACTAGGTGTGCATGTGCTCAATAAGCATGAGAATATTCTTGAGCATGTGGAAAATTAATTAATGCAACATAATCAAATGTGCCTAATGCAACAAAACTATGTATGTGCAACATAAAAGCACGTTATAACAACCCCCTTAAGTGAAATCAGTGAGGCAAAAAATATCTAAGCATGAATGGGTCCTAGAAACAAAAGGCTTGATTAAGTACCCATGTATAATGAAATCCTCTCAAACTAGAGAAAAGGGAGAAAACCACATGGGAGAATACTCCTCTCCAAAAATAAGATATACATTACATGGAATAAACATGAAATGCAAAAAAAGGACTAAGAAACCTCAAAGAAAATACCTCCAAACGAATCAGAACATGAAGAACATCCTTGAAGAACAAAAGAGTTGTAGATAATTGACAAATGATAACTACTATAGTGTTGAATGAAGACCCTCCTCTAAAAAAGATGATGATTAGGATCAAGAAGATGGAAATTTGCATGAGTGCCCCTAATGACACTAGTCAAACAATAAACAAATAGAAAACAAAGGTAAACAATCTGTCAATCTATAATACCCACCCCATAGTTTGTTTTTCAATTTTGGTGCCAAAATATTTTAGGCCTTTTCATCTGTGTGTTAGTTATTTTAGTATTATTTGAGGATATTGATGTGCGATATTTCAATATGATTTAATATACTATGTTCTATTGGATATTTGAGTTATATCTTGTCTTTTCAGTTAGATTTATGATTATTTTGTGATGGTTATTTATATGTTATGATGTCAATATGATTATGGATTTACTGATAATACTGATGCTATATCTGTATGAATATGGATCATTTGTATCTTTTATATTTTGTTTGGTGTGTTTGATATAGTATGGGATGGATTCATAGTCACTTGCTTGTGAGATCCACATGATGTACTGATCTCAACCATTGTCTGTGTAATATATAAAATTTGGCTCATAAAGGATTGCTTCAATAAGATTTGCATAATGAGATGAGAGAGAAATCCTAAGGCCAATTTTAGTTTCTTACACTTAATTATTATGATAAAAAGGATTGAAAGG